>CM067377.1:171259631-171820726 GCA_034510155.1 Eucriotettix oculatus
CCCCATAAAATCCTGGGATTGTTTTCATGGTTTGTGTTCTGTGTGAAATACCCACGATGCAGAGTTAAGGATAACGCTTCATACCCGTCTTTAAAAAATGACTAACGTTTATTATATATTATATATATTCGTATTTAAATACAAGTGCAGCACTAACTAATTAATATTTACTAATTTAAAACTACGTATATATAAATTTTTAAAAACTTACTTCGTAGACTGTGGTAAGTTTCAAATCATGAAAAATTTGGATATATAGGAATTGCATTTGTACACCTGCAATAATGACATTCAATGCTGCGTATGACATTTGCATTCCAAACACGTACATTTCTGTAGGTAATCCCAATACGAGAAGAGGAGACATTAGTCTGAAATAATGAGAAATCTCAAGTATTTAAATTATACGATTTACAAATAAAGTAATGCAACACAAATAACTGATAAGAAAGGTTAAATGGGTTTTGCTTATATAGTTATTGAATAACTGTTTTTAGTGATTTTTGGTTCATATAATGAATTATACAATAATGATTACTGTATTTTATTTAGGACAAATTAGTAGTATTTGATATTGGAATTCAATACTTTTAAGTGCTGTTATTTCAAGTCACAAATCAAAACTTATAAATGAATTGATATGTATAATGTATTTTACGTTAACAATAAAACTTGCATAAGAACGATATTTATTGCGCTAATTCTAGCCAAAAGATTTTAAAATATGAAATTTTCACATCTAATGTGACAGAACCAGGATGTCGGTAACGTATCCATTGGGGGGAGGGGGGTGGAATCGTCTTCTTAAATTTATATTTGATTAGGATAATAATTAATCATACTTTAAGTCATTCAGACAATTTTACTTTTTTTGTGTTACGGTGTATTTTACTTATTTAATAGATAATAGTTTTTCAGCAAAGTTTAATTTATCAATAACAGCTAAAGACCCGGCTTACATTAATTCTTGGTCAAAACAGGATCGAAAACTTCACAATATGAACCTCAAATATACTCCCAGTATTCGATAGTCAAAAATGCTCCCGGTACATTAACAGGACTAAAAATAAATAAAGAAATTCCCATTCTATTGGCCTTCAAACACTGCCTACGCTCTTCTTCAGTCTCATTATCTCGAAGGTTATGAACTCGACTTGCGTTACACGTACGCCAACGGAAATTTTGACGCCTCACTGGTGGCATTTTCTTATCACTAACAATAAATAACACGGCGATAAACCTCTAAACACACGTCAAAACACACGAAACCACTAAGTTTTACTGTTGCGAAAGAAACGGTAATTGAATACGAATGAAACTCGTGAAATATCGACAAAAAGGTCTTGTTAAGAAAAAACTCAACTCGATTTGCATAGTAATGGGATAATACAAGAAGTAACGCGGAAAATCAAACATTGAAGGGCCAAATGGTGATAAGTAGAGAAGTCGATAAACAGCGGAG
Source organism: Eucriotettix oculatus (assembly GCA_034510155.1). Classification (NCBI taxonomy): domain Eukaryota; kingdom Metazoa; phylum Arthropoda; class Insecta; order Orthoptera; family Tetrigidae; genus Eucriotettix; species Eucriotettix oculatus. Next base: position 171,261,094 of record CM067377.1, read on the forward strand.
GTTGTACATGAAACGTTTCATGAATAGACAGGAGATTAAATCGAAAAAGTTTCTTTACGAACGGCACTACTGCAAGATGACGAGGATATATTAGGAATATTAATCGTAAAAGAAGGCGACAGATTAACTGGGTAAATCAAAAAAATGTCTAATAAGCTAATGAATTAATTTACAGCATAGTCAGTTCGTCGAAGTATGCGGAAAAGTTGATGTGACAGATTATGGACAGAAAGGCGTGTATGGGGCCAACATTGACAAAAGTCTAACAAAGTACAAGAAATAAATGGTCAGCGCGGTGAAATAATTGGAAGTCATGTTTTTAAATTAAAAAAGAGGATGATGAAACTCCACTTTATGTAACTATTGACGACAAGACAAATGTAAAGGATGCGGATCCAGGCACGATGTAATAGGGTGAGAAAGACTCATTCCTGATTCAAGGGAAAAGTCAATATAGCTAGAAAAAATATTTGAAACCATATTCTCCAAGTGCCGTACCTACGTAGAATGAATGTAAATATATATATTGATTTTTACCAGAAGTCGATGGAAATCTGGTAAATATAAGTAATCAGACTGTTTTAAAATGAAGAAAAGGAAAACACAGAAGAAAGAAAATTTATGCAAAAGGAAGAGAGGGAAATTCATAAAAGGAAACCTTTTTCTTGGTGGTAAGAAAACACTTGTGCAACTCGTATTCTATTCATATATAAATCAAGGGGCAAGATAATGATTTTAAAATGGTGGTAATTTAAATCTGATTCACGTCAGACGCCAGCTATAATGAAAAAAAGAAATATAAGTGTCGTGGGATGAAAATAATGTGTGACAATGACTAGAAAATTCTCTATTAACTTGTAACGGTCAAACAAATCTGATCGGACTTATGGTGGTGTGGAATCAAAAGAAGAGAGACAGCATTTGAGCCAGGGACAATAAAACCCAGATTGCACGTCGCGCTTGGGGTGTTTCCTAATATTGGTGAGATTTGGCGGCATCGGCAGGCCTATTTCCCCAAGTGTAGCCATAAATGTTATTGGTGAATATCCATCCCTACCACCTTGGTGATATGAACCAAAGAAGTAGGGAGTACATTTAAAAAGGCGTGCAGACAGGTTTTTGAGGATTGAGGGATGTTTCGAGGTCGGTGAGACGGGAGAGATTTGAAGAGAGATTCCGAGAGAGATTTCTGGACAGATGATGGGCATTATTGGACAGGTAGTCCAAGAGAAGGAGGATAACCGGAAATTGTATTGAACCAGAGGACAAACAGCGGCGGCGACTCTGAGGAGGAAATTGCTACGAGAAAAATGACAGTAAATTACACCCGTAATCCTTTTTGCTGACTTCCTATACTGCCAGGTCCGAGTAGATTTTGTATGATTATATACTGATCTATAATAAGGCCTATAATTTACGACCCTGAGTGTAGAGTTACAAAAATTTGTTAATTTAAAAAATTTAATGTGTATCAAATATTATTTAAATATATTGTAGTTTTAATTAAGAAAGAAAACTGTTATGTGTTTTATATGTTATATTAATAGTATTAGTGTTATATGAATAGTATTTACGAACTATGAACTCCAGTACTGGATTGAAAGATTAACTTAAAAAAATTAATTGTAAATGTATCTTGAATATTTTAAGTTAATCATTGTTAGTATAATTGACGTTGTCTGATATATGATTTGTAACTTCGTTGGTAATTAATTGTCGCCTAAATAGGCGGAGTCAATATATTATAAATTATTGTTGTTACGTATGTAAGTATGTATAGAAAAGAGTTCCCAAATTCAGTTGAACTTTGAACAATTCAAACGATGTGTGATGGTGAAACAACTACATACTGAATTTGGCAGTACGGAATCAAAGGCAAGTGGCATGAGAGAAGGTGTAGGTTATAGACAGGTGGAATAAAATTCCGAAACGATGGCGCGATTTTTGTTTTTCCAAGTCTTTGAGACTTGGCGGCATTGGGTTGGTGAGCGAAGATCGTGTTTGTCCCCAAAAACGCCGGTAGAGTGGAGCAAACGGCTCCTCCCAAAGATGACAGATAATAATTTCTTGGACAGGATCAGGCCTGCCACCAACGGAAACAAATTGGGGGAAAGCATTAGAAACGCAAGAAAAATGGATTTTCGAATATTATGATAAAGATAGAAGATTATGTTCGGGATTATGAGTAGATATGAGACTTAACATTAAATTTTGATCATTAGAGTTGACTGTTAGAAATTTGTTATTGTCCTGGACCGACACAAAATAAGCTGAAAAAAGAGGTAATTGCTCTGTTTGTAACCTTTTGCCAATTTCCTTGTACTGCCAATTCCGCGTAGAAGTTTAGTCTGTGTTCTCTTCAATGAGAAGGGCCGTTTAGAGGACCATTAGATTAGAACTTATGTTTTAGTTTATAAGTTATTTAATGTTAACAAATATAAATTAATGTGCATAAATATTGTAAATATATAGTTTTATTTATAAGAAATGGCTAGCTTTGTAACTTGAAAGTGTTAAAATTGTAGAATATTGAAAATGAATAAATATAGAGTAAATGTTTTGCCTACTTTTATAATGATTCTTCATTTTAAAATAGTTTATCCCCCACTACTTCTTTCAGATGTACTGGATGAATTGGTCAGTTGACAACGCCTAATTTTATTTTCACTTAAGTTGTCTCGAAGGATGAAATGTAAAACAGTAATCACTTGGCATCACTTGATTAAACCATCAGCGATAGCCTCACATTTTTTGAAAAATTGCCTTTTCACACCACCTATTTTTTTAAGCTTATCGTCGCATCAACCCGAGGGTAATTAGCGGCCTTCAATTACATTTTAGTCATAGTACGTTTCAGTAGTTTATTAAAACCGTGGTATTGTTTCTTTTTGTATTATTGTTATTATCTGAATTATAATTATAAACCTTTCTAAAACAAAATGAAAATAAATATTAATTTCATTTTATAAATTAAACTGTTAACATTTGTCCGATAGAATTTTTTACTCATATTTCATTTAGAATTCCTATTTCACAAATGAATTTTGTATGTTTATAATTGTGTCATTTGTTCCTACTTTCTTTGGGTTCAACTGTCTCGTTATGTTTTGAAACATTTAGGCTAAATTATTACTTGTGGAATAGTAAGGCCGACATTACAATAAATTACATACTAGCTTTTCTACTCCTGTAAACAGGCAGACGTATGTTAGCTTTTTGTATGCAAGGTTAAAATTCTCCAGATAACAGCTTGTTTTTTCCTAGATAGCTGCGCCATATTTACTACCTCATTACTATTATCTATTTGTTTTAGGAAAACTGCACTTAGTTCTGGTATTCTGTTATTATTTGCTGTATATATTAGATTTGTAATTAGAATAAATAAAAACAGCCAAATAAGTCAGCATTAAATATATAACTTTTTATTAACAAAAGCGACGTTTCATCTCCATTTTAAGACTTCTTCAGGCTTACTATAAACATTATTACAAAAAATTAATTCTGAGTTCTTTGTTAGAATTTTGAATTTACAAATAAAAAAACATTGTTAAAAACTTACAATTTTAGCAATTCATCCTATTTACCCCTTGACTCCCTCAGTCGTAAAGATTATTGAATTTATGTGAAGAATTTGGTGCCGCGCTTAACCTTCTCCAGCGACGGTTACGGCCGAAATTATGTGTAACAATGAGTGCTTTCGGCAATTAAATTTTAACAATGGAGAAGAATATTAAAGCGTTAAACTACAACAAAAGAGTATCGTAAATTTTGTTCAAATTATTCGAGTCATTTTTAACATTGATTTCTTGAGGGTTGCACCTGATATACAACATTTCATTTGGTCCAGGATAGTTGAGGATGTCGAGATATTCATTCGCAGTAATCCGGCAGGAAGGGTAATGATCGGGCCAGCTGAATACTACGATATAACCGGAACCTCCCCCGTGCTTGACTGTAGGAGCAGGCAGGCCGGATCGTAGGCCTCTTTTAGTCCGGCTGTTTGTAAGAAACAATGTAAACGATGATTCATTGGATCATACCACATTTTTCCAGTCATCCAGTGTACAGGTTTTATGATCGTGGCACCAGTTCTTTCGCTGATTTGTATTGGTTTCCGTTATGAAGGGTTTTTAACTTGCAGCCCTTATACGAATGTTAGCTTTGTGCAGCTCCCGTCGCACTGTTTTTGTCGAAACAGTATTGCTCAAGTGAGTTTTGAGTTCTGCGGTCACTTTTGCCACGGAATATTTATGTTGTCTGGTCACAATCCTTTTTAATGTTCGTCTGTCTCCGTTAGTTAACTTCTGCTTACGCCCACTATTCCTCTTCGCTGATGATGTTTTAAATCCTATTTTAAATCCAATTCAAGTTAATTTTAACCATTATTTTTGTTTATTGCAGTGGTCTACCCAGAAAAGATTTCTGGCGATCTTTTGAAGATTTGGGCTCCTCCCTTCCCCATTTCAAGGGAAAAACGTGTCCTGATGTATTACGACTCCCATTACCAACTTAAATGGAATTCTTTTGAAAAACCACGATAAGAATATGTTTGGATACCATTAACTTCCAGCAATGATTTAATCTATGTAAAACGCTCATGTATTTAGCAGTATATTCATTAAATAAAATTATTTTTAAGTGTAACAATAGTAATTAACGATTTAATAAACTTAATGTTTCTTTCGATTAACAGATTTCTAATAATATAGGAACATTCAGGTTTCACTTACGTAGCTAGTAAAGACAAGGCGATGGGTAAAGCGAACAATCTTCTACCCCCGACAAGATATTCTTCAATTGACTGACTTTTCTCGAAGAAACTGTAATAGATTCCAATTCCGAGACTTATCACTAAAATTACAGAAAAGACAGAGTAATCCACAACTCCAAAGCGGAGCATAGATCTGTACAGCTCGTCCACAGAATCTGTCATTGTGGTTCCTTCAAAGCCTTTACCTGCAATGGAAATATAAGATTCATTATTATTGACCTCTATACTAAAATTATCGTGTTATTCCTCTTAATACACGACAAATGAGAGATCTTACTTACTTTTAGAGCAACAGTGTAACACAACAGAGTTGTAATAATATTAATTAAGGGATACGGGGACTGAAGTTCGAAAGTCCTGTAAATGAAAAATTACGGAGATTAAATTTTAACTGAGTGTTAAAAACACACATATGTAGCACTGTACAAAATTTTGTTTCTGTGTAGTTGCTTTTTGTTGAGATATATTGAAAATAATTTCAAAATTTGGAAATTTTGAAAATGTTCCTTGCGTTACATTCTTGAATATATTGTAGCTTTTTAACATTAATATGTAGGGCTGACCATTTTTATCAACTGTCAGTATTATTTTTAAAATTGAATTAAAGTGTGGGGAGAAAATAATTTTTTTGCTAAGAGGTTCATACGTTACTTAAAAATTGGCACTTTTCATCACTTTGAAAATTTGTTTCACCTAGACTACTTGAACATTTCGAAAAGTAATACTTTTATTTGAAGGTATTAGCATGTAGATAATGTACAAAATGAAGACAATATCTTAATATTTGTGACGCATAGAAGGATTTTGGAAGCAGAAATTATCAAGCCGAGAAAAACACTTTTACTGTAGAAAAATTAAATTTAGAATCAAATACTTTTAAATTTCTCCTAAGCCTTTAAAAATGACGAAATCGAATTGAAAGTTTTTCCATAGGGCCTGTTAGGCTTATAGGCATATTAATATGAAAAAAATAGAAAATCTATTTTTTCCAAATTTTTGCCGAAATTTCAGTCCCCGTGTCCCTTAATCGAATAACAATCATGTGAGGAATGTATTCTAACTTTTAGTTTTTAAACAGAAGTCGTGCATGATACATAATCTCTTCAACATTAATGTTAATCAAATTATATTATAACTAAATGTTCGTAATAGTTATAATGCACGGATGTGAACTTACCAGATCAAATCCGATTAACTACCACTGAAAAGCCATCCAGCAGCATACTGTACTTGAAATAACTCGTATCGGAAAATGTCCTGTATATTATACTAAATTATTTATTCAGCATTCTGACAGGTGAACTTATCTATTCCTTGAACGACTGTTGAACGGCATGGTGGATGTTTCAAAATAAAGCTGTGTCTTATCTACTTTTACCGCCGTATTCTGTACGCATTGCAAAGGTTTCGTGATGATAAGTAACGGCTCACAAAGTCCTATGTAGCATAACTTACCAAAAACATCTCATGTATTTCACGTAAATGTTGTGAACGTTTTTTCAAAAAATGAATCCCTATTTCCCTTGGTCACGCCATAACTTGAGAATGACTTTACCGATTTCATTCATCCTTTTCTTATAAATTTTCAAACGCTTTGTACAAGGTTCTTACGGAAAGAAAAATAAAGAAAATTGGAAAATTTCAGAAAATTTAAGTACGCGAAGGCTTTTTTGCTTCCACTTCCAAAGTGATGTGAGTTGGCAATCTCCCCGCCTGGACAACCTCCCATTTCCCCCTCCATATTGCCCTCGCTATATAGATTTTTGGTAAGTTTCGATAGAATAACACGTGGTATACATCAATAGGGATAAGACTCGGCTACTACCCCTAAGGGCAAAAACGGCCAATATTTTTATCATAGAAAACATTTTTGGATCAATAGCAGTATAATTTCAATCCCATAAATAATCAAAGGGGAATTTTCTTAGGGGTAGAAGTGGAGGGGCATCATATAACAATAACCGGAAAGCAATCGACATTGGGCTTTAAACAGCTGTAATGTGAGCCACTGAGTTTAATTCTGACATAAAAAATGCAATTTAAGTTACAGATCATCCCCTAAGAGGGATTGGAAGGGGGTAAAGTAGACTTCCGCCCACTATCTTTAACAGATGGAACAATTTTGACCAAATTTTGAACAGGTGCTCTTGGCGAACCAAACTCAACACAATTAGGGTAATACACACCTACAACCACTTGGGGCGGGGGCTAAGGGGCAGTAGTTTTTAAAAATCCATAAAATGCCTTTATTTCCTTAATTAATTTGATAGCGTTTTTGGTTAATTTGTTTGCATATAATTTCAATAATATTCATCGTGTGGGTGTAGGTGCGTCATATGAAAAAAATAATAAAAGGGTGAGGTTTTGAATCGAAATAGGAACTATCGGTGTCTCTCTTCTGACATTTTAAATGCGAATTAAATTGTAGTTCATCCGCTAACAGAGGGATTGGACGGAGTAAAACACATTTCTGCTTAACGCATTTAAAGGATAGAACAATTTTGACTAAATTTTTTTTTCATATTCCTCGCGACCCAAAACCAATTACATTGGAGATAATACACGGCTACGACCCCAAGAGGGAAGGGGTGGAATTTTTATATTTAATTAATTCTCACATACAAGCCGAAAAAAATTATTGAGGTCAATAACATACATATTGTTTCTCTGGCAATATTTGTGTATAATTTCAACCCCTTGAAGCATATGAGGGGTGAGGGTGGAAATAAGTAATATTAAAATAACAAGGGAACTATAAATATTGGTGTCGAAACCTGTTATGCGAGTCGCTGTGTTACATTATGACTTTTAATAGGCGATTTAAGAAAAAATTAACCACTTAAATTGGGGAGCTTTTATATTCTATTAGCGTACTGAAAATATTTTAACCACAGAGTTCTCATATGATTCAGAAGGGTTTTATCGTTTCTATTTTGCGTATCGTCAATTACAATATTCTTTATGGGAAAATATGGTAAATATATGGTCTATTAATATAAAATAGATAGTTTTCTTACTAAAAATGTACAATAAATAAAAAGACTATTTATTCATAAAAGCAACGTTTCGTCTCTATTTTGCGACTTCCGCAGGAGTACTTCAAAAATCATATTACAATAAATAATTATGGATTCTATGTTACAATGTTTAAATTTATATATAAAACAATGGTTCAAAACTAACTTTAGCAATATATCATATACACTTTTTTGACTCCCTCACCCGAAAAGATTATTGAATATACATGTGAAGAATTTCCATCTCCAGCGACAGTTACGGCCGAAATGAAGTGGTAACAATGTAAATACTTTGTACTTAATAATAATAATAGATTTTTCTTGTTAAAAGAATTATTAAGCAAAATTCTTACAAGTTCAGAAAATTCCTACCTAATTGAAACAGAATACACACTATACACATATAAAAACGCTTATACATATATAAAATGTTTATATATTTATTTATTTATATGTTCAAATTGTCGTTCTATTGATTTCTTATTTCAAATAAAAAGCCACATATACTTGGGTTTGTTATTTTCTTAGCATTTTGCTATATTATAGTTCTCTGATAGATGAAGGCAGATAATTATATATTTTTATACCAAGCCTCTCCGGCGATTGTAGACTTAAGTAGTCCTTAAAGTCTCGACCGAGATATTTTTTATGCCTTGTATTATCGTTGTGGTGTTCTCGCAGCTCATTTCTAGTGACATTTCTTTCCAGCACGCATTCTAAACAATAGACCAAATGAAGTCCGAGTTCTGTCAGTCTCTGGAGTTTTTTGGAAACAGTTTATGAAGAGAATTCTGGGAAGTGAGAACTGCATAACTTCAGCTAGTTATAAAAAAACTAAATCTGTTTTCCAAAAATGAATACTTTTCTACTGTCTTTTGTCAATAAGCCATCATTTTATCCCTTATAATACGTTCAAAGATTTAATAATAATAATTAGCTATGTCGAACGACTTCATTAACCCGGGACCTGAACAAATAGCACTTTCTATTTTGCCTACAAGAACGAGGAAACACGTACATAATTTAGACAAAGTGCTAACTATTAAATATTATCTGGGCGCTACGATGCCCGGGAATTACTTTACATTAGTCCGCTAACAGCATCTCTTTGTCAACACGTGATTAAGCCATCTGATTAAACGTCACTTTTATGAAAATTTACCTTTCCACGGACTACTTTATTGTCTTACTCAGTACTTAGACTAGTTTGATGCGACCCTCCATGATAACCTATTCTGAGAAAGCATTTTCATTTTTACATAACTATCACATCCCACGTAATCCTAATCTGCTTAACGTGTTCCATCCTTCACTTCCCTCTTCTGTTCTTATTCAATACAATTCATTCTAAAGCCTCGGGTTTTAAATCGTGGCCTATTAATTTATCCCTTCTCTTGGTGAACGTCCTCCATATTGTTCGCTTTTCCCCTATTCTGTCTAGAACGTCCTCGTTAGTGATTGTATCCGCCCATCTGATTTTCATCATTCTCCTATAGAACCACATTACAAAGGCTTCTATTCTTTACCTTTCTGCAACTTCCACAAACCACGATTCGCACCCATATAACGCCACACTCCATACAAACATTTTAGCAATGATTTCCTAATACTCACATTTATCTTACCCGTAAGTAAATCCCAATTTTCCGCGAAAGCCTTCCTTGCCTGTGCTATCCTACTCTTTATGTCTACTATACTTCTTCCATCCCTAGTTATTACGCTTCCCAAGTAGCAGAATTCCTTAACTTCCGTCAAAATATCCCTTCCCAATCTAACACCCTTTGTTATTTCACTGTTTCCCATACTACACAACATTACCTTCGTTTTCCCTCTATTAATCCTCTCCAGGACTGCGTTCATGCCATTATTATAGTTTCCAAGTCTTCTTCTGACACCCCTAATACTATAATAACATCGGCAAACCGTAGGGCTTTTATTTGTCCTCATTCTAGAATGGTTCCTTTTCCATATTCCGTTTTACTTTCTTCATCATCTGTTCAATATAAAAGTTAAAGAGCGTGGGCGTCAGACTGCATCCGCGTTTTACTCCTTCTGGATTTCTGATTTTTTCTCTTTCCCTTCTGTTATAATTACTACTGACTGCCTTCTGTAGATGTTATGGACAACTCTTTTTTCTCGATATTTTATTGCTGTCCTCTGCAAGAACTTTAATAGTGTATTCCGGTTTACCTTATCACCCTCCTTTTGACGTCATAACTAATGTGATGACCCAGAACCATAATCGATTCAAGACATTTACAGATATTTAAGGCATACATACATACAGAAAAAATTACAGATACAGCAATTATATTTATAAGGAGGAAATGAATGATCCATGTCTGTTCTGATTACCGTGAAATGATGTGTGTAGATACATATATACAAGTTCCAAAATTAAATTGTTGTGTGCTGCCATTGCCTATATATATTACTATATACCTTTACGTTTATTCGGGGAACTTTTTTACAACCTCTTCCATTCCACTCTTAAGGGTTGCACTACAACTTAATCTGCATGTTGAATATCAGAATAATACTCAGTGACTAGAATTTGATATTAATTTCGCTTGCTTTTTTTATCTTTGTGAAATTTCCCTTAAACCACTTCCTCCCCTACCGCTTCACCTATAACTTAGCCTGGTTTGTGAATGTCAGAATTAACACAGCGACGTCCATAATGCCTTGTCTACACAAGCTTCGTACTTGTCATTAGTGCCCGTCATTCACAATTATCATTGGCACTTGTAGTCACGAGTAAGCGAAGTAAGTGAGATAACTACAAGTTAGCCACGATTCTACTACGTAGCCACGTTATGTAAGTACCCCACTCGCAGTGTTTAGGGGAGATAACATTACGTTATGACGTCATTAACTTGTCCCTGTTTTGTTTCATGTATGACTTTTTTGCTTACTTGTCAATCAACATTTGAGTTCTACTACTATGGGAAAATATAATTTATATTTTTACAGCACACTCAGTTTATACGTACAAAATAACAATTAAAATTATATGTAATGTCATTACCAATCTTCACATAATACTTTCTGCCTTCAGGGTCGTATGTTCCTAGCCATTTCTGAGAGGCTCTCATTTCTATATCGCAATTCCACCAATATGTTCTGTTTCTGAGGATCTTCTTTTCTATAATTCCCATACTTTCATATGCAGCTTCACTATTTACTATTTCCGTATACATTCTTTCGGCTGTAGTTTCCTCGGCGTGCTTTAACCTTTCATTTAGTCTTAGTTTGTATAGGAGTAAAACCGAAGTATCGTGAAGGAGCTGTAATTTGTACTTAGGACACATTTTTTCTGTTTTGTCTTTATTTATAGATTCTTGTTTTGAGTTTACTGAACGGAAATGTTACTTTTGCTTTTAGAAGGAAATGGTCCGATCCGCCTTCAGCTGCTCGATATAGTCTACAATTGTTAACTTCAGTAATATTTCCTGTTTTTCTTATAATATAGTCAATAACATACTGAAGTTTTCTGGTCGGTTGGGTACATTTCTGTTATAATGAAAATAGGGGTGATTTTAATTAATAATTAAATAATTGATAATATTTTTGTAATAAAAACAATTTACTTTAACAACAAAAAACATTTACAATAATAATTACAATTTTTAATGTTAATATATTTATGCTGGCACTTCTTTCGTCATTAAAAACTATATATACATATTTACAAACATGATACAAATTAATTAATTAAACTTAAACAATTCTAACTCTAGCCTACGGGTCGGATTTATGGGCCATCTCTTTAAACACTAATTCACTCGGACCTGACAGCAAACAGAAAATTACAAAGAGTCACAGAAGGTAATTACCGTGTCGGCTTAATGCAGATTTCAGCTTCTTCCTGGTTCGTCCTCCCTCCACAGCAAAGCTGCCGACCACCTATTCTTCCCATTTCAGGAAGAATTTAAAAATCTCCCCATGCCGCAGTTCCAACCAAGGTCATGAGTGAGAAGTTTAGCTCCAGTTCTCCCGTCTCACTCCTCTGGAACAATCTCAGGAAATCTCCTCCAAAATCTCCACCACCAATCTCGACTACCAATCTCTCACCAATGTCTCCCAAAAATGTCTCTGTTAGCCTTTTCAAAACTTCCTCCCCACTTCTTTAGTTTCTATCACCAAGGTGGCAGGGATGGATATCCACCAATAATATTTAGTGTCCTAATTGGGGAGATACGCCACACGATACCGCCAATTCTCACTAATATTGGGAACTCCCAAGGCGCGACACTAGGTCTGACATTTATTGCTGTTTTCTTTCTTTTGATTCCGCGCCGCCAAGCCCGAGCAGACGTATTTGTCCATTACACTGTGTTCAAAAACACCACTCCATATTTTGAGGTCACACTGTTCACATATTTCTATCAGACGCTCGCCATTGTTATGTTTTATCTCCTCCCCGAATCTTCCTACTACTTTTCCACTTTACTGCTTACCCACTCTTCCATTAAAATGTTATAATAAATAAATTCGATCTAGAAGGTTTGTCAAGTTATCAAAAAACTCATTTTTCTCCGTATCTGAAGTGTTTTCAGAGGGTGAATAGGCAGCAATAATAGCTATATCGTAGGCTCCGAGTCATAGATCAACTTTTATTAATTGTTCGTTTAACACTCTCACTTTATAATGCATCTTTTAAATTTTTTGTGAATAGCAATGGTAACACCCTTTTCGGCTCTATTTTGTTTATCTAATCCGCTGTAAATGTGAATGTAATTTTGAACTTTTTTCTTTCTGATTGTACAGTTAAAGCGGTTCAATTCTTTGAATACTTCGGTTTGTTTAGTCAAGATATCTTGCATGTTCCAGTTTCCAAAATTCATCTACCTTTTTCGTAAGTTATGTGGTCGTCTAGTTCCGTCCAGTTTCCGAGGCTGATTGTTTGGATTTTTAAGAATAGGCTTTTTGCAGGGTGAGGTTGTTAGCCTCACGCCCAACCTTCCTCTTTTATCCGGGCTTAGAACCGGCAGTGCTAAAGGACCAGCTATTCTAGCCACCAATCCACCAGCGCTGGCGGAGTGGACACATTATATATTATTTCTTTAAAATAGCTCCCTGTATTTTTTTTAATTAAATTAGTGCGGCCGTACGAGTGACCGCACGGTAAATGTTTATTTATTAATTTCTTGAAGGAATGTGGACATTTTTCCGTGATCGACGTTTAAAGCAGTCATGATCGACCTAAGTTCTTCTTTTTTGAATAATATTTAAATACTTTTCCCAGATTTTTTCTAATGATGAACTTCTTACTTACCTCAACGTGTAAACGATAATTTGTCACGAATCCAACTTAGTGCTTAACACACTCCACGCCACACTTCTTAAGTTCCCGAACGGAATGTATTTTAACTTATACACAAAAAACTGAAGAAACACTATCAAAATTATTGGCGACGAAAAATGAATACTTTTCTACTGTCTTTTGTCAATAAGCCATCATTTTATCCCTTATAATACGTTCAAAGATTTAATAATAATAATTAGCTATGTCGAACGAATTTCAACCCATTTTGTATATAATAACATTTTCACTCCCATCCACCCCTTTCTCTAGGTTTGTAATCGTGTCCTCCCCTACATTATTTATTTCTGGGTTTCTAGATTGTTTTCCGCACCCGGGTGGCGTTAAGATTGTGTTGAAATGAAATTGTTAAGAACACTACCAATATCACTGATCAAGAAAAATATTTATACGACTCTAATAGCGGTGGTTTATGCATCTTTTAAAATTTAGAATATCCACCCCGCCTCTAGAAGAGGCCTACAAAAGCCTTCGCGGCGGTGAGCACACCAACTTAACTAAAATTTCGTATCAATCGGATGGATGCTATAGAAACGTATGCCGGACAAACAAATATACATTCATTTTTAATTATATAGATTCTTCTTCGTTGGCGCTCTGTAGCCCATGAAGGAACTTGGACTACCATTCCGCTCCAAAAGAAATTATGGGCTTCTTGTATTTTATGATAATTTAATAGTACGTTTGATTCGGTTTTCTTCGGTTCTTCTGCGGAAGTTATGTCTTATTAGCATAAAGGATATTACTTTTAAAAATCGAAAGATTTACTTAACGATACTTAGTTATTTATTGTCATTTAAATATCATGCTGCTGGCAGTCTCTATGATCTGGTAACGTCACTGCCTTGCACCACAGAGGTCCTGTGTTCGATGCCTCGCAAGGTCCCTCATTCGCGAAGTCACTAAACACCTAGTCACCTCATCTGACTCGGAACATAATTATATATATATATATATCGTTATGTCGTAAAATGAGGTTCTTTATGGAGTTAAATTTATAATTTCTACAGTTTTTCAATACATTTATTGCTCACCTCAGGTGAGCATAAGTTTACATATCTCTGGAAGCAGGATAACCAGAGCTCCTTTCGAATATTCTGATTGTACACTTTGAAATAACTACCAAATTGCATATATATTGTCCAGCGTACCTTGCTATATTTCAAACTTGTCTATCCATACACATTAACTTACTATTAATAGTAAATATATAATTAAATGAAAGCCTATACATATACCTTGACAGTTTCTGGATCAATCTCATGTAGCCTGTTCTTCTCTAATGGCGCTACAGCCCATGGAAAATCCCCTTTCATAGCATAGGACGGGAATTGAAAAGGGGGGATGCGGAAGGTATAACAATGTAGCCAAGTGTTGACTAGGGCCCCCGGGATCCTACCCCGTATTTCACATAAAGAGATGCAGGGAAAACCCTAGAAAACCTGCATCAGGTAGGTCGGGCATTGGGTACTATTTTCACGCCCTTCCGAATGACGGGAGACGAGTTTGCTGTGGGTCGCAGCATTCCTTTCTCCGTAACTTCACCAATTTTAGGAGACAGTTGACCGACTGATCCAACGGGATCAGTGTACAACTATTACCATATGCTCAAAGTCTTCGACCCCAGCACATACACCTTCTAAAATAGATGAATGTGCCTCGACATGTTAGAACCATCCAAAACCGAGAGTGTAGGAAGCATTCCTGACGTTGTCAGGTGAACCCAACAGGAGAAAATTGGTAAGTGAGCCTAGCTTAGGTTTACGGAATGGAGAGGTGTTAAGTCGGTCCTGGGACGTCGACTCGGATTAGCTCAGTTGGTAGAGCATGCGGCTAGATATCGCAAGGTCCCGGGTTCGATTCCCTGGTCCGGTTGACATTTTTTCCATTCTTGTCTATCTTCTAAATTAACTATATGAAATTGAGCATTCCCACTAATTTAGCACAGGAGAAATACCTGCGAGAGAGAACTCCCACGGGCCACTTCACTTTTTAATAGCATAGTTTTTTTGGGTAACAGGCTACATGAGGGTGATCCTGAAGCAAGCAACTCCCCTTTAATAGCATAGGAAGGGACTTGAAAAAGGGGGGATGTGGAAGGTAGAGCAGGTAGCCGAGGGTTGACTAGGGCCCCCAGGCTGTAGTGTAAGGATCCTACCCGGTGTTTCACCTAAAGGTGATGCAGGGAAAAACCCTAGAAAACCTGCATCAGGTAGGTCGGGCTAGTGGGTACTACTCCTGCGCCCTTCTGATGACGGGAGACTGGATTGCTGTGGGAACGCAACAAACCCGCCTCCGTGCCTTGTTCAGTATTGAGAGGCAGTTGGCCGACTGGTCCAATAGGATCAGTGAACAACTCTTACCGTATGCCGAAGGTCTTCGACCCCCGTACATTCACCTCTCAAACTGCCCAAGGTCGCCTCAGCCTGCAGGAGTCTTAAATTAGCTACCTTGGCCATGGACCAAGGGGGGAGGGAAAGAGGAAAACCAGGAAGGAGGAAGTCAACCTCCACCTGGCTCTCACTCATTTCCGAGCAGGATCAATTTTTAATAGCATAGGTGGCTGCCAGACTTATTATATCAGCATCGTTTGAGCACACTGCGAGCCCTGAAGAAAGTTTATGTCGATCTTTTGATCTTCCTTCCTTCCACCGTTTCAGGCCAAGAAAGATCCCACGTCAATCATGCACTCGACGAATTCACGTTTGTCCGTTTTGGATTCCCATACAATTCGACCGATTGCTATAAATTTTTGGTGCATTTTATCGTTCTTTTGAAGATTTAGATTCCTTCCTTCCCACCAACTGGGCTAAAAGCGGTTCTAATATAATGTCAAATTGATCTTGCAACATGTAGACTGTCAAGCAAAATGATTATATTTCTTAAATACAACTAATATTTTATTAAAATAATGATACATTTTATGTTACATATGTACAAATATACAAATGGTTTCTAGCATCTTCTCCTTACAAACATAATTCAATGTTTCTGTGTATTTATATACCGCATACATGTTCAGTGTTAAGACAATTACAAAAACAAAGTATCGAATACTTCAAAAGGTGGTACTAACCAACAAACACATTGAAACGTTATGATAAACAAATACGTAAGTTTGTAAAATACGAACATATGTAGCAATTATGATTTACGATACGAAAATTTCTGTACTTATTTCAAGGTTCCACTGCAGATTTCAAACTAGACCCAATATAAACTTAAGAACATTTCAAAGTTTGATAAAAATAACATTGGTAAGGTTTTTTAATAATTCTAATTTAATATATTTGCCAATTTTAATGTGTGATCAAATAATATAAGTGAGAATTATAGAGAATCTTAGGTTTTGTGTCTATTTAGTATTTTATCTATTTGTAATTGAAAATATGACGAACTATTTTCAAAAAATAACATTACCAATTTTCCTATTGAAGAGTTGGCAGATTTTGTTATCAGTTTTATACAGAGAACAGAAAATTATAGGTTAAGATTCGCGCGCAATTCATACTTTACAAAATATCAAAGTAAGATAAAAAACACTGGTAAGACTTTTTAATAATCCGTAAGACTTTTTAATCATATATGAAGATATACAATAATTTTCGTATTGAATAATTTCTTTATATTGAAACAAATTATATAATTAAAGGAAGGACAGCCAAGGGTTTTAATACAAAAACAGACAATAAAATCATATAATTGTTGTGGAACATTTTGGTAATAAATTATCATTAAAAATAGAACTAATATTAGTTATGGTGAAATTTTACATAAGGAATCTGAGTTTACATTTGTCTTATTATCTGACATTTTTGTAAATTATAAATAGTAAAGTTGTCTATAAGTTAAAACCTCATGAATTTCAACTAACATCGATCTAGAAAAAATATTGCATTATAAATTTTTTTTCATTTCGCTAATCAATTTGATAGTTATTCAAATATATATGCTTTTACAAGAGTGAATAATTTTGTACATTATATTTTCATTAATAATTTTTAAGCAAATATATATTTAACAGGTAAATTATTAAATTCATATTTAATCTTAGTGAACATAATTTTCATATATTTTTAAATAAAATGCAATGCGTAAGAATTAAGAATAAATATTTACATTTTTGCCAAGTTTAAATTTATAATAGTGCTGATGAGATAATTTGACTGACTTATCTACTAGATAGAAAGGTTTATAAGTAATTGTATTATACATCTTGTATAGTTAATACTTCTTTTGTATTTTTGTAGCTAAAATTCAACAGATGAAGTTCCACGTTAAGGAACGAAACGTCGGTTTCTAGCTTACAGGCTATTTTATCTTATAAAGTTTCCCAATACATCAAAATGAATGAATTGTTAGAGAAAATATTTTAATACCTCCTTTGTATTAACAAGGTTTTAATATATAACTAATAATATCTTATCTATGTTCCATATTTCAAAGCATAGCATTGATTAAAGTTTCTTCTAAAACCACTGTTCAAAGTGGCTCATAATCAGACCTCAGTTATATGATAATTAATGAACAACGCATAAATTTATATTTTATACATTATTGACTCTAAGATTCCGGAAATATTTAACCTACTCTACTAGTGTAGTATTATGCACTATTTAAGGCCTATTTTGGACTACCTTTGATGAATAATATTATTTTAAACTATGTTAACTAAGGAAAATAACTCCATTATACTATGAATATTTTTAATTCTGTTTAAACGCCGGATATTTTACACTGTTTTTAAGATACTGTGCTTATACAATGTTCCAGTAGAATTCTTGGCTCGGTTAAGGTAGCGTCAGTCTTCATTCTCGTTAATTTTAATCTAACTGCCAATCGTAACAGGTTGGTGTGTTCCTTTCAAGGTGTTACTGGATTAATATAAATATATAACCGGGCAACGCCGGGCACCCATCTAGTCATTTAAAAAAAGCTTAGTCAGAGTAACGTCATAATCCCGAAGCAATGCGTCAAAATACATGTAGGCAGCATTAGAAAAGCGTGTTAAAACATGTAATTACTCTAGAGATTTATTTATTCATAAATTTAAGATAATAATTGCTACAGTATATATTTTACTAATTGTAGTGTCTTATCTTCTTGTAACGTATGAGATTGTAATATACAGATGTATTTTTTAACACGTTTATGAACACCCAATTTTCTTTCAGCATTTGATGTTTCAATCTTCGTTACTTACTTGCAATTTCACCAGCTTGAAATTAAGAGTTTGAATTACAATTACTATAACTGAATAATACTTTTAAACAATTTTCAAAATATTCTTATAGAAATTTTAATTGTAAGTTTCTAAGTATATGTAACAAAAGTTTAATGTGCATAGCATTGATTAAAGTTTCTTCTAAAACCATTGTTTGAAGTAATCAGACTTCAGTTACATGACAATTAACGAACAACGCAGAAAATAATATTGATCGAACTTTTGATTGTTATTATTCAAGTCCTAAGACTGGTCTCATGCAACCCTCCATGCTAGCCTAACTTGCGCAAGCCTCTTCTGCACAACTATCACAGCCCACATCTACACTTATCTGCTGAGAAAATTCCATCTTTAGACTGTTCTTACTCCACACATTTAACTCTAAAGCTAACATTACAAAACTCTCATGTCTTAAAACGTGGTCTTATTCAAATATATCCCTCTTTGGTCAACGACATCCTTATCGTTCCCTCTTCTATTCTCTTTAGATCTTCCTCGTTTGTGATTCTATACAGCCGTCCCATTTTCAGCATTTTCCTATAGCACCACATTTCAAAGGCTTCTATTCTTTTCATTTCCGCAACTCCTATCGTCCACGTTTTGCATCTATATAACGCCATACACCATACAAACACTTTTAGTGACGATTTCCTAATATTCACACTTATATTACCCAGAAGTAAATTCCTCTTTTTCGCGAAATCCTTCCTTGCCTGTGCTATCTTACTCTTGAAGTCTACTACGACTTCTATCATCCCTAGTTATTACGCTTACCAAGTAGCAGAATTCCTTAACTTCCTTCAAAATATCGTTTTCCCTTTGCTATTCCACTGTTTCCCATACTACACTCCATTACCTTGGTTTTCTCTCTATTAATCCTCATATTGAACTCTTTCTCCAGGACTACGTTCATGCCAAGTCTTCTTCTGACTCCCCTAATACTACAATATCGTCGGCAATGCGTAAGGTTTTTATTTCTTCTCCTTGAAGTATGATTCCTTTTCCATGTTCCGTTTTAACTTTCTGCATCGAATGTTCTGTATATAAGTTAAACAGCGTGGGTGACAGACTGCATCCTTGTCTTAACTCCTTTCTAGATTTCTGCTTCCTTTTCTTGATCTTCAATTCTAATTACTGCTGACTGCCTTCTATGGAGGTTATGTATGTGCCTTCTTTCTCGATATTTTATACCTGTGTTCTTCAAAATCGTTAATAGTGTGTTCCAGTTAACATTATCAAACTCTTTTTCTAAATATACAAATGCCATGAACGTAGGCCTGTTTTCTCTTATCCGATCTTCTAAAATTAGACGCAAAATTAATATTGCTTATCTTGTCCCTACATTCTTCCTAAAACCAAACTGATCTTCTCATAAATCGCATACTATTTGTCGTTCCATCCTCTTATATACTTTTTCGTTAATATGTTGCATAGCACTAAATGATGCAGGTCTTCTAGGGCTTTCCTGCATCTCTTTAGGTGAAACACCGGGTAGGATCTTTAAACCATAGCCCGGGGGCCCTAGTAAACCCTTGGCTACCTTTCTCTACTTCCGCATCCCCCTTTTCAATTCCCTTCCTATGCTATTAAAGGGGAGTAGCCTATTTCAGGATCACCCTCATCTAGACTGTTAACTCAATATATATATATATATATATATATATATATATAATGCATGAGATTCTAAACTAATTGTCCTCTTCTCTTCGCATCTATCAGCTCCAGTTTTCTTTTACAATTGCTCTGGTCTGTCAGCGTCTTATCAACCTCTGACCTTAATTTTTTTTCCCCAACTCTCCATCATCCACCTTCTTTTGTTCTTCTATTACTGACTGGTCTAGTTTTACACAGTATTATCAGTATTGTTAGTGGATAATACATTTTCTTTCCTACAGAAAAACTTTAAAAATAAAAAATGATTAATATTTTGATAATATCATGTTATCAATCGAGTTAAAGAATAACTGCTAGCATTGACCACGATGGTAGAAAGCTTCATGCAAACATCGTTTTTTCAGAATTATTATTCGTAATTTTCGCCAGGAAAGTATTATCTCTGTTTAGTTATACTGATTATACTAGCATTTAGTTTATGAACTATATTGCGAGAGCAAATGATGAAATTATTATTGAGGGAATTCTATTCTTCAGTTGTGTAAATAATTTTAGTTGAGAAAAATATTTTTTGGTATAAGGTTTTAGATGAATAAATCAGATACGTCGATTGGCCAATTTATTATTACTATTCCCTCAATACAATAATGGACCACCGTTTTTTCTATTAATATTGATTGAATTCTTCTGGGCATGGATTGTATGAGATATTGATATGTGATAGGAGGAATTTGTGAACATATCTGATGAGCTGCACTTTCCATTTCCTTAAGATGTGCCTGATGGCCAGTGACCTGAGAAATTCCCCAAGGCTAACCCTTAACGGGCGAGTTCAAGCCTGTGAAATCATAAGACCAACGCAAATTTGGGAGCAACGTCACGTAGACTAGATTTTCACTCTGTAGGTTGCCGAGAGCTGACCACGTATCACCCCAAATTCGGAATGTGTCTCGCCAGATGACAGTCCGAAGCCGCCTTGGTAGGCTTAGGTCCTCAAGAGAGTGGACGAGAGGCCAAAGAGACAGTTCTTATCAGACACTCAGGGAAACCAGGTTTTATCAACCACTCAGAGAGGAAGGGAGCCCGAGGAAAAATAAAGAGTGAAAGGAATAGAAATGAAAAATTGTTAACCACCATTTTGAGAAAAGAAAATTCTGGGAAAAACGAATGTATAGTTCTCATCAGTCACTTGAAGGGATGAAGAGAAAAAGATTGCTAAACTTCTCCGACGTCGAGAACTGAGAGTTTACTCAATTGCAAAGCAAAGTGAACAGAAGACCTGTAAAAATCAAGTCTTCACCACCCTGACGTTCCCGAGAAGATTACGCCGACGAGAGAGGAAGGAAGCAACACTGATTCTTCACCTGCCCCCGGAGATTTCTGTCGCACGCATATGCCCCAAAAACGTGGAACCAACGTCCCAGTCCCATGGTGTATCCCTGAGATTTTTACCCGATTAAAGAAAAAAAGCTATTTTAGTTGAGCAAAATAAAATGTAACGCGTATAAAGTAGTGGACTTTTTTATTTTAAACCACAAGCAATTTAAATAAAAGAATTAAGTAAAAATTTCATCTCATCTTCAAGTTTTTAATTACAAATTCAACCCTCCTATAATTTCATTACAGAAGGTGTTATGGGATGAATAATATTAAATTACAAATATAACTTTCAATTTATACCTATAATGAACTGTGCTACTTACTTCATACTTCGACGATTTTGAATTTCCAAAATACCGGCGAATGATGGGGCTCAGTAATTTTTCGTTCACAGTAGCAGGATCCCTGTAGCCTGTAGCAAAACTGATGATCAAGGCTACTGCGACAGTTACAAGCCAACCGAACAATGAAAACCACATGTATGAAACTTGGTAAAGTGGAAAAACGTACCTGCAATAAATCAGTATAGGAACATTTAAGTACAAAGACATTAAAAAAGGTGGTATATAGTGTTCTGAGACAGCAGCAATTGGAACATAAAATATTACAAAATGAAATAATTATAAACTTTATTATTATACCTACTTTCACAACACACTACATCCTTGACATAAAATAAAATTATTGTTGCGTTTATTCTACGCTTCAAACTTTTTTCGTCTCTTGTCCACCTTCCATATGGACATCTTCCCCACTACAGAGAGAAAATATAGTCCATGTGACGTAACTCCCTCTAATGCTAAGTTTGGAATACCCTCATGTCTTAAACGTGGCCTATTTATCTATCCCTTCTCTTCTCTTGGTCAACGTCCTCCATATTGTTCGCTCTTCTCCTATTCTGTTAAGAACTTCTCCGTTAATGATTCTATCCACACATCTGATTTTCAGCATTCTCCTATAGCATAAGTTTCAAAGGCTTCTATTCTTTTCCTTTCCACAACTCCTATCGTCCACGTTTCGTACCCATATAAAACCTAGATCCATACGAATATTTTTAGCAACGATTTCTTAATATTCATACTTATATTACCCGTAAGTAAATTCCTCTTTTTCGCGAAAGCCTTCCTGCCTGAGTTATCCTACTCTTTATGTCTACTATACTTCTACCATCCCTACTAAGTAGCAGAATTCCTTCACTTCCGTCAAAATGTCCCTTCCCTCTCTAATACACTTTATAATTCCACTGTTTCCCATACTACACTGCATTACCTTGGTTTTCTTTCTCCAGGACTCGGTTCATGGCATTTATCATGGTTTCCAAGTCTTCTCCAGACTCCCCTAATACTACAATATCGTCGGCAAAGCGTAAGGTTTTTATTTCTTCTCTTTGCAGAATGATTCCTTTTCCATATTGCGTTTTAACTTTCTTCATCACCTGTTTTATATATAAGTTAAACAGCATGGGCGACAGATTGCATCCTTGGCTTACTTCTTTCTTGATTACGGTTTTCTTTTCTTGGTCTTCTATTCTAATTACTCTCTTCTGTAGAGGTTATGTATTAGCCTCCTTTCTCGATATTTTATTCCAGTGGTCTTCAAACTCCTTAATAGTGTGTTCCAGTTCACAGTATCAAATGTTTTACTAAATCTACAAATGCCATGAACGTAGGCCGGGTTTTTCGTATCCTGTCTTCTAAAATTAATCGCAAAGTCAATATAGCTTCTCTTGACCCTATATTCATCCTAAAACCAAACTGATCTCCTAATTCGCATTCTATTTGACGATTCATGTATTAAATACGCTAAATGAAACTCTTAGTTTCGTAGCTGTGGGTGGCACTCAAAGTCTTTAGGACAAAAGGTTGACCCTTCCGGCTGAATGAGGAAGAGGGGGCCATTCACGAAAAAGGGATCGCCGGGAATAATTTCTGGTTTTGGGGAAAACGAAAGTTCCGGGAAAATTTTGATATCTCACGGAGAAACGCTAAAGACATGCAGTATTTAGACCCAGCAGTTGAAAATCCATCCCATTGGCTGCAAATGTTAAAGTGCAGGCCAATAGAGGTTATTGAGAATTATAGCTCATTGGTAGTTTGGAAATCCAGAGGAGGTCTTTTAGTTCACATTGAGGTTACAATGGACGGGCAGGCAGTGGGTGTAAAGAAGCCGGAAAAAACATGTTGAGAGGCCGGAAAGAGTGGTTTGAAATTAAATTGTTAGCCGCTGAGCGAAGATAGTGAGAGGCAGAAAGCAGCCGATATAAATTATTAGTGACCGAAGAGCTGAAGTTCAGAGGTCGGCAAACGCTGACTCAAAACTAATCTCCTAGCCGTCGAAAGAAGAAAAGGCAGTCTCCGCCAAATTTTCTGATAACAAGATGCAGCCCCGATGGTGAAGTCAACAGCCATCATCGCGATGCACAGCAGACCAGGATGCAGACGCAGAAATGTCGCGGGTATCGTTGTATTGTATTAGAAAGAGTTCACATTTGCCAGGCCTATTGCCATTAGAAACTAAATTGCTTCTCGGCCCACCCACAGAGTACCCTGATTTTAAAGTCTCAAAGCAAATTTATTGTTTTTAGTAATATTTTCTTTGATAATGTGTAATTACTATCAATCCTCATGTTTAATTATTTTATATTATTAAATTCAGAATCTTAAAGTTAATCTTGTCTTATACTTTTCATATTTCAAACATCCCATCATTAATTGAACCCATTATATTACAAAAATTATTAAAATGTCATAAATTAAATTCACCCCTCTCAATTAATTATCATTATAAATGTCTACCAACGAGGGGAATATTATATTATAATAATACAAAAATTAATAAATTAAATTCAACCTCCCATCATTCCACCAGTAAATATCATTACAGGTTAGTTTACATAAATATCAGCAAGAAGTATTTTATACAATCTTCACGTATAAAAAGCATCGATAAAGGATTTTTTGTGATTATAGTAAATATAATATATATATAATTTTACAGATGAATCAAAGTAGTTGCAATTTCCTCGATCTACTCTCCTTAAAGAACAGTGTTGCGTTATAACTGTCTTTGAGAATAAGCGTATTTTGTTTGGAAAATTAACGGGCTGAATTTTTTAAAAATAGTTCACGATTGCTACCCCAGAGTGATGTTTAAAAATAGCATTTTTTTGGCAGCTAACTAAAGCACTCTGAAAAAAAACTGAAGAGTTAATCAATACAACTAATATTTATAAAGAAATTTAATAATTCCTGTGTTGATTATTCCAAAGGTATATTTATACTTTGTTACCCTTTGTCTTCAAGAACAGCAATCGTTTCATTCTGAAACGTTCGTGTATAATTATATGTGCATCCATCAACGTTACCCATCGGTTTCGTGGGATACTTGATACTGCCAGAAGACAGGGCACTTTGTGCACCAATTGAAACCCAAGTTATGAAAACCATTCCAGATAGAGCACCGCAAATAACGCCCTGAAAAATAAAATGCATTAGTACAAATTTCAATCGTCTTACGTCTCAATATACTTTACATATTAAATCTGGAGTCTTCTATATTTCACGGCTTAATAGCAGTGTCTACTAATAACATCTTCAATATATTGTGAATTTGTATATCATTAAAACTCGCCTCATATTTCACGGTTTCTGTTAAAAGAAAGTTTATTTTATCATAACTTATAATCTAATTCCCAGTTTGAATTTAAAGGAACCTTTACCCACAGATCTCGTTCTATTTTGGAAAGATATGCCGCAAATGTATCCTTGACTTCGCCAAGTGACAACACATCATTTTATTATTCCTCCATTATTCTCTAAACTGGGTCAGTCTTCTCTAGAGCACGAAATTCTTTGTGTAACAAACTACTGGGATATATTTTATTTTTGTGGGCCTAAGTGAAAAAGATTGAGTCTTTTAATTTTTGCATTATTTTTTGTTATGCAGATTTTATTTGAATACTTTAAGTTTCGTTTAGTACTTAAATGCAATAAATGCGCTCATATGTTAAAAAGGACCAATAATAATTAAAATATATGCAGGATAAATATTTTTAATATATAAAATAAGTGTAAACTATCTGCCTACCTTAAATGTTACGTTTTGAAGCTGTTCAATTTTTAAATAATATTTAAACAAAAAGTGATAATTTTGAATAACTATTATTTTGTAATTGATGTGCTATATAGTATTTCACAGGTATCTATACTACTTTCTTATCGATACCAAAACTAGAACTGAGTAAAGTATCGATAATTTTCTTCTGATACCGTATTCTTTCCCGTAATCGTTGTTCTCGCATTAGCGCAGATTCTGTAAAATATTTTTCTGTAACACGATTAATCAGCAGCTTACCCTTGTTGTGACCCAAGGAAGTAGCGTGGCACACGTGAAAACTCCAAGCATTGGTCCATTCGGTATACTTTGTGCCATGGTTCCAAGCTAGAAACATTTTCTACTGTTAAAATAAATATAAGCTTTAGGCTATATTACATCTTACAGCATAAGCTAATAGTATAAATAAAGTAATTAAATTAACTGAAACAATATGATAAATAAAACACAATGAATGGTCAATATCAGGAATGGAATAATCTTGTTCGGGCCGAAATTTTTAGGACGTTGCAGTAGCAACATGAAATTTTTCATTATATTTTAATAAAAGAGATGAGGGACAAAAGAAGCTATATTGACTTTGCGATGAATTTTAGAAGACAGGATACGAAAAAACCGGCCCACGTTCATGGCATATGTAAATTTAGAAAAAGCGTTTGATAATGTTAACTGGAACACATTATTAAGGATTTTGAAGACCACTGGAATAAAATATCGTGAAAGGAGGCTAATACATAACCTCCACAGAAGACAGTAATTAGAATAGAAGACCATGAATAGAAACCCGTAATCAAGAAAGGAGTAAGACAAGGATGCAGTCAGTCTCCCATGCTGTTTAACTTATATATAGAACAGGCGATGAAGAAAGTTAAAACGCAATATGGAAAAGGAATCATTCTGCAAGGAGAAGAAATAAAAACCTTACGCTTTGCCGACGATATTCTACTATTATCGGAGTCATAAGAAGACTTGGAAACCATGATAAATGGCATGAACGTAGTCCTGCAGAAAGAGATCAATATAAGGATTAATAGACAAAGGTAATGGAGTGTAGTATGGGAAACAGTGGAATAACAAAGGGTGTTAGATTGGGAAGGAATATTTTGACGAAAGTTACGGAATTCTGCTACTTGGGAAGCGTAATAATTAGGGACGGTAGAAGTATAGTAGACGTAAAGAGTTGGTTAGCACAGGCAAGGAAGGCTTTCGCGAAAAAGAGGGATTTACTAACGGGTAATATAAGTGTGAATAATAGGAAATCGTTGCTAAAATGTTCGTATGTAGCGTGGCGTTATTATGGGTGCGAAACGTGGACGATAGGATTTGGGGAAAGGAAAAGAATAGAAGCCTTTGAAATGTGGTGCTATAGGCGAATGCTCAAAATCAGATGAGTGGATACAATCACGAACGAGGAAGTTCTAAACAGAATAGGGGAAAAGCGTTTTCTAAGAAAAGGGATAAATTAATAGGCCACGTTTTAAGACACGAGGGTCTTATAAAATTAGCAGCAAAGGGAAGTGTGTGGGGTAAGAACAAAATAGGGAGGCCAAGGAGGGATCCGCTAAGCAGATTAGGGTGTTGGGTATGCTATTTATAAGGAAATGAAAAGGTTTGCGCAAGGTTGGTTAGCATGGAGAGTTGCATCAAACCAGTCTTAGGACTGAACACCACAACAACAACCTCTAGTTGTGTGTGCTATTGAATCTTACGATCCTATAGAATCGTGACAATAGTTTTACAACTATAACTAATGCTTATCTTTTGCAAGAAAATGGTGTTGTTACGAGTAAGTAGCTTCCTAAATTAGTATCGATAATTAATAATACGTACTACTGAAGAGGGATATCATTTTACATATAAAATTAATTACACTTGAATATTTATCTTTGTAAAAATGTCATCGGAGCGAAGCGGCGGGCCGTATTAATATGTAACAGAGGAATTTAGTGACGGACCGAAGGACAGCCGGATGTGGCCCGCGGGTCGGGGGTTGGTCACCTTTGATTTAATCAATTTACTAGTGCTAATAATCGGATGTTCTCCTGGTTTAGTTGTTGTATGAAATCTTCTCGAGAAATCAACCGGGTGGTAGGTATCGTTGACGTACCATGACGTTTCGGCAACTGTCACAGTTCCAATCTTTACAGTTGCCGAAACGTCGTGGTGTATCAATGATGAAACCCGGTTGATTTAGAAAGTAGTCATATAAAACTTACTGAACTGCTGTCATGATGTATATTTTTGCCTGTTATAACTTAGTAATGAGACTTAAGATGAAACTAATAATGATCTCAAACCTGTAATAAAGTAGTTCCCAATTTTTCGACTAAAACAGAGAGTGCCAGACACGTAAGACCGCTTACAATTACAACTATACTCATTATCATTTTGCTCTGACGATTACTTGGATATCTTTTGCAAAATCCATTCACAAAATCCTTCAACACGACTGCTGCCAGGGAGTTTAGAGCAGTTGACATAGAACTGAAACAATAATGAGCAATGGGTTATTATTATTATTATTTGTAATTATTAGTGATAGTAATAATATAAATGCTATTCCATTTAACAGACCATTGTTTACTGTTTGTGGCATATATATGATTGAGAATAATCTGTCAGTAAATAAAATTGAAGTGTCTGTCTGGAAGTTTGTCACGATGCTCAGAAGATATTAATTTAAAAATAGTGAATAAGGATGCAATGGGAAAGGTTTAGTGGTCCATACGCACATCTCCAAACATTCGATACATTCTATTTTATTGTTTCTACTCTATTTTAAAAGAATTACCTCAAAGTTGCACTACAAACGCCTGCGATGAAAAGACCAGAAAGACCAGGAATTTGTCCCAGAACATCCATCATAAACAGCGGTAGAATCTGATCGGGTTTTTGAACGAGCTGAAACAAATTTAAGTATTTAGAAGCCAATTTGGAAGAAAGATAGGAATGGAAAAATGTCGGCCGGACCAGGGACTCGAACCTTCTGTTTTCCGGGCGGGTACTCTATCACTAAGCTAATCCGAGTCGGTGTCCAAGGACCAATACAACACCCCTTCATTTCTGTAAACCTAAGTCAGGCTCACAGACACAAAACACGTGTTTTTCAGTTGCTCGAGATTTTCATATGAGAGACGAGCATTAGAAAGCGATATTGGAACTTCAATAACACCAGATAATTTGGTACCCAATATGCTGCTTTCACTTAATACCTGGAATAAAGTAAGCGCATATGCCTCTACAGTTATTCAAAGATTAAGAAATCACTAAAAAGAGAGAAATAATAATGTTTAAAGGAGACAGAGAGAGCTTGACGCTACGACTGCTTCCTGTGAAGTAATGTCTAACGACGGTCCCACAGGAAAATACACACAGTCATCGTTGGAAAGGGAGGTGTTTTTAGTGGGTAGAATCCCACACTACTATCCAGTGCGGACCGTGGGATAGTCTTTAGAAGATTTTCACCTGCCCTCGCAAAAAAAGTCAGGCTCACCTACAATTTACAAATCACATTCATCACAACCTAATTTCTAGTAATTTTTGAAGAATGGATATTATGTAAATTTATCAAAAGTGCATGGAATTCAAGTCAAAAGAAGTATAAATGCTTCATTAGAAGCTCAAGTAGTTGTGTATAGCTAAACGCTCGTACATAAGATTTTGAAGCAATTCAAGCATTTCTACTTCCTTCGATATTTATAAGCATAAAATGTGAATCAAATATGAAGTACGGTGAAATTAATTTACGATAGACGGTATAAAATGTTATATTTTAAGGATTAACAGAGTTTTATGATATAAATAAGCCAGGATAACGCCATACTAAAGAGACGCGTCCTTTGTGGCCGAACAGAACAAAGCAACTCCATTGCAACTAAAGAATCGTAATCAAGTATCAATTAGGTGGCCTCATCATGTGTGATGTGTACGAGGGCAAACTCAAAAGTAAGGTCTCCTGTTTTTGAGGGGATGTAGATAAACTGTTGGCCACACTGTAACAGTTGTGAGTGGCAGCCAGTCAAAATGGAGCCACGTTTGCGCAGTTATTCGGTTTGTGAAGCAACAATGCCTTGAACCTGTATAAATTCATCAACATTGGCGGAATTGTATGTCATGTGCTGTAGGTCGTACTGAAGTTTACGAGGATGAAAGGAGAAATAGGACGTCATCCCGCATTTTAGGCCTCTTCTTATGTTATTAGAGAGAAGAGCCACCGAAGCAAATAACCCTCACTTAACCTGCCTTTCTAAAAAGGAACCAAATTGGCTCTTCATCTGAAGACAACAGCCATGAAAACGATTATGCTTTGACGACGAAATGAAACCAGAGAATATTTTATTCATCAAATACATATATTAATGCTGACCCAGACTGATAAAATATTTTTGAATATGGAAGAGCGTATTACTGAGAATTGCTGTATTGATAACAATGAGGCAATACGTTAACTATTCGTAAACTGATGGATCTGACAAAACTATGGAGTTAGCAGTCACAAACAGCTGCTCTTGTCTTATGTGTCAAACAGGAAACAATAAAATTTTAACCAAATTTATTGTTTTATTGTTGGAATCAAGTGAAGTAAGCAAGTATTACACGAAAATGGTTAAAAACTATATGCAATTATAAAACGTTTAAGGGAGCTTAGAAGAGGAGTTATATTCCACATGACACGAAACTTCACCATCTTTAAAGTATACGGCGAAGTAGTGGGAAATTGAATATAATGACTATGTATGAAATTTAATTACTTTATAAAATTGTTTAAGTGAATTTTCATAATAAGTAGTAGAGGAACTAAGCTGATGATGTAATGTCGAAGTTCAACTAAAAGCTTTAGTTTTATCTTTGTTTCATATGACTTACAACAATAAAAGTGCGTCTTGTGAATTTGATTTTTTTTGTGTTACCTAACTTTTAAGTTATTTTTCATTAGGTCCATTCTGAACAAAGAAAAGTAAAAATTTACATCTACAACTAATAGCATATTTTTAAAGTACTTATAACGTTTAGCAAAATTTTCCACTAACCCTAGTCGCTAGTGGATCACAATCAAAGTAATTAGCATATGTCAGCAAGCCGCAGTAGCTAGCAATGATAATGAAACCCATGTAACTGAACTGGAAGATCCACAAAGCTCTGAAAAAAGAATATATATTAGTATCTGTAAGTCTATACAGCAAAGTTCTCTAGTTACAATATGGACAAAATTTTGAAGAGTTTACTTTTCGTCAGAATCGTCGTCTTTATCATCGACCAGTGATTGGTAGGCACTACGTAGTGGTGTGTGTATAAGATTTAGTTTAATAAATACGTTTCCTTAAATTTTTCGATTCTGTTGACGGTATGTAGCTCTCTATAAGGGAAGTGGCTTCCTGAACCTGCCAGACTGACGCAAGACGTTCATCGAGTCGTCGAAGGTGTCGAAAGTACTGTGGCCAGTGCTCTGTCGGGAGGGCTCGGGAAAACGCAGTCTTCGTGCTTTTAGTATCCGATGATCAAACCACCTAGCCATAACCATCTGTTAGTATTGCCCAAGCTGTTAGAAGGATGTAGACCTAGCTTGGGGGCTCATTGTAGTTTCAAATTTAACTACTCCCTGTGGGGCAACCATGTGCACGTTAGTTCTGAAAGGAGCAATGCGCGCGGCCTTAGGGGAAATTGGTACCTCTGGTTGCGTAGAATCTTTGGTCTATCCTCCAGACACCTCGAAGCCCATCTTTAGGTTGCTTGTCTATGTCTCAGACCAGTGTACATTAGATTTGGGCTCCAGATGGCAGTGGTTTCGCGGGCACAATTTTCTTACTTCCTTTTACCAAGGGAGCAGGAACCTTCCTGCAGGCGACCAGTTGCCCTACTTTTGAGGGGATTTGGAGAAAACATGTTGGTGGAAACGGTACACCGAATGAATGTTACTATAGGAGTATTTTAAATCAAATTGTTCATACGACTCCGCAATAAATAATTAACGCCTTAAATCCGGTGATCTATGAGGCCACGCGATTATATTATCTCGGTCTGCTCATTTCAAGGCATTGCATCCCGATCTGCATTTCATACGTCTTTCCTGGACTGACTACTCAGAGATTTGTTGCAATAGCTCGTCGCAACCTCGGAGTATCGACACTGCTGCCAACATCAACTCATCGTTTATGCCATTAGCATCTCAATTCACTGGAAAATTATATGTATTTCTTCTGTATTGCTTCGGTTGGAGGATAGTTTGGCATTTGAGTTTATTATAGTTCTCGTAAATCCGTATGCGTTATCAGTTATATTAAGGATTTTACGGCATAGGGTTCCTCCTAAAATATTTCAGAAAGTATGCGTTCCGTACCCTTTTTCACGGCTGATATTTTCTTGTTTCTATGGTTACTGTTGCCTCTCAAAATTTCGTCACTCAGTTTATCCATTTTAAACACGTATATGCTGTTGTCGATCACGCTATCAGGTCTGGGCACAAGATTATATTGATGACATCAAAATTAAGAACCAGACTCGACGATTCCGTTGAGATTACAAAAACTAGCAAAAGATTTCTAAATTTGGAGAGTGTCTTTTTTAAGGTTCGTAAAACTAGACATATGAAAAACTATGAACGTCTGCAGAGTACAGATAATAGCAGAAACGCCGTTGTAGGAATTATTATTATTGAGAACTTTTTACACAATAAATGTGCCTCATTCTTTAATGTTAATCATTTATCTAATTATAATATGTTGAAAATATTAAATGTAGTAAATTGAAATTGAGACGCAATTCACTCTTTATTCTAACTAGTTTAAATTAAAATGTGTCAATAATTCAAGAGGTTAAGTAATTTATAATAAACAATCGCTTTAAATCACATTACCCTGAAATATCATAGATTTACTCACATACCGATATTATTTTTCCCTCGGTGTAATAATGTGACAATTAACTCACTTGTTGGCATGTCCTAGCGTCGGGAGAGATAGGTACCGCTGAATAAATGACTGATGGAGATTGTACGATGTAAAAGAAACTATTCCAAAAGCAAGGGTATTCACAAAAGTTATTCTTTCTGTCACGTCTAAGCTCCACCTAAAAACATAAATAAATATATTTTAAAACAAACATTTTTTCCAATATGAAATTACAATGAACGAGTATTGCATTTTAAATTTTAATTATTATTTTCAACGTAACGACACTTTATATGCTAACCAGATTGTGGGACATTATCATGCCATCCGGAATTGTCTGGATGTGCGGCAGAGCAACTCCGTTCCCCTGCGAGAAGATGGGATTTTTATTGGTGGAGTGTTTCTACGTCTTTACTAAAAGATGACAGCTAATTGCATCAAAAAAGATTTATTTGGAAGTTTCCGCACAGGGGTTACGTTTAAGGACATTTATCTTGTGGACAATTTGGGAAATTGGCGAAAACGCGACCAGAGTACGAGGTAGCCGGAGGGAGGAAGACATTCTGACCGCATACTACATAAGAATCTAGTGAGTTTTCCATGTAAAGCACTCCTTAAAAGTACACACCTATGAAACGTTCTTATTTGGATTTCACTCAGGCAAAGACCAGTTTTCTGACATTAAGTATAATAAATAAAAATACTGCCAATTTTATCAGCAAAAAATTTAATTAATATTTATTTAATATAATTACGTTTCATCCATCTCTGTGGACTTCATCAGGAAAAATTTTAAATGGACAAAACTATTAAAGATGCGGATAATTTTGTACGTCTAATGACGGTTGAGCACGGATTACACATAACGCGTACTGGGCTGAGTTAACTCGCCATACATACATATATATATGGTGATGAGTGATGATTACTCGCGCACGGACAGTTGACGAGTCAGTAATTTTTCAGATTATAGCTTTAACTCCTTAAACTTCAGTTCCTGCGGCCATTTCACATGAGATTCATAAATTGATATGATTTCTATTCCATATTTCTTCAGCTTTCTTTTTTCTTGATTATGTGCCGACACCAAAGTCTGCTGCTAGACCGAGTAGAAAACCAAGTAGAGTGCCCGGGTTGAAAAGGAACCGATTTGGAAACGGGTAAAAAACATATTGCACTGGGACGAGTGTATAAAAAGCTCTTCTATCCACTGTCTCGACTGAGTCACTCGGTCATAACTAGGCTGAGTACTGACGGTCCTTTATTACATTAGCAGTGTACTCGGCCGAACGCACTGTCTCCATCGAGCAATCGGTAGTTGTAATACGGGCTTTACGGCTGAAATATTATATATATATATATATATATATATATATAAATTTTGTTTATAGTCGCACCAAAAACTAAGGTCATTAACGATTGTATATTATCTGGGGAACTTATAATTATGTAAGG
This sequence comes from Eucriotettix oculatus, assembly GCA_034510155.1. Classification (NCBI taxonomy): domain Eukaryota; kingdom Metazoa; phylum Arthropoda; class Insecta; order Orthoptera; family Tetrigidae; genus Eucriotettix; species Eucriotettix oculatus. The sequence continues at coordinate 171,294,881 of CM067377.1, forward strand.
GCATCACAGTAGGGTTTACCTTAGCAACACAATGCCACAGCGCGTACCAGGATTCGAACCCGAGACCACTGTGGTGCGAGGGAGCGACGCTAACCACTACACCACATAAGGTTGGCAAATATTAAATATTATATAAATTTTTGTTGACAAATTTGGCTGCATTTTTAATTTATTATACTCCATGTCAGAAAAATTATTTTTGAATCATCAGGCTGGTCTTTACCTCGGTGAAATCCAATTAAGAAAGTGTCATAGTTGTGAACTTTTAAAAATACAGGTAGTTAACACAGAAAACGCAGACAAGATGATAAATGTATCTGAATATGTTATAAAAATGACGAAAGCTTCTATTATAATTAACAGGAAAAGATTACGATCTGGGAATGTATTTAATTTTGGTTGGTAATAAAGGCCTACGAAACTAATATTACTAAATCGTCTTTATATTATCAACGAATGTAGTTACTTTCAAAGCTGTCACGCATGTACTAGACGGTAACCAATTGTTCATATATGTCAACTTTCAATTATTGATTAATATTGCAACTTCTTAAAGATAAAGGCTTGAAATGTTGTAATAATTACCTCGGAGGTTCGATTCTTTCTCCGTCAACACCCCTTTGCCATACGACTCCGAAGCCTCCTACTTTTATTGTCCCTTTGACAATAAACACAAGTAGAGATATAAATGTAACCAACACCTGGATTACGTCCGTCCAGACCACTGCTTTCAGGCCACCCTGCCACAAAAAATAATAATAAACGATTAAACAGATACTAGAAACAATGGAAATCTCCCTGTTTTCGTTTATTTAACTTTCAGTTATTATTAAATATTATAAACGTGAACCCAATGAATCCTATGTTTTTAAGAAAGTCTAATATAAAGTGAAATCAAATCTCAAAGAACTTATGAAAACTAAAGAAATAGTTAATGAATATTGATTTAGAAGAAAGACAATATTGGAAAAATGTCAACCGGACAAGGGACTCGAACAGCGGACCTCCCGATATCCAGCCGGGGTCCAGTCGACATTTTTCCATTCTTTTCTTTCTTCTAAATTATTTATATGCATTACTTTGCATTTACCTCGAACGACCAGGAGTCATTTTTATTCCACGTACGTGTTACCATCAAATATTCTTTTTCCATCAACGTCGTTTTTGAATTTATTAGTATAATCGTCCCTAACTTTCACTAAAGTAACTAACATTTTTTTGTTTAACTATTTACAGAAAATTAATAACCCTAGAGTTAGTCTGGTATTCAAACAAAGCGGTTGAAGAAATGTTAAGGAAGTAATATGATATCTCGTACATTGTTCCACCAACATATGTTGAACTACACCAACTCACGAGAAGGACTTACATCTTAAAACAAATATAAACTCAATCTTTCCTTTCAAACGTCCATATTCTCATAAATTTTGAAATTTAATGGTAAAGCGTTTCTTTAGCACTCGCATTAACATAGACATAACAATATGCGATCGCAAAATCATCCACAATTCTTGGTGAAATGAAAAACTTAAGATATTTCAAATCTGGGCTCATTTTGGCCCACACTAATCCAATGATCACATTCAGCAAGTAAAAAGATTTGATCATTTAACGATCTGTTTAGATATAAGAATTAAGCTAAAACTATAATTTACGGGACCAAACCCTAAAATATAGTGGAAAATTATTAAACTACTGTACATGAAACATGTCTTGTTGATCCTAACCAGGTAAATGATTTATTTCTGTAGATCTTACATGCTCCAGTGCTCCAATCATAGAAAACAGAGGTTGTAGTATTGTTGTAGTTGGATTAACAAACTCTCAAATATCACTATTTTTAAAAACTACTACAAATCGTGTAATTATAGACATAAATAATAAAATAACAAACCCTACAACAAACTCGTCTCCCATCATTGGGAAGGGCGTGAGAATAGTGCCCAATGCCTGACCTACCAGATGGAAGTTTCCTAAGGTTTTCCCTGAATGTCTTTAGGTGAAAAACCAGGTAGTATCCTTAAACTATAGCCCGGGGGCCCTAGTCAACCCTTGGCTACCTTACTCTACCTTCCTATGTTTCAGGATCACCCTCATGTAGCCTGTTAACCAAAAGAAGATGCATTGGTTTACTATGGTATGCCTACAATAGTTCTACAACATCTTCTCCCACGATAACCCACAACATCCGAACACTAGCACAATCTTTTTCGCAGACGAAATAGCCATCTCATATGAAACCTCCTCCCTCATTTCCAATCAGCGCTCAACAACCTAGGACAATGGTCCATACAATGGTGAATCAGCATCAACCCCACCAAATCAATAACCATCCCATTCACACTAATAAAAAAACTCTATCTAAACAATTCATTAATCCCTACAAAAACAGAAACCACTTACCTCAGAATCATGTTTCATTCAAAGCTCTCGTGGAAACATGATATTAATCTTCTCCACTCCAAAATCAACCATAAATTCATCACTCTATGTCCCGTCCTAAACAGAAAAGTCCCTATTACCATCAGCAGAAAACGCCTCCTATACAACTGCATAATACAACCCACCTGGCCCTATACCTCGTCCATATGGGGAACAACAGCCAAAATTCAAACTAAACAAAACATAATCCTACGCATCATTACAAACTCTCCCTGGTACCTTAGAAATTCCGTCACCCACCATAACCTCATACTTCGAAAAGTAAACTCCGAAATCTCCAAATCCATAACCTCCCTACTCAAAAGCGCCCTCAACCACCCAAACCCTACGATCCAGCAATTCCATGACAATCCTCCTCCATCTCCGCGCTTCCGTCGGCTCAAAAGAAAATTCACAATCGAACTCATACTTCCCCCTGATCATTTAGTCACATCCTAACCCACCTTAACATCATGCCCGCAGTCCACATCCTAATATACCCTCCAATAATCAGTTCACTGCCTGTCAACCCTCACCCACCCACGGTGTACGCCTCTCAGGTACACAGAGAATACCTAATCCATCAACTAAAGTAGGTTAATTAAATGGATTAACCTGCCTCCATGTCAACATGTAAATTATATACTCTATTTTAATTTTGTATTCTATATTTTAATACTGTATATACTGAAGCATTTATTGTACAAACTGATAATCTTAACGATAAAATTTTTTATATTAATAAAAAATCATAAGTAAACAACATATTCGTGATGAGGTAGAACAACATTTTGCCGCCACTATAAACACAACATTTACAGATGTTTATTTCCCTCGGTAATGGAAAGTCTCTCATGTGAACCTGAACCTGACTCTTACAATATGCATCATCATACCGATCCATTGCACTAGTGCAAACTGTGTGCGAAGTCTTTGAGCAAGCCCTAAAATCCTAAGCTTCCTGGAACAGCAAATTTTAAACAGCTTTAGATAGAAAGCCGCCAGAGTTGGCCGAATAACCAGCAGTCTTCAGTAGGAAGTAATGAAGGCTTTGGAGCGGAAATATCTGGCTTTAGCTTCCTGGACTTGAGTAATATATTTTACACAATTCTCCATAAACACTGCAATATTTCGGCATTCGAGACCGATTCCCTATTAATTATTAAAACATATTTAGCTATTAGGCAACTATTGTAGTAATGCATGTGGTGTCCCACGAGGCTCAGTCCTTGAGCCACTTTTATAATCTACAATAGACATGCCATACCTCCTCTCCGATAACAGAAGACTAGTGCTTAAGTATACAGTCGATACTGTCATACTTACAAGAACATTAAATCCATTAGCAGCAATCACAAGTGAAATGAGTCGCTTAGTGTTTTAAAGGATTGGTTCCACGCTAACGTCTGGCTGCTTAACCGGCAGAACACGCAGAATATTCTCACTCAAATAAATTTCCTTTGAATTACAAGAAACTACATTGTAAAATTACTCTGAATTCATGTAGATTGCAGGTTAACATGGGATCCCATTTTAAAAATCTCTCAAAAATTTACAGGTGCAAACATCCTGTGGAGAAATTTGGAGAATGAACCACTATTACAATGTCAATGTACGGCATATATTGTTCTCTATTCCACAGTCGCAATTTCTATGGTCTGAGACTTTGAAAAAACTATCTGAAGTTATACAGTTCTCACTTCGTAAAAGAGATCAATTAGACAGCTTTGCGGATTGTGTTCCAGAATTCTCTCCATAAACTATTTCCAAAAAAACACCAGATACTGACAGAACTCGCACTTCATTTGGTCATTTGGTCTATAGTTTATAATGCGTGCTCGAAACAAAGGTCACTAGAAGTGAGCTGCGAGAACACCACAACGATAATACAAGGCATAAAAAATGTGTCGTTCAAGGCTTTAAGGACTACTAAAACTACTAAAAGGACTACTACAACAAACGCCAGAGAGGCTTGGTATTAAAATATATAATTATCTGCCTTCATCTATCAGAGAACTATCAGGTAGCAAAATGCTAAGAAAATAACAAACCCAAGTATATGTGGCTTTTTAGTCGAAATAAGAAAGCAATAGAACGACAATTTTAACATATTAACATTTTATATACGTTTAATCGTTTTTATATGTGTATAGTATATATTCTGTTTCAATTAGATAGGAATTTTCTGAACTTGTAAGACTTTTGCTTAATAATTCCTTTGACAACAAAAATCAATTATTACTATTATTAAGTACAAAGAATTTCTTCCGATAAGTCTGCAGTTTGAGAAATTTCAAATTCAGATGATTTCTGTGCAACCGACAGCTTTTCAGACTCATTATTCAAAAGGATGTTCTCTGTAATAAGTCTATTTTATATAAATAAACCATAAATTTACTATTTGTTTTGCCCATAAAGAATATTGTAATTGACGATGCGAAAAATAGAAACGATCCAATCCATCTGAATCATATGAGAACTCTGTGGATCAAATATCCATTGCCCGTGACTCTGAAACGGGAAACGAAATAAAAATATTTTTTATTTCAATCAATAAAATGTGATAGTCTACTCATCGTGGAGATGTAAATAAAGCTAATAACAATAAAAATAACCAGAGTATATTTGTGTCACTTGTGAAGGCAATACGAAATATTAAGGAAAATATGTACAATAATATTACTACGTTCTTTTTCAATTGTGATTCAAAATTTTAAAAAAATTGTTTTGTATAAATTTGTATCATTGTCATGTCAGGTAATAGAAATATTCCTCTCGTCTGTTTGGAAAAATAAATATTGCCCATATTTTAACACTAAGAATTTCATCACGGCATTAGAGTAAATAGTTATAATTCTTGTAAGCCAGGTAAGTATGAACATTCAGAAAATGAAAGTTTAAATGTGTAGGGGTCAAAATGACTCCCTGCGGGCGTTTTAGAAGTTTTTGGGCCAACCAAATTTTGACGTGAACGGCCAACATGTCACAGAAGAAATAACTAATACTAAGCTACGTAATAAACTGAAAGAACAGCTAAGTTAAATATCTAAAGGTGCTTTGTCGTGAGCTGAATATTTGAAAAATATCAATGTCTCGTATGTTAAGAAGTGATTTTGGATTGAAAGCTCACTGGCTTAACTACAGGTAACTTCCTCAATGCTCGTCTGAAAGACAAGGGGGTAATGAAATCAAAACGCCTCCTTCAGCGTTGCGCAAACAATGGGGACAGGAAAGTTTTTTTCAATCGACAAAATGACCGGGTTATTCTTTAACATCCCAGAAAGCTGGGGAGAAAGCCCCCAAGATCCTCTTTCGTGGTGGGGTGAGGTGTATTATGGCACCACCAAGCTTTATTTCTGTGAACCTCACCCAGAGTCTACGAAAATACTGTTATGAACTTTGTTGTGAAACCTTTGGGTGACTCCTTGTTCGGGATTCAACATCGGAGCTTCCAACTCGATTCTTCACCAGCCCGCAAGGCAAAATATAACCCAGGACTGGTTCAGGAGAAATGTCCCGGACTTCATCAGTCCAAGCCTGTTAACAACCCTGATCTCAACCCTTTGGACTACAAGTTATGGTCAGTGCTCGATGGCATGGTCTGTAAGAAGAGGCGCTCCAATACCGACAGGCTTAAACGATTCCTAGTGAAAGGAATGGGGGATTTCCCTACAGAGACAGTGCGTAATTCTATAGATGAGTGACCGCAGATGTGAAGGCCACAGGTGGCCATTTTGAAAAGTGATTGGTGCTATGTGTTCTTTATACTTGTAATTAACCCTTACAATAAGTTTCTATAAAACTTTCATAATAATTCACTTTAAAAATGAGTGTTAGTATTTATGTTAAGTCTAGGTACCATTCTGGTTAGTCCTGTTGACAGGAGTATGTAGACTGCACAGTTCTATATTACAACAGCCATTTGTCCTGGTCAAGCACCATTCTATAACAGAATGGATAAAGTTATGTTTCCTAACCAACAAACCTTTATAGTTATACTTTTTACATTCTTTTTATCCTCTTTTGGATTATTACGTCTACATGATTATTTGAGGAGTATATACAGTATTTTTGAACATTATATTAATTTTAAATAAAGTTTCCAAGTATGACAGCCGTACTTACAGGATCCTACATTCCCAATATTTTATTTCATATCTAAAATGTAATATTTGTTCAAGATATGAAAATTAGTTCAATAGAATAATTTTTACTTACAAAGAACAGAACTACAATTCTCGGATGGGGCAGATATACAGAGTAAGTCGCAGTAAACTCTGGTATTTCAAAAACTCTACCGGAATTAGGAAAACTGAATATTACGGTTCACTTTAAATAAGAGAAACTGCGTAACCTCGAGGGAACATTTAAGTGGAAATAGTTTAAGGATCCTACCCGGTGTTTCACGTAAAGAGATGCAGGGAAAACCCTAGAAAACCTGCATCAGGTACCTAGGCAACGATTCGCCCGTACCTGCCGACTGCGAGCGTGACTTCGCCTACTGGCTGAGACCCGCGCGCTCCCGTGAACGAAAACGGGAGAAAACCCCGCCGTGGCTGCCCTGGTTCCTGCGCCAGCCAGTACCAGACTCGTACGGTGCCGCTTGCGAACAGATCGCATTCCGCCGCTGCTGAGGGAGATTGCTGCCAGCGATACACCGCCCCGCGCAGCAGTGCGAGAACGTACAGCTGACGGCCACGTGCTGCTGAACGCGTCCACGGGGTTTGCCGACCATATCCGCGCCTCGCAAGACATCGAATAGTAATGTACTGTCAGTTTCACAGAGCGAGCGATTTTTTTGATTCAGTTTCTTTTCACGAATTCAAGTTCAAATATTTATTTTCTTTCATTCTTAGGTGACTACGAATTTTTAACAAGTGTAATTCAAATCTTGAATAATACAATTATATTTTTCTTGAGTATTTTTGTATTCATTATTATACCTGTTTTCCCACCGTATACTTCTCATATTCAATTGTTTATCTTTAAGTGTGAACCCCAACTCATCCCTTATATATATATATATGGGATGAGGTTATATATATATATATATATATATATATTCTAAGTGAAGACTTTTTTATTTATGTGCGTTAGAATCTGCGAAATAAATTCGGGTTGCCTATACACTTGATATGTTTTTACTTAGAAACGGCTTAACGGATTTCAATGAAAATTTCAGAGATAGAAACAGTAATGTAACTTAAATTTTCGTGTATGTTTCATTTCGATATACTGGAGTTATTAAGACGACATTTATACAGATATTTATGAATCCATTGAATTGCTAAATTTTATTTATTTATTTTGGTTAACAGTCTGCATGAGGGTGATCCGGAAACAGCAAGGTAGCCAAGGGTTACCTAGGGCCCCCGGGCTATAGTTTAAGGATTCTACCTGGTGTTTCACTAAAGAGTTGCAGAAGTCGCGGTTAATAAATAATAATAGTATTTTGCTTTTCTCAAGGAATAATAAATTCAGAAAACTACAATTAATTGGATTTGATTTGCAAACAACCTGGATCTCTATTGGTTACAAAGTGGAAAAATCATGCAACACTACCAGTTATTTAAAAAATGTGTTTAATTAGGATATTATATATGTATGTCGTATTGTTTATGACGAGTTGCCCGTTGATCATAAATAAACTAGTTATATTTTCCTACAGTGTAATTTATATTTACTGTCACATTGAAGTGAAAACAATTACTCACGTTACAGGTATATAATATGCAGACAATACTTAATACTGTAGACGTGATGACACTAGATACTTCCGTTACTGAAAACAAAGAAAGAAACAAATCAGACTTATTCCTTGATGCTCATCCCTTTTCCACGCCTCCTTCGAGTCTTTCAATAAGCTAACCCGTAAATAAACATACCTTACATTTAAATTAAAATTCATTTCCTATGCGCGTTACAATAAATTTCTTGCGTTCATATATTTGCGTTGGGATGATACAGGTGTTATTTTATTTACTCATAAAATACAATAATGCTCAATTTATTCAAAGTTGTTTTTTATTCAACATATAGATGTCATACAAATAGAATTTCTTATGTAATATATTTCAACCCTAGAATGAATTTTCTTTACTTATAAAATAATTAATTTGTTACATAAAAATTTAATATTGGTAAGTGAAAATTTTGAGGATTTAATAAATTTTGTTGGGTACCTTTGTACGCAGGGGAAGGGAGGGCTGAAGGGCGTTTATGACATATTGGTCGTGAAAATTTTAAGAAAGACGTGTTAGTCAATAATTTTATCAAGTAAAATGATACGGTAGTATTTCTAACAATTTGCAATTCGATAAAATTACAAATATGTGATCAAATCGCTTTTGTTTTGATGAGGACTGGGAGGTCAGTTTACGATTGACTAGAAAATTAATTACCTCCTCTTTTATCTAATCCCCCGCCCCTTTCTACTTACTTTATATTTACCTACCTACGATTCTAATAACTTGCTCATTGACTTATTGGCCGCTTGGCATATTTACTTAGGTTCCTTGATTATACCATGAACTAAGAGGCATATAGTACTTTCTATAATTAAGACAATGGATATTGAAAGAAAGAAATACTGTCATACGAGAATCATAAACACAACGGTAAAGTTTACAGCTAGATATATTGATATTATGAAATGTTATGTATCCCCGAAGCAAAACATAAAATTAATTTCAATGTTACTTTACTACGTCTAACTATAATCAAACATTTTCAATAAAGTAATTTTAAGAAATACTCTTTACCTTGGTTAAAAGCTATACTCGTTATAAAAAGCATCAAAGGGATCCACAAAAACTGCAAGGAAAATAATAATTATATATTCAGTATAGAATGTATAAGTTAAAATATTACAAACAGTTTACTACTTACCATGTTAATACAGAACAATAGACCACAAACAACTCGAATACCGTTATCAAATCTCAAATTCAAATACTGAAAAAGTTTAATATAAAATTATGTACATGGTTAAAGAGAAATATTGTATAATTGACTATGTCCAATTATTTTTTATTTAACAATAAGATAAAACAAATAATCTAACAGAATAAACGTGAATAATAAAATAATACAGACACAATACTTCAACAATTCTTTTTACTATATCATTTAAATTTGTTAGTTGGCTACTTCTTCATCTAAATAATTTCCATTTAATACAGCTGTTTTATATTTTCAACGTTAAATTCACGTTAAGCGTAATTGAAACAAATTTTGCATTAAAACATGTAACCGTCCTTGTCTTTAAATATCTTATTTTTTATATAAAATCGATGTAATTCAATTATGCAATTAACATAATTTCGAGGGATTTAAGTCCAAAATTAAATCTCAAAATTCTTTAATTGCGCCACGGTGTTGGAAATGTCGCACTGTCTGCGGATTAGGAGGTGAAGATGGAAATTCAGATTACTCCAGGAACAACTCAACGGTTTTATTTTAAACCGGTAGCAAGCATTATGCGAACACCAGACAAAAAGAATAGAAGCTTTCGAAAATGTGGTGCTATAGGAGAATGCTTAAAATCAGATGGGTGGATAGGGTATCTAACCAGGAAGTTCTAAGCAGAATATGGGAGGAGAGAACAATTTGGAGGACTCTGAACAAGAGAAGGGATAGAATATTAGGTCACGTTTTGAGACATGAGGGTCTTGTAAAATTGGCATTAGAGGGAAGTGTGTGGAGTATGAACAAAAGAGGGAGGATGGAATACGCTAAATAGATTAGGGAGGATGTGGGATGTGGTAGCTGTGTAGAAATGAAATGGCTTACCCTGGACATGTTAGCATGGAAGATTGCATCAGAATTGATTACTAAAACAACATAGTTTGCAATTCAAATGCCACCAATATTTTAATACCGTCAAATAAATCACATTATTATGAAAAAAAGATATTGAATTTTATGTACCATAAAAATAATTTTGGTTACATATTATTTGATTTTTAATTATTATTTTGTGACTACTTAGTTTTAATAACCTAAGTATGTATGTTCATACTGTTTTAGGTTCGTGGAGTTTTTGTCATGCTGAATGATTCGTGTATCGTCACCCAGGAAGTTATTACCGTAATATTATTCTAAACGGGAAAAGTATTCTATCCTTAGTGTAAGATCAAAGTAATTTTATTTACATACACTTAACATTGTAACTACATTATACAATTAATAAATAAACCCTTTGAAAAATTATTTTTCCAGTATACATAATTTATCAGCTTCAAGTCCCGGGCTGGATGAATCAATTCTTTGGCAAAGAAAGGACCTTGCGATCTTAATCAACGTCGCAGTACGTTTGGGTCTGCTTCTGTGCTTTGACAATGCAAATCACTGTAGAGTAAAATCTGTCTAAATGATTGGTAGACCTATGTGAAGGATGAAACCTGTTTCAACCTCTCCCTTTCGTGTAGAGATAGCCGTTAGATGATATTTTCATTGATCTTAGAAACTCATCCAAAGGTTCATCTAAACTTGTCTCTTGACAGCTCAGTTGTTCCAGAAACAAATTTTTCACATCAATGTACGATATTTTAAATTTTTTATTATTAACCTCTTCGTATTTACGTCTCTAATGCTATAGGAATATGGAATTGGATGTTAAAGACGTCAGTTCTGCTACAAATCAGCTTAGTGCCACTAAAACGATGTATTATTCATCAATTTCTATTATTTTGGATAATTTATTATTAATAATTTCAAACACCTATCCCCATGAAGTAGACCTATATCCAGAATGCTACTGTTGATTTCAGTGATCCCAAAAAAATTTTCCTCGACTCTTATTTTCGGCGTTTAACTCATTATGCTTATATATCACTGCCTTAAAATCCTAAACTCTAGGATTCTTTGTCCACACATTTTTTTTCTCCCGATGTGTATCTAGCAGGGTTAAAAATTTTCCAGATTATATATATAAAACTTAACATATTTTATTAATAGTCGTACATTTATGTCAATTAAACAAACTCATATTCTTGCACTTCATCGACGAAACGTTCGTTACACTAAATTTATTTTATAAATGTATATTTCTATTTAAAAACAAGTGCAATAGATATTAAAATTAATTACATCATTAACATTAGCAAACTTAAAATTATATAAGCACAACTCAGAAAAACTTACTTCGTAGACTGTAGTGATTTTCAAGTCATGAAAAATTTGGATGTATAGGAATTGCATTTGCAGACCAACTACTATGACTGTGAAAGCAGTGTACGACATTTGTATTCCAAACACGTACATTTCCGTAGGTAATCCCACCACGAGAATTGGACTCATTAGACTGAAATAATAACAATACTTTGTGGTTCATTTATGATTTGTGGGGACATTACAAAATATATGTATACAAATAACTGATATATGGACATTGTTTATATGGATATACAATAATGTTTTATGCGATTTCCCGTACATATAATGAGCATACGTATCGCTCAATTATTTTCACTATTATTTAGCATTTCGGTACGTGATTTTTAAATTTTAAACAGTGGAACTTATTTTATTAAGCATCTGAATTTTGGAAAAACATACTTTCAGTTGTAATTACATCGTACGGCGCAAATCAGAATGTATAAATCAATTTGTACGTTTAATGCACTTAAACAAAAAGGATCATATCGGAACGGTATTTAGACAATAACATTGGCGCGATTATTTTGAAAATTAATTTTTTTATTAGTGTTAGAAAATCGTCGAATCAAGCTAGTAAGTCATAGGTGGGTTTTACAATCCGCTTCATTCGATTCCGGAAAAAACCAACATTGAGCAAAAATAGACTGTTTAAGAAAAGTAATGTTATTAAGATTCTTGAATATAGTGTGCCAACGAATCACTCAATAATATTTATTGCCTTGTTCGATTAAATTCACTTTCACCTCTTCGGTGGTCATTACCTTTTATTTTATAATGAGACGATGGATGAACGATTCTTAATACAGTGTACAAGAATACTGTGAAGAGATTAGATAAACAGGTATTAATCAATAATTAGAGGCAAAAATAGCGAGAAATCGATTAGGTTATTGCAACAATTACTTATTTGTTTATAAAATAATATCAAATACAAACAATTAATCGTTCCTTGAAAAATATAGCTTATGTACGGAAGTTAAAAAATATAATCAAGTAAAATAAAGTGAAATATAAAACGTTTGTAGCGCAGTAGAAACCAAGTCCAATTTTTTATTATTTATGGAAATATAAATTATATAAATATTTCGGAATGAGCAAGTCGCTGGCCAGGAAGTAGGGGTTTTTCCGCGATCCGACTTGGCGGCTCGGAATCACAACAAAGGGACTGCTGACACTTGGGCCATAAAGCTCAGACACCTCGTCGCCGGTTTCGAAATGTCCTAATCTGCCTGGGAATTTGGTGACCGGGTGGCGTGTGTTCCCCAAATGAAACAAGGGATATTATTGGAGAATATCCATCGCTGCCACCTTGGTGATAGGCGTCGCATAAGTGGATACGAGGTTTTAAAGAGGCTGGTGGAGACAATTTTGAGACAGATTTCTGATGATACAAGGAGGTGGCGAGCGGATATTGAAGGAGAGTGGCGGAGAAAGAGATTTCTGGTGATACAGGGTGGTGGCGAAAGGATATTGAAGGAGAGTGGTGGAGAAACAGATTGCTGGTGATACAACGTGGTGGCGAAAGGAGATTGGCAGCATAGTGGTGGAGAGAGGAGATTGGTGGCAAGAGCAGATTAGTGAGGTGGCAGCGGAGAGGTGGACCATGCTTTGATCAATAGAGGAAGCAGGGAAGAAAGGTTTTAACCACAAGGGAAGAAAAAGGAAAAATCGGAGTTTCCTCAATTCCGGCAGTACGACTTTGTGCTATTGTCCACCGGCCGCTTCAAGTTCCACAACACGGAAGTTACAGCCAGACACATATGAAAACAACTCAGGTTCAACGAACGGAAAATCTGCTGCACGTGGTCACCCAAACTATAATTGCCCTGAGATCTTTAATATAATCCCATTTTAATTAATTATTTTTGTAAGTAATATATACACGCACGAACCATTTTAAAATGATTGTTTTTTCATCTAATAAATGTATATATTTAAACCCAATTATTAATTTAATCATTTACACGTTCGTATGAAAATTAAAAGAAAACAGTCAAGTTTGGTATCTAAATCTGTCCATGCGAGTCTTTGAGTTTGATTCTGACATTTAGAATGTGATTTAAATTGCAGTTCATCTCCTAACAGAGGGGTGGGACGGGGTAAAACACAATTCTACGTAAGTTTAATTTTAGTGATTACCAGGGGGTAAATTAGTTTGGAGCTATTTCAATCGAACTTAGGCTCAGTTTGAACACTTGATGGGTACAATAACCCCTAGCTCTTACAGGGGTGTGACTCGGACCCATCTCTTACTGTTTTATGGTAGGTAATAATTACTATCTTAAATTACCGGACATAAATTTTCCTTTCTTATGAAAAAGTGAGTCTTTCTTACTCTATTCGAAATCCTTTGTACACTCTTAGATTACTGTCAGCAGTTTTTATTTCTTTAATGTACCAAAGAGTATTTTTGAGCTCTAATAAAGTGTTACGACAATTTTTATTGAGTTAGTTTACTGAAAATAATTTTATTCTTACTATGTATCGAGATACAGAGAATATATTTAAGGTTCATATTGTGACGCTTTAGATGCCCGTTTAATCTTGTGTTGACCAAGAATTAAATAAAGTACCGGGATAATATAAAAAAAATACCCGGGCAACTCCGGGTCCCCAGAACATAAAAACATTTTCACAGAAATTATGAACAATAGGATTACATCAAATTGCATGATTTTAATTTTTCCGGTCACTGAATAAAAATAATATTAATATCCTATTTTTCTATCAAGTTAACATATATTAAAAAAATTAAATATTGTTTGTATAATTTTATTCTTATAGGTTTGCCTTCTAGCTAGAAGAATGACAACAGAATTTGATTAAATTCTAAACGGAATATTGCTTCGTTACACTTATCCAAATTAAGCACAAAAATGAAAAGTTTTCAAAAAAAGGAACTGAAGTATAAGTTATATAAGGATACTAGAATATAATCTAGTTAAAGCTTAAAAATTTCGTTAACAGACTTGATGTACTCATCATTGAGATTTAACTATTCAAAATTTTCTGAGAATTACGTATTAATTAAAGCAGTCTTATAATTATATCAGAACGTTTAGTTTACTTCTGTTTGCATTGGTTGAGTGAGGAGTATATTGCTTCTCTAAAGGTTTTTCGAACGATATTTTCAGCTTGTGCTTCTTTTTTGAAATATTCACTCTTGGCTTTGATCCTTGAACTATTGAGGACATATGTCGTACATAATTATATCTGGAATAATTAATAATTTTCTGAGTAACCATAACTTTTTGAAATTTGCGCTCTTGTATTCTCTAAAATTTCATTTCAAATAAATAATTATTACTTTGGTTACCTATCTTGCAGTTAATGCCGCCGCCATTATAATGAATATGTAGATATTTTAACTTAAAATGGTACTTGATAAAGAGTCTTTTATCTGTTTCAAATAGTATCCGAAATTTTTAAATTCAGTTACATAATAAAAAAAATAATAATTACTATACCACAAAAAAAACTATTAATAACTATACATTTAGTTACATTCTACCAAAATACCTCTCTCACAACAACCCAATCCATCAAAAATCCCCCCCCATACCAACACAACAAAACTCTAACACACCCCAACATTCCATCCTATACCACCCACCTATCTCACTAATACCTATAACCTTTCATATCCCAATATCAAAAACACTAACAATACCATCCAACTCAATCAACTACACCAAACACTACCCCAACCACCCTACAATCCCCAATACAACCACCACACAACCTAATCCAACACACCCACATACACATATCACAAATAACTCCCCCACATACATCAACCAATCAGATTAACTTTAACCATTCCATCACCAAACTCACATACTAAATCCTCTCACTCCGCTCACAGAGAACAATATCACATATACCTTATCCACTGAAATAAAAAATCTCACCATCAAAAAACACCATACCAACTGTACTCCAATTCCTAAAATCAATCCTACTCACCTAAACACATTCAATCCAAGAGAAATCATAGAATAATCCTTACATACCAAACACTCACTCATCAACAGAGATCTCACTCCTTAATATATCTACAAAACATAACCTCCTTCAACAAAAGAGATATTACTCGCTACAACACTAATTCACAACCCTTATAATTTTTACTACATTTCTATGTAGATCCTGCGCGCAGCATAGACGAACCTCACTCTCACAACTATTAGAATGTCCATACCATACTTACTTCAAACCACACCTTACTCCATTTCTCACAAGCTGCTCACACACACGCCACTCCAACCTCACTACTATATATCCTCTCCCTCGCTCTAGAGACTCTCTCCACTCCAAAACAAAACCCTACTCACCTCACTCTCAAAATCACCTACAACTCCTTTAGACACACACTCTTAACACTCACGACAGAAGCTTTAGTCTCTTTGATCACCACACAATAATCACACCACACCTTTCAAAAATATTGTTCTCTCGAGAGATCTCGACATGATGTGTGTGTCTCACTCGCAGATATCACAACCAATATACTACGTCTACTCTCATTTTTAACCCTCTACAACCTCACGCGTCTATATACCCCCCAACTAATCGTCCTAGTATAGTGGATACTACCCCCCTGTCGTCGTGCGGTCATATCCTTTTTATAAACCATTATTGCTTATAACCCTAAAAAATATCACATCAAAATCTAGTTACACGTCCTAGTATTCAATACCGCTCGATCGTGATGTCTGACTCTGTTGTAGTTATGTGTGTCCACGCAAGCTTTTGTGCTTATGTTCTATCGCTTGTGATTCTACGCTGTGTATTTATTTTTATTATATCCAACATTAACATCTAGTACTAATATCTAGGGGCGGCTGTCTCCCGCCGAGATGATCTTTCTGTGATACGCGACAGAGATAGACATGTAGAGCGTGCTAGATAACGCGAGAATTAGTGTGTCTGTGCAAGTGTGATGGAGATAGATATGAGAGATGAGTGTAGACGTTGACGGACCATGTGTGTGTCGTGCGACTGTCGACCCCGCACCGCCGTGGCGACTGTGTCTCGCAGAGCTCTGTGTTTTCAGGAAAGCGCAGAGTGCGCGATCTGAGTCTTTAGAGATCTACTTCATTGCTTCTCGAATATGTGTGTGTGTGTGAGTCGCTAGGTTTGCGTGTGCATTGCTTGATAGTTGAGAGTGTGTGTGTTTTTGAAGGATATATAGAGTGTGTGTGTATAAGTCATTGTCTCTCACTCGCCACGGCGAAACTTGCTCATTGCTCTGGTTAAATAATATTTAATGATTGTTTTTTTTCTATTTTCAGCTACTGCATACTCCATCTCTCGAGAGACCCAAAATCCCCTGAGATTAAACCCATGTAATCACTTTAAATTAATAAATGAAAAATTTTAAAATTGATTATAATTTGTTCCATTGATTAATTAATGTTTTATACCCTAAAAAGTATATTACAATATATATATATATATGGAATTATATTATTAGACGATAAATTTTGAAAAATGAATAATATTGTTTTTTCCTGTAAAAAGCACTGGAAATATATTTCACTTTAGTTTATTGTTAGATATTTCGAAACACTGATCACTTCACTGTATTACTCTACACTAAACTTAGATTAAGTATATATTTTCTTTCCGTTAGAGGAAGCTCCCCAAATACTTCTGCAGGCAAATTGTTCCTGTCATTAATTGTCCTATTTAGGAATGAGTATTTTCCAACATGTTTCTGCCTCGCTTGTAATTTAAACAAGTGATCACTCCTACTGTACCGTATCAATTCCTTCATTCTATCTCCGATTCCCTGCCAAGGTTTTTGACCTGCAAAGGCTCTATAAAATGTGTATCCTAGCTTTTTCTCTTCTTGTCTGTAGCGTATCCTACACTAGTCGCTTTACCTTTTCGTACCCATGCCCATGCCCTATTTGTACGAATTATAACTAAATATTTATAATAGTTAAAATCCATGAATATTTAAAAACTATACTAACCAGATCAAACCCGATGTACTATCACTGCAAAAGACATCGACTAGCACGCTGTGCTTGAAACAACCCGTATTTGTAAATATCCAGAAAGAAATAATTTATTTAACATTCTCACAGGTGAACTTATCTTTTCCGTATTCGATTGCAGAAAAACATTATGGTTGTTTCAGACTAAAATTGGGTCTTATCTACATACTCCGAACTCGCACTGCTTGTGAAATGGTGATAATGATTATCCGCTCTAGGGTTCTTTGTAGCATAACCTAGTAAATTTTCACCTTATGTAGGTGACCGTAATAAATTTATTGCTATCTTTACTTTTCGTAAACGTTTTGAAGTAGACTTAAAATTACAAAAAAAAGGTTTATTATTGTATATAATCTGAATCCTGGTTTCATTTATACAAATAAACGAATACTTTTGTCTTTAAATTATTTCTTATCAAGTAATTTTAATGCCTTTTCGTTTCATCCATTAGGGGAGCCGAAACAGATGCCTGCTAACTTCTTCTCTATCTGTCTCTTTTGTTCACTTTACAGAAAAAAGGTAGAATCGATTTATATTTAAGATTAAATCGTTGATATATAGAAACAAAGCAAGGTTTTAAGTGAAGCTGCTGTCCGCCATCTAAATGACGATCGCTCCAATACCAGATTTTAATTGAATGGGCAGAGACCTTATTCGTTTTGCGAGGTAACTGTTGAACGGTTTTGAAAAATAACTAAATTTGATTCTATCTTAAATAGTTATTCCCCATTTTCAAAAGTTAAAAATCTAAAATAGAGACTGGTAAAGACATTCTTCTATGGCTCCACAGCCCCATATCGAACCTTGGCTTCCAGTAGTACTGTAGTTTTCTCCATGACACTCTATCCAGTGCTATTCTCCTCCAATTACTCAGATCCATCATCCGTTTCATGTCCTTCTCCACTGTATCTATCATCTGTTCTTTGGTTTTCCTGCCAGTCTTTAACCCCTCCAATTTCATGGTGCTATTTTGTTTATAATAGAAGAAATTATGAATAACGAAGAAGTAAGGACAGTCGAAAAATCATAGAAGTTGAATTATTTAATAAGCAAATAGATAATTAAAAGTGTAAGATAATTTACATGATATGAATATTGTAGTCAATATCAAATTAAACCAAGATTGTTCAAACGCCTTCCTATGCTGTCTATTAGCACTTACCTAATTCCAAAGTAAAATCTAAGAAATTACGTCACAAGTTACTACAATTTTGAAACCTAAACAACGTTATAGTCACGAGAATCTTACATTAAATGTTTAATCATGGTCTAGGTGGCTGTATTTGAAAGTGAAAAGATCACATCAATGCTCGTTTACTTCGCTACAACTCAACTTTAGGTCATTGCCTTGATAGATAGACGCATTCCTTAAGACAATGAAATACTTCCTGAAGGTGTGCTAACAACAGGGTTAATAACATGCCACGCAAGCTACCTCACGTCTTAATTCTGACATAAGGACTAGATTATCAGCTTGTTCGCTACCTACCCTCACACTACCGAACTTACCTGACCTTTTCAACGCTTCGAGATAATCCTCACACCTCATTTCCTTCCCACGTATCGGTGCTAAGAATTAAGGCCAGATTCTACAACATCGAGAAGCTGCAGAAGATCCCTTCATTTCACATTAATTCCCTGGAGATCTACGTCGTCAGGCGAACACGTTACACGCTTTAGGAATAATTATCCGTTATATTACTACGGTAGCGCGTTGTGTGTACAGTATCCTTCTCCTCCCCAACCTAGGTGACAAATCGCTGCTGCTGGGTTTGTAACTGCACCAAGAAGATGTTGACTTCTCAAATCGAATAAGCGACGCCGCAGGTTTCCAAATATTTCCTACATTGATATTGTACAGTAAATAAGCAGTATATCTGACACTGACCTGTCTCGTTTTTGATTCGACTTAATATCATGTAATATGAAGTTAATATAAATAAATGTATTTTCAATTACAAATACAGATGAATAAAACTTAACTTTCAGAATTACGACTAATTTTTTTAACAAATACATCTTATGTAAAACCATGATTAGCCTACTGTCAGAAATCGCGAGTTTGACCAAACTCGAAAGTAAGTGCATATTTATCATAACATTTTAAAGAAATAATCTATCTAAGAAAAAGGCTGTACGCTTGTTTGTATGTCTGTATGTTTGTATATTCTTGATAGAAATTTAAATCAGTGCAACAATACTAGGTATACATATTCTTAAACAAACGGAGAGGATAATAGTCAAAAATAAGTGAAAATGTCAGTGAAATCATGGCGACAGTACAGGAAATCTGCCATATTTAATTATGCTCAATAAGGCAGCTTTTTGTTAAAATTCTGCTACCCTAGCAATTGATCAATTATATCCTGCAATACGATCAAGAGGAAACACAGAAGGATGATAAGAAATAGTATTTTAAATACGCATGTTTGTATATTACTGCCTTTAACGTAAAATATTTCACGAAACCGCGGAAGATGATTATTCTTTCGGAGCTCGACTGCTGCCCAAATATATCCTAAAAATATTAAAAGGTTACAACAAACAATTGGTAATATTCCTAATAGTTATAATTTAATAGTACTTTAACAATTACTAACACACAATTTAAATTGATAATTCTTCAGAAACTTGGTTCTGAGTGTATTTTATAACTGCAATGATATTTTATAATTTCAAGTGAGAATCTTAATCACGGTGTGTTTTTAAATTTTATGTATTTAATAATAGTTAAATAATTTTTTTTTCAATCTTCATGAAAAAATAGGTCGGATTTAGCTATCATGTTACATTTGTTTCATACAGTGATCAATAATTCTTACTTTAAGCTTAAATTATTTTGCAGCCTGAGGATTGTAAAATTCTTTTGAAGGGACATAAAAATAAAAATTCTACGGATAAATGTTGACGAAATGATCTAGAAGTCCGACCTCGTAGAATTGCATAAATAGAGTAATTGTATCTTATGGTATGGTTACAAATGAGAAGGAACATATTTAACCTTATAACTTAAACATCTTCTTTAATGTGTTTGATGTCATGCAATTATGAATAAGTAGCAAGTCGCCTTTCCGTCTTTGGCGTCACCCGTACCCGTCATATACACCCTCAACAATCGCAAGAACACACCCCGCACGTGCTCTGCCGGTCCCTAACCTCACATGTTCATTCTTGAAGGTCTGAATGAATACTGAAGTTCTTACGCTCTTTCCAGGGCCCTGAGACATCCTGGAGCGAGGAACCGTCAGATATGAGACAGCCAAGCCTTCACGTAAGACATAGTATACAACTTGTCGAGCATCACTTTATTTTAATATTTTAAGTAATTTTATACAGTAGATATAAGTTGGTAGTGAAAAGTAAACATAATTAATATACTTATAAATCTACTAGGAACAGGAGGGCTCAAGTCTATATCGCATGATCAGCGCTTGATGAACTACAATCCGAAAGAGAACCGATTAATAAAAACACAGAGCAGTGAAAAATCTGCCGGTCCAATGGAACACGAAAACACGTAAATAACACTCACCAAGTATCCAATTCAAACAAACATTTTATCCCATAATTCAGTTCTCTTAGATTATGGTTATCAATAATTATAAGCTAATATATAATTTAACCAAGTAGTCAAAAATATCAAATGGCAATAGTTAATTATACTCAACATAAGATGGGAGCCCCAAACCATCGGAATGTGAGGAAAAGTTACACAACTTTTTACGTTTCATTGAAGAACAGAGAAAAAACAATAGTGACAAAAGTTAACTGTGTCAAATTCAAAGATACTGAAGCGTTCTTGCCTATATAAAATCTATAAGGAAGAATTGAAAAATTAGTAGGAAGTGATACGAATAATTATTCAATCCATATTAACTTATGTGAATGCAGCCAAAAGAGGAGGAGTCAATACAAATTCAAACTACAACAAACCAGGGGGGACAACGGTAATTATCACATCGATAATTGTAAAAAAGAATCAGACATATGGAAACCCAGAGAAGAGGAAATAAAAATGAGAAATATAAAGTCGAACTACAAAAATATTAAGGAAACGGGAGGTAAGGCAGATAACTGAGAAAATACTGGCAAACTAAAGGAAACCAAGAACGATAAGACCAAAACAAATATTATACGGACTCTCATGCTAGCCTCGGTGCAGGCAACTTGGGCATCCTACGTGTCTACCAGGATCAAACAAGGTGTACAGACGGCCTAAGGAAATTTTTAATCCTCGTAGGTGAAAAGTTTCTGTTACGAATTTTTTTAGTTATATAGTTCACATAAAAAAGCTAAAGTCGGTTACGCATCAGGTAGCCACACTGAAGATGCACTCGACGACATTAGAACGCATTGGCCAATGTAATTTGTCCATCAAAGATTAGATATTTTTCGAATACAGCAAACGGTACAATTTGTATCTTCCTTAGCAGTAACAAAAACGTGGAGGAACTAACAGCACGACACAGTTCAATAACTATATGTGGCCGAACCATATGCATAATGCCTTTGATGATAAAACTGACCAAGCGTATGTCCAATTATTCCCAACAAGATATTAGTGGAAGCACTAGCTAAGTACGAGATCAAGCCATCCTCAAAGATTTAGGGTATTAAAGATAACGCTAGGGAACAGAGATTCGCACATAGAACCAAAATATATCCCCTCTCACTAAGGTTAAATTTTAAAAATACTATAAAAAAAATCTCTTCCGAACGTGAGAATTAAACAAAACAGGCAAAACTAAAATAATTTAGTACATAAAATATCTTTCACTAACAATTATTTTTCAAATTCCAGAACGTTAATAAGACTTCTTAAACAGCGGTGGACAACACTAAGTTTATTGAAAAAATTAAATTGAAATAAACATATTTGCAGAGTAAGAAGCAGATTTATGTTTCTAAAACATCTTGATCTAGCCAACGTTGGCTTTAAATAGAATTGAAGAAAATATTCATTTAAGAACATGACAATAATAAAAAATAGTAAAATGTTAAATAGTTTTAGTGCATATAATATCTTTCCATGTCTGAAACTTCGTTCAATACAAAAGGTTAATGAGGCTTTTGAACACAAAAGTGGACAATTCTAGGGTTAACAAAAACTCACTTGAAACAAAATAATTGTAGAGTGAGAAGCAGAAAATGTATATATCGAAAACAGATCGCTCTAGCCGACGTTGACTTTAAATGCAATTCAAAAATATTTTGTTACGAGCAAGGTAATAACAATAAACAGACAATAATCAAATAATTTAGTGCAAAATATATCTATTAACTACTGTAATACAAGTTACACTCCAAAACTTTAATAGGACTATGGAAACAACAATGAAATCCTATGATGAAAAACAACATTGAAAGAAGGTAAGAATGTAGCGTAAGGAGCAAAAATATGTATCTAAAACTAACATTGACATTAAATAGAATGGAATAAAAATTGTCGTAAGAAAATGACAGTAAAAAACTTCAATATAATTTCGATATAGTTGGCATTTTACATCTGAATAATTTTCGGTATTAAATTCAACTCACCTAAAGTATTTTTGTATGTTCGGAGAAAATATTTTCAATAATAAAAGTGGGGGAAATTAAATTAAAAAAACCATTTTACATCAATAACTTAGATTTTTATTATTAATTACTTACGCTATGATTGCAGTTATCTTCAAAAGACAGAATTTTAGTAACCAATTACTTTCTTTTCAATTCTGTGATTCGAAATAAACAGTTAATTATATTAAATACATTTAAAATTGTTATCCAGTCAAACACGTGTCAAAAACGTATTTCATTTACTTTAAGTACTGTTAACACTGTCAATTCGAAATTACACGCAACATAATAATTTTAATCTCTGTGATCGCGCACACGGTCTTGAGATTCCACACACGCAAGTTGTTTGGAACATACTGAATGATCTAGACTGACCCGTTTTCCAAGTGAATGAAGTTCTCGCAGCGTCTTGGTCCTGGTCCAGGTGTCGGCTGTGGATCCAACGTTTCTCGGCGACGTCACAGCTTCCGGCAGTAGTGGATACCCGATCTGCGTCGTTTGCAAAATTCCTCTGCTTGGACGCTACCTCACCATCAGAAAACATTCTTTGCTACTAAATAGAAAGAAAACATTTATCTTTCCGAATCTAGCTATTCATCAATTGGTCGTCAGAGGAGGAGTTTCAAAAATTTCCGGGTACGTGTAAAGAAGTTTCTGTGTTACCGTCAATTGCTGCCCAGCAAGCCGTCCAAACCTGAACGGAAAGACGCGAGAATGGATTTTGGAGATTTAGTTTAATAAATAAGTAGAAGATTATTGAGCCGAAGAGAGCCCAGGAGGCAATCCATGTTTCCAGAAGGATGTCCGAAAATAGACTTTAGAGGTTTAGGCTTTAGAGCTCTGGAAAGGTTCGGTGGACAGCGTCCCCCCCCCTCCGCTCTGTCAGTGAAATAAAGCATGAGAATAACAAATCATGATTTAGTCACGTTTGGAACCTGATGGGCCCCTGCTTTACTGCTTTACGGGAAGGGTACTCGTGCGAAAGTCAAATGATAAATCTATTTCAGGAGTTAGCAGATGAAGTAGATAATGGGGGTAGAATAGATGGGGTTATCATAGACTTCGCTAAGGCATTTGATGTAGTACCTCATGATATCCTATTGGATAAATTAAATAAAACAGGTATAGATAAAAGAGTGATACTATGGGTAGAAAAATTCTTAAGCGACAGATCGCAAAAAGTCAAAATCGGGGAACAATTTTCGGATTCAGGCGCTGTAACATCGGGAGTTCCCCAAGGCTCTGTAATCGGCCCCTTACTGTTTTTAATATTCATTAATGACTTACCGAATTACTTGAAGTCAGGGGTAAGGCTTTTCGCTGACGACTGTATCATATACAGAAAGGTAACAAACGAGGAAGACACTTTATTATTACAAGAAGATCTAGATAAAGTTAATAGCTGGGCTCTGGAAAATAAAATGAAAATTAATGGAAAGAAAAGCAGCTCAATCTCGTTTACTAAACGCACCTTGTTAAATGAGACAGAATATAGAATAGGTGGGGAACAAATTCCAAGGGTAACGAGCTGCAAATATCTGGGGATATTTTTCAACAATAGACTTGGGTGGGAGGAACAAGTGAATTTCACGGCCCGAAAAGCGTGGAATTCCTTACATTTCATTATGAGGAACTTAAAAAAGGGAAGTTCAAAAACAAAGGAGGTGGCATACTTATCTCTAGTTAGACCAATTTTGGAATATGGGGCGGCTTGTTGGGATCCTTATAGAATTAATCAAATAGAATCATTAGAGAAAGTTCAGAAAAGGGCTGCTAATTTTGTTCAAGTAGGGCCAGGTCATAGGAAGGAAAAAGTAAAACAGCTAGGTTGGGAGGTATTGTCAGAAAGGAGGGAGAAAGCAAGACTGCATTTGCTATTCAAAGCTTATACGGGGCAAAAACCATGGATTGGAATTAGCTACAAAATGCAAAAGCCCAGTTATATAGGTAGATGGGATCACCAATTCAAAGTGAAATATAGAAAACAAAAAACAGATGTTGGCAAATTCTCATTCCTAAATAGGACTATCAACGACTGGAATAATTTACCTGTGGGGGTGTTTGGAGGAAATCCTCTTCAAGAAAATAAATTTAGGTCAAATCTGAAAAAACGTGTGAAGTGAAGTGGATATTTATTTAATATAAATGTGTTTCCGAATATAAAAAAGTGAAGTGAAGTGTTTCTCTTTTCTCTTTCAGGGCATCCACGGAACATGTTTATCTTTCTTTAGTTTATAATTATGTATATTTAATTATGTATCTGCCACCGGGCTTGCGCCCAATTGTAGATTATTTGCAAATACAATACTTAAATCCGACTTGATGCAAGCGTATCCTTGTAACCGAAAGCGACCTTACTTCTGTACATGTCTTCTTGAAACAAGACGCCTTTGTTTATTAATATGTAATTCCCAGACAGCCACATCCTGCTATTTTTTTTAACAGGCTACATGAGGGTGATACTGAAACAGGTAACTCCCCTTTAATAGCATAGGAAGGAAATTGAAAAGGGGGGATGCGAAAGGTAGAGCAAGGTATCAAGGAATATAGTTAAAGGATCCTACCCGGTCTTTCACCTAAAGAGATGCAGGGAAACCCCTAGAAAACCTGCATCAGGTAGTCGGGCATTGGGTACTATTCTGACGCCCTTCCGAATGACGGGAAACTTGTAAAATATCGCAGCATTACGACGTTAGATCGGAAATATGTAAGAAATTTATGAAGAAGAAAGACTTTTGAGATGTTTAAAGGAATTCTTCGTTGAGCAATCCCATTTATTCGAAAATCCGCCTGGTTAAAATAAATTATCTAAATAACAACTACTACAGGTGTGCGAGAAATTAGAAGTCCATATGAGCCAGCGGCGGATCATTAACATTTATATTAACTCCGCAATAATTCTTTCAATCAAAGTTCAGCACTGAAGGTTATGAAACAAAATTAGCTGATTTTTTCCGCACCAATTCACTAAATCAGTTTCATAGGTATTTGTTGCTGAGCTTTAATTGAAAAAAATCTCTTTTTCTCTAGAACTAAATTATTACAATATACATAAATGGGCAAGGGGCAAAAAACTGTTTATACCATTTACAGTATTTAAAAATATATATAATTCACTGCGTCCTTTCGTCCTCCTCTGGAACCTTGTCAGGTCTTCCATTAATATTTTTGGTATGACATGAGAGTCTCATTTTGCCTTCAAATTTTAATCGTGCAAAATTATTAAGGAACAAGAGATACAAAATTATAAAGGGCATATGTCATTGTGACGTATGTATATTTTTTTAAATAAATAGTATAAAACGGTTGTGGCTCGAGAACATTTATTTATTTATATTGTTAGATTTTTACATTATTAAATCATAGTACTTATGATCCAATTACAAACAAGGTCTACTGTCCGTTGACGTTCTAAATTTAGGCATTGAAGAGAGTGATTTAGTAAAATGTAGGTGAGTCTGTGTACAAGTTTGTTCAATGGATGGAGAAAGACCGCAGTATACATTGAGTCGATCAGGATAGATAAGAGATCCGCGAGCTAATTGGTACGTATTCTATTTTAAAATAATAATATAATCTACATTTGAAATACACGCAGATCAAAATTTCTGGTCTTTGTGTGATAAGAAGCGCTATGCTGTTGTTATATGAAATTAATTTGACGCATTTAACTTACAAAGTTTGTTTAATGAAAAAAGTCTCCATATCTAGAAGAACTTACTCTCTAAATATATATATATATATATATATATATATATTGTAATATACTTTTTGGGGTATAAAACATTTATTAATTAACAGAACAAATATGATCAATTTTAAAATTTTTGTTTATTAATTTAAGTGAATACACGGGCTTAATCTCAGGGGATTTTGGGTCTCTCAAGAGATGGAGTATGCAGTAGCTGAAAATAGAAAGAAAAATTATTAAATATTATTTATCCAGAGCAATGAGCAAGTTTCACAAATTTTTTATAGCTTACCCACAATTACTGGGCCAACAAAAATCCACCTCCCGAATGTTTGTGCGTCTCTCTGGCGTCTTACAGGATTTGATCACGTCCGTCCTCTCATCTGGCTTCTATCTGCTCGGACCAAGTCTGTCCTCTGCTCCACTCGCCTGTCTTCTGGATATCTGCTCGGACGAAGTCTGTCCTCTCTTCCACTCGTTTCACTTCTGCTCGGTCCACGTCCGTTCTCTGCTCCACTCGCCTGCCTTCTGAGGGCGAGCCACCCATCGGCTTCCCTTTTAAACCTTCCGACGGGAATTCCCCTATTTCACAAAATTTCGGGGTTCCCCGCCCTCATTTTTTACACTCGTTCGGCGGGGGTCTCCCGCGGGGTTTCACCATCGTCATTTTTTATACACGCTCGGCGGGACTTTCCCGCGGGGAACCACCATCTTTCAGCCAACTAGTCATTGTTGTTGGCCGAACTGCGCCTCATAACGCCACAACCTCACAAATTCCGCCTTTTTTATCACAATATATATACATTCGGCCTTCTTATATATGTAATAAGGACCGACTGTATTTAAAAATCGAAACCAAATGCTAGGTTATTAGAAACGTTTATAAAATATTTTGAAGAGAATTTTTTTTAATAAGTTTCCCGGCCAAATGAAATAAACAAATTTTTATTAACGATTCTGTGGATTGTTTGCATAGACATATGTGTAAAGTAACGAAACAAATTTTCATTTCTAGGACGTTGCTTCCCTTTTAAACGAATGATTAACAAAATTAATTAAAACATGTATATAACTTAATAGATTTAATAAACTCAAAATAAATTATATTTACGTTTTGCTTAATGCAACGCAGGTTCGGGGTAATTGTTGTCCGTGACGTATTCATGGAAACGACGGTTGCTGTATTGTTGCTAGCCTATATAATATACTTGCAAAAATATATTTTTTAGATCAAGTGACGGTATGTAAATGTATTATAAAAATAAGTGGTCACTATGTTAAAAAATGGTTAAATGTTAACAAATTGTGTGTATATACACGTAGCGTTTATTTAGAATGTTTTTTAAAAATAATTCTTTTTGATTTGTAGATGAATTTATTGATCATTTATCGTCCTGATTTTGGACTCTACCACTTGCCCGGAAAATCCTGTTGTAACGTATGGAGAAGCAGAAACAAGAATCTTGTGATAATGTTTCAAGCTCCATGAAAGACAAATCTTAAGAGTTTTCCGTGAATATCTTGTTGAGACAAAATGCCCAAAGTCTCCTATCTCCTGCCCTTTATTAACACTGTGAGCAGCATCCCAGTTTCGACAAGTGAATGTGAAGGAGGATTCTCACAAATGAACTTGATCATGGCATCATTGCATCTGAATACAGTATCAAATCTTATGTTCATTAAGTTGGTTGGTCCGCCACTAAAAATTTTCAAACCTGTGGATTACGTGAATTCAATATTCCTAGGAAGGAATAAATCTGGCAACCTACACAAAAGCCAAAGCAGTGATCAGTCTCTTTCGCCAGTTTGTAATTTACTGTAAGCAGGTCAACAAAATGAGAAAATACCACAGTGCTTATATTTCTGTCTTTACTTGATTTAGAAATGTAAAATGATTAACAATGCTGAGTGCAGTTACTTCATTGGCATCTTGATCACAATCAATTGTTTATAAATATGTCAACCCGAAACGTGACAAACGGATTGAGCCTGTATTGGCGAAAATTTTAAGGGCGAGATGTTTTGTCGACTACAACTGAGAATAACCCTTAAAATTGTTTTAGAAGGAAAGCATTGCAGATAGTCTTCAAAGATATCCTGTCCGGATTTAGATACTCTGAACACACGACATCGGCTACAATGCCTATTGCAAACACTTTATCATGCAATCCTGGCAGGTTGAATACCAATTTGTGTAACTTGCTACATCTAGATCAAAAAATAATGTAGAAAATACCATTTTTCTGTCCTCACTCGGCAACGCGCCAGCTACTAGCATTTTAAGTCGAGTGCAAGCAGCACTTCATATGGACTGTGAAACATTTCCGTTTCAATAGCCCTGTGTATAGCGTTGAATACTTTTTACAGCTAGATTTTAACGTAAAATAATGTTGTTGTTGTTGTTGCGGTATTCAGTCCTAAAACTGGTCTAATGTTACACTTATACTGCCCGTAAGTAAATTCCTCTTTTTCGCGAAAGCCTTCCTTGCTTGTGCTATCCTACTCCTTATGTCTACTATACTTCTACCATCCCTAGTTATTACGCTTCTCAAGTAGAAGAATTCCTTAACTTTCGTCAAAATATCCCTTCCCAATCTAACACCTTTTTAATCCACTGTTTCCTATACTACACTTCATTAATAATAAAACCTGTAAATATGATGTCGAATTTAGTCAATTCTGACGCTTGCTTTACAATTGTACCTTATTGCCAGTATTTTCAATCAAATAAATTAAAGAGTCAGCTTCAGCCGAAGTATGAAATGCGTCATAGTAATAACTACCAGACCGTTACTAATCGAATAGCTAAAAAAGGATCGATACTATATCGATTACTACGTAATCACGAAATCGATTAGTGCAAATGTGTGTGTTATGTTAATTGACCGGTTGTAAATTTAGAAAAAGTATATATATATGCCTGAATTATATACTAACTAAAACTTGATTTACATAAATAATGCAACCCCTCAGACGAATATGCAGTCGTTGGAGGTTAAGTTTCATAATTTAAGATCTTCAATTTTTTGTTTCTCTTTAATGTGTGGCTATAATACCTTTTCGTTTTACAGATTTCCTCCTTCCAATCAAATGTGCACCACAGCAAATAATCAGAAAATTAAAATTCCAAATAAAATACATCGGTCCACAACAGATATATTGAAAGTAGGGTCATATTACTATTGAATTACTTATTATAAATAACTTGTTTGTTGATATAGAAATCCTATCTAAATTGTATTACTTGGATGAGGTATATAATTATATAAAATGTATTTAAAATATTGTAACATATATTTTAATACTATTGTATAATAAGTTACTTTTGTGTTTACATATAGAAAAGGAAGAATAAGTTGCCATTTCTTGATAAGCATTATGATACTAGGCTTGACTACTGATATTTACCACAAAAATTTATTATATCTAATAACCTTCCTTCAGACATTAATTTGCTGCTGTACTGATACTGTTTTACTAATTTAAATAAAGTTATAAATATATCAGTCTAGCTGATGGGGTTAAAGTACAGTTATATCAATTATTTCCAAGTTTGGTATGAAGTAGTATGATTTAACAAGCATTGCAACAAAATTTATTGATCTTCTCTTGATTTAAGATGAGTTTCGTAGAACCAGTGATGTAATACCCTTTCCTTGTCATTAAGACTGTATCACTTCACTTTTCATTGTATTAAATCAAATATAATGTAGTATTGAATTCACATTTATTTCAACCACACATTAAAAATACAAATAACATAATGCATGTGACCAACTACATTGAATATATCCCTTCATTGGCTGGTCCTTCTAAACTCATCTTGTACCCTTTTCTTAATAATGTTTGATACTTAATTTTTCATATCCAGGCACTTTCTGGTTCTGTTCAGAAAGACCCAACTGCACCTCATTACAAATATCATGATGATCCATATTTAATGCCTATGTCTAATGTTGGAAAAAGAACATTTGCATTGGCAAAAGAGTCTGGTAGAAAAGCAGCAAAATGGATTAGGGATAAGCACTCCAATTTCTTCCAGCACAGGGTGGCAGATCCATTTATAGAGGTGAGAAATTTTAAAGAGCATAAAAGTGAAATTTATTCATGATGGGTACCTTTAATATGTAATACATTATTTTAACATTTATAGGCATATTCTCCTAAAATAGAGTACACAGAAGATACAGAAGTTGATGTTGATACTTTGAAGATGCTCATAAATAATGCTTCAGTTTCTGATGCCGCAACAGTGTACAACTTGCTTGAGAATAAAGGTGTAGGTAAGAAACATAATTGAAACAATGTATGCAAATTTCTTAAACCTTGCAGACTGAGCCTTGATTTGGAGCACATTCTCATTCCATAATCCACACTTTTCTGCCTGCCAATATTTTCAAATGTTCATCTTACTAAGTTTGCTTGCTCATCTTCTATTAAACTATTATTAGGGTCTCTTTTATTTTCACCTTTCCTGCTATATCCTTTGAAACTTTATCTATCACAAATCAGATGGTCCTGTAATTTACTTTATCTGGTTGGGGACTTAATCTTCTGTTTATGTATAAACAAAGGTGAGTTCATCTTGAACAATTTACTGGTTGTACTTTGTCTTTCTTTTTTATAGTACAATAATTGTGAAACCCGAGAATACTTTATTCAGCATATATTCTGGGAAAACCTTTGTTCTTTAATACAATAATTGTTTTTGATCAGTGTGCTATATATGTTTTTATTTCTTTATTTTTATTTTTTTTACAATTTCGTGTCTGCGTGTATCATCATTAGTGATTGATGTTAGCGTATCTTCAATAGAGGTCATATACAATCTAATATCGTGTAGAGTAGAGAACTCACATCATAATCTGTTTCACTAGAGATTCATATTTACTAGTTGCATTCGTAGTACAACAGTTCATGGTATGACGAATTACTTGTGTCTTCTATGAATCACTAGGTCATGCCGGATGATAATTGCTGTCTCTATTACTCTGCTTGAAACAAGTTTAACATTATGTATGAAGCGTGAATCTACAGGGTAACCGCACTTTATGATCATATAATTTGACATCTATTTAAAGTTATCACCGTATAGTCTATTTGCAAGATACTCGTGCCATTAGAATCTATATTGCCCTATATCTACGACTTTGTGACTATCTACTAACGTTGTATGTCGTCTTAGTTTTATTAGATTCAATGATTGCTGTGAGAGGTTCATAACAGATCGAAATTATATACGGAAAGCTACTCCATAAAATACGAGTATTATGTCGGCTCCAGTGAGTAAGACTCATCATATAAGATCAGTTTTATGTCATAGAATTGTTCACGTACAAATAGATGTAGTGAAATGGAATACAAATACAAGAAAGTAAAAAGAAGTATAGAAGAATCTGAATCAAATCGATAAATCCCACAACACAAGTAACGATGTAATCATCTAGAAAAACATGCTCTTATGTCCGAATCTTAGGGATGATGTGAGTGAGTGATTGTCTCAGTAGTAGAAAGATTCAAGCCTTAATTCTAGTATGTTAGAGAGTGCACTTAATTTCCTGTTAACCCACTAGAACCTACAGCTCTTAAGTGAATGTGGCCTTCGTACTGTCTACCTATTTGACTGTACGCTTCTCATAGGATGCTTAGTGGACGTACTTTGTACGGAAAATCTGAAGTAACAGTTGTCGCTGATGCAGATCACATTATGTTGATTCTATTGTTATAGTTTATAGTTCATAGTGATCAAAGCTGCATCTTTAGGATATCTGTAGCGATCTGATTCACCATTTCTAATTCTGACATATAGCAGACTATGTATGATCACCTTATTCCTCGGAATAGGAACTTCATAGATGAAGTACGAGCGGTGAGTAGTATGATGGTACTGTAGACACTGACTAGATGTTCTATGACCTGTACATAGGAAAGACTATATGCGCGCGCCGCTCAGAGGACTTCCGTTTGGGTTCCATAGACATACAATGAACTCTGCTGATGCTCCCTTTAACCTAGGGCTGTTTTATAGTGTTCCTTACTCTATATATCTTCTAGTGCATCTCGTACTAGGTACCGATGTCTAAATGGTATCTACAACAGAAAATAGCTGCTTGTCCAGTGGATGGAATCAGTAAGACTGTACATAGATACCATCAACCAAAATGAGTCCTATACCGACCTTTGTGTCTATCTATCATTTCTCTCCCTCTCGCATTCACACCCAACATCCCCCCAGTCACTCTTACCCCCACCCTGCCATCCCAGCATAGGATCTGTGCAATCCTCAATACGCCTTGCTTAGACTAGTACAGAATACACAGAAACATTAATGGGGGTAGTATGGAGGTTTGGTAGTGTTTTAAAATTACTTGTGTTTATGATTAGTCACTTTCACGTGTGCCTTACACACCCCCTAACCCACGTTAAATCATGAGGGATTATCAGTATTATTGCAATGATTTGATTTCAAGATTGTTACCATTCATGCAACTCCTTTTGTTGTTATGTTTTATAGCTTCATTCATTTTAAATTTACGCTTTCACTATTATGGGTAGAATGGTAATATATTTACAACACCATGCAACCATCATAATTGTAAGAAGTCATAATTTTGTAAGTGGACTTTTTATTTTTCTGATCTGTTTATTAACTTTGCATCTGTGATCTAATTCCTCCTATAAGACTATACTTATATTTTCCGATCACTAGTGTTAGAATAATTCTTTGTGTTGTTCCTGTGTTGTTCTTCTATTTTACTTTGTGTTGAAAAGGATCTTGGTCTGTGGACAAAGGATTTTACTTACTGTGTAGATGTACTGGATATATCATATTATGCTTTCCACTATGCTTGAATCTCTGAGGAACATAATAATGATAGAATGGATTGTTTTGTAATTTACTGGACAATTGGTGAAACTTTGTGGTATGTATAATATGTATGGTACGTGGTAAATAGGCATGACCAGAAAAGCTTCTATAAATAAAATACGGAATTGATACCTTCATAGCTCGTATTTTTCTTTTTTTTTTAATTTTTCCATTGTTAAAGTTTGTTAGATTCTGAAAAATATCAATAATACGTTAGTTAATTTCTTAAATAATTTTTATTTGTGTATAGGCTCGACTCATGGAGCAGTATGAAATTGACTGTCGCGGATGCACTCATTTCATACATATCAGAGACGTAATGTTGGCTACATGTCAGGATAGCACAACAGGGGGAGGTCACTACTCGCTATTAGTGTTGGGAGATAAACTACTAGCGTGAGGTTACGCAGGAAGGAGGAAAGGATCCTTAGCGGCTACCTACAGGGCTGGACATACCCTTGAAACAGCAGATAAAATGGAAAGGGGGAGATTCAATTAATCATGTCTGCAATGCTTGAGCCATGCAATGGTCCATCAGATCATATGGGAATTATCAAGGGAAGAGGTGTGGCTAAGATAATGCGGGGTTCGGTGTCAGTGGGTTGGTGGGTGGTGCAGGCTTAACTCATATACCCCAAGTTGTAAATATAGCCGACCAGTTTTCATTTAATATGTTATCTCTTAATTTTTTTAATACTATTTTTTTCCTATTAATTTCTTTTCTATATTTTTTAAACCCGTTCACCTTAGGAAATGATTAGAAACATGAAAATTTATAGTGAAAAAATGAATTGAAATTATAGCCAACAGTAAATTGGATGAATAGAAGAAAAAGCTTAGAAATTGCTCACTAAAATCTTAGAATACATATATCCGAACTAAGAATCGAACAGATTTTTATTTTCTAAGAGACAATAAAAATAGACAGAAATTGCAAAACCCCCTTAAGAAAATAGAAATGAAATTGATGAAGGAAACTTATTAGAATCCTTTAAGAAAATCGATCAAATGATAGTTGGAAAATTTAACTTTTGTCTTACGAAAGAACGTGCAATATGGTGAAACATAGAAAAAATATAGAACAGTAAAATAATGAACATAGCCAAAATATCTATTATCCTTTAGACAATGTCTACGAATAGATAGAAATCCGAAAGCAAGAAGACCACTATAAAAACCTTTTTTTAGAAATCTGAAAAAATGTGAGACCAGTACTCCCCATTCTTTACGAAATAATGATTCAGAAAATGAACATGACAATATATTCAGAAAATCGTATAAGAACAAGAGAAATGAAATGAATATGTGAAATCTCAGAAACCCCGACAAGGAAATAGAAAAGACATAAAGACGAAAATGAAGAAACCCTCTTAGATGCAAAATATGATTCTTAGACACCAATACGACGAGGAATAGCAACCCAATCAACACCTTTTAGAATAATTTCGATTAGAACATTCCAGACAAAAGACAATTGCGACCATATGACACTGTACGACCTAAAACATTATTGGATCCATAGAACTTCACTTCTCTTCAGAAATGCGAATCGAATGAAGGTATGATTAACTTTTAGAACACCCAATCATGGCGAATTTCTTGTTTAATATCATCAGGTTCGTTATTTGGTTACCTCTTAGTTTGTTGATTATGATCTCCTTATTGTTGCTTCGTGATCTCATCAAATTAAAATGAGTTACATTTTAATTTGGCTTGCAGGATAATCTGTTTGCGTAGTAAGTAGTTTAGTGCGTGTATGGACTGATCTAGTGTTAAGGGAGATCACGGAAAGGGGGTGGGACGAGTTTATGGCACCTCGCGTGGTACGCGGGTAAGTTGTGGGAGCAGGGAGCCGTTCTAACCGTTAAGCTCCGGTTGGTCTTAATATTAGTCCCCATAAACTTCCTAACAAAGTCCTATCATCGATAAGGAAGCTTTTGTGCTCTGTATTAGGCTCGAACCAGCTAGCTCAATTCGATCTTATGTCAACTAAATACGTAATGTTAAAATTTGCAAAGGCCAACAGCAGCGTGATGAACCCAGGCTGCGAGGATGGCGAAGTGGGCGGGGCGAAAATGAGAATACATAACATCACTTTGTTAATGAGCTATGGGTAATGTCTTGAGGACGCTATTGTCTTAACCTTTCTTTTAATTTGTGTCCGCCTATATTTCTTTGTATTTGCTTTTTTGTTGGACGCTTTTGACAAGTTGTCGACCTAAGAACGCAGACTGTACTATACTGTTCACAGTCAAAGCATAATAACGAAACAAATTGGACGATCACTGTTTTACGCACGTCGCTCTAGCGTTTTTCATAGTGACTCCAACCTTAGACAAACTCCAAGCAGGAACTTCTGCCTAACTTTCTAAAATAAAAACTATAATAAAATTCTCTTCAAAACTAGAATACTACTCTTATTTCCTCCGTCCTTCCTTTCCCAGCCTGCAGACAGAAAAAGAAAGAGAACAGCAAAATTTCAAACAAAAGAATTAGTGTACCAGAAGTTCTCTATATTTAAGTATTAATCAAAAAGACATGGTTAATTTTTTTTTAATATCTTCAATAGAGTATGTATAAGTTATTATTAAAGTAAGAAAAAAGAGACAAAGAAAAGTTTTTTTTTTCAGTTCAAGTTTAACATTAAAACAGAAGTTTAAATAACTCTAATAGTTTATGTTAATTAGGCCAAAATAAACAAAAGAATCGAGTTGATCTGATTTTATAATTTCTTAAGAACGTTGTATTTTTAAGTTAAATAACTATCTTATTTAAAAATAAAATACGTAGCAAGGTATGGTTAGTATTACAACTACTTCAACATTTTTTTTGGGCCTCTCCCGACTACCGAGGAGATGGTAGCTGCAGGCGATGGCGCTCCATTTCTTGCGAAATGAAAGTAGGGAGGGGCGGCGCGACGCGGACTAGTAGGGGCCCGATGGAGAGGCGTGTTGGTAGGGGTGAGTTAATTGGTGCAAAATAGGTTGATTACGCAGTTTGGAAGCATTGGGGCGATTAGTGTTGGTTTAAGGCGGGCCAGTGGAGAGAGAGGATCGACGGCGCGGGCGATAGGGGGGAGCCAGCGCTGAGTGAGAAGGTGCTCGGGTGGAGGGCGTGTAAATAAGTGGTTGGGAAAAGTTGGCTGTCGGGGGGTGAGGGAGGAGTTGGGAGGAGGTCGGTGTAAAGGATAAAGCTAGTATCTGTATAACGCGCATGCAGTATAGATAGTACCCTACCATGATTTACACCTTTTATTTCTTTTTTCTTTTTATTTTTTTCTTTTCTTTTTTTTTCCTTTTAGTCGCCTTTGTTTCTTTTTTAGACAAATAAAGTTAAGCAAAGAGTACCTAGTACCTAAATCTTCAGAAGAGGAAGGAAGAAGATAGAAACGGACCGAACGAGACCTAAAAATAGAGAGGAGATGAGACAAAGAGACAAAAAGGATAACCAAATCGTTCGGGCATTTAGTTTTTGAAGGTAAAGAATAAGGGATGTTCCTTTCCTAGTAGGTTATAGAGATAGTGTTGGCGGACAGTCTGGCTAGGATCTCACTTTGGTTGGTTGGTATTTATAATGCGTGGCGTGGAAGAGCCTACGTTTGGTCTACGGCCTCTGGAAATTCGATTGGATCGTGGTGATTTGGTAGTACCAGGTTTAATTGGCTCAACTTCGATTTTATTTAAATCTTAGGAAGGTCATATGCTAGGACATGTGAGGTTGTCTTCGCGTCTGTGCCGGTACCCAAAAAGCAGAGTGGCGATGGAATGGGGTACTGGTTTAGGGGGGTAGGGGGGCGCACATACTTCCGGGTTCAGTGTTTCTTGTTCGACGCCTTGTCTGAAAGTGCTCGTAGGCCTTTACAACGCCCGCTTGGGTTCGGAAATTTGGTTTGGGGTCTGGCAGTGGGGGGGGGTGGGGCGAGGCCGTTAATATGGGTGGGTTCAAAACTCGAGTTGGAGGGGGGAGAAGTGAGTGAAGTTGGTGAGGGGGGCGAGAGGCGGCTTAATTTGGTTACGTTGGGAGCGTCGACGGTGGTGTGGGGGAAGAGGGGAGCTCTAATTAAATCAACACATAGGGCGAGGGCATTGAAGGAGGGGGAGTTAAAGGTTAACCATCAAGGTGGGGGTGGAGATGGCGGTTTCCAAACAATCGCAAATATGGATTATGGTGGCAGTGAAGAGTCGTAAACGGGAGGTTTATATTCTTTAACTCAACATCATATCTTACAATCTAACTAAGCTAGGTCGTGCCGGGGAGAAGTACGTGGGAGGGGTTGCTGTGTTCTTTGTCGCGGGGCGAGGGGGGGTGGAGACGGAGGGGCGTGACGTTAATTATCGTCGTGGGGGGGGACTTTTGTGTCTGGCGGGATGTGTGGCGCGAGGCTGGAGTAAGTGGATGGGGTTGTTTAAGGTAGCGATTGGGAATTAACTGATCATGTGCGTACTCGCGGTGAGGAGCGATTATTTTAATTTAATTTTTTTTTTTTTATTCTTTCTTAATAGCAGCACACCATTTCTTCCCATATTTTCTTTTCATAAATTCTTTAAAATTTTTATTTTTTTTAATTCACCACCCATATTACATGTTACATTATATTCAATTTTTTATTACATTTTGTAAGGACGAACAATGGATTTGTTGCGAAAAACGGTAAAGTGAAAGGATGGGGGACGATGGATGAAATAAACAGGTTTATTATAAAAAACGATGGGAAAAGGTCAGTCAGGGCTGTTGAAAATAATAGGAAGAAAAAGGAAATGAAAAAGAAATGAAAACAAATCGACAGACAAAGCGTATATTTCCATATCTATTTCAAAGGTTACAAAAGATCCTATTATCCCCTCAAGATTACAGCAGGAGCATAAAATACTTCCTACTTCACCACGGACATACACAACATGGTTTTCGTTATCCATAGTAGAGTTAAGAAGAGAGAGAAAAGCATAGTCAGGTAGAGAAATGCTGGAGGATCATTGGACAATGGAATAGAGCAATCCATAACTGGTATTATGAGAAAATTTCAAAGAAAAATAACAAAAAAAATGCAGAATAAAAGAATTATAATTAAAAGTACAAAATTAAACAACAAAAAGAAACCAAGAAAATTACATCTTTATGGTAGAATGTTTATTAAATCTCCATTCTGAGAGCATATCACTTTATCTTCTGGATCGAAAGTGGATGAATCTGCGCTGGAGGAACATATACGCTGGACTGGTGGCGAAGTTCTAATGTTTGTAGAGGTTGGTTCACCCCCCAATCTGAAAAAAAAAATATCAGTTCCGTATAAAGTTACAACGTCGGGTTATAATAGTTGTGGGTTTGTTAAAAAATTACTCATTTTTCAAAATTAATTCAAAAGTTTATTTTTTCCTTTTAATATTATAAAATATTTATTTCAGAATAATTATATCTGAATTATTAGTTATTAGTATTTGAAAAATGATAAATCTAACTAAATATAGGTAATGATTAATGTATGGAACTATCATAAAAAAAAATTGAGATAAAATTTATAGTAAAATTAAAAGCACTTTAAATAATGGCAATGAAAGAAGATCTTGCAGGAGATTTAGGCATTTTGTTCGCATGTGGAAACAATTATTAATTCTCTTTTATATTTTTAAGGACTTACTACATTCTATGAAGAAGCAAAGTTTAGATCCATCCACTGGCACACTCAATTCTGTTCTTGAAGTTATTAGTACTATGAACAACCAGAAGATTAGTAAGACTCGAGCACTTCAAACTTTCTCAGAATTTATTAGCATTGGAGTGAAACCAAGTTTAGCAAGTTACTATTACCTGCTTATTATTTTCTGCAAGGAACGTAAGTTTTTGTATCATATGTAATTTACTGTGCTACATTGTGTATACAGTAAATACCCCATTTATGTAAACAAGTTTTAAATAATAGGTGGACCTGTTAGTTCCATACTAGTGGATATTATGAATGAAATACAAAATCAAGAATTTGAAATAAAGGATTTGAAAGATACATATTTCTTTGTTACTGCAATGGATGTTTGTACGAATCATTTGCAAGATAAAGATTTGGCTTATCGAGTTGATAACTTATTGCACTTTGGAAATAATTATGATCTTATTGGTGATTCTTATAAAGAGTCAATATATTAGTAAGTATTTTTTTGAACTTAGTTATGTATTGATTTAGCACAAAAAGCAAATGTTAATAAATGGTTCATTTTTACAGTCGCCATTTCTTTGTACTGATGTGCACTGCAGAACCATTGGAAGTATTCATGAATTTGTATAACAAACTAGTACCTCATATTTATACTCCAGAGCCCAGTGTAATGGGGGTAAGCTAAACACAATTGTGTTTGTGTTAAAATTTTAAAATATTATGGAGTTTACAATTTCTCTTAATGATACGCAGACTTATGAAAAATATTTTATAAAGAAACAATGTGAATTTATAAATCATGATAAACGCTGCTGCCTGAATGAATTGTTTAACAAATTTGTGTATATTTAATTTTAAATAATAACTGAAGACATCATCAGAAACATCTTTACATCACAGGGATGTTTTCATATATATTTGTTAAGAAGTGAAATTCTAACAACACAACTTTCTGATATTATGATTATTTTTAGTAAAATTTAAACTTAATTCACTCATTTATCCCTTCCTTTCTATTCAAATATATGCACTCCAATAATCTCCCATGACCATTTCTTTTCCTTGCACAATTATAGATTAGGGAAAATTAAAAATAGTCCTGTTTTCTTAATAGTGCCAAATTTTGTAGAACTATTTTCTCATAGATGTTTAAGAATTATTAAATGAACTTTGATAAACATTGAAGGCATATATGAGTGATTTAATCATTTGAACTTTTTAAATGTGTTTTAGGAAGTTATAAAAGCAATTGATTCAAGCAGTGCTATTGAGCAATTTCCTCGTATTTGGAGTGATATGATTAGGTTTGATCATTTTGATAGAGAAAATCTTTTAACATGTCTTTTGGATGGTATGAATAGAACTGAAGTTCCAAAATCTGATGATATAAAATTGCAATTTGCAACAATTGGTAAAGACATGTTCACAAGATTTGAAAATAAGATGGAAATAAATAAATCTTTGAGGTAAATGCATTGAACTAATATGTATATATGTGATTTTTTTTTTGTAAGCTGTTGTTTGCTAACAGCTTTGTATTCTCTTGTAATCACACAGGTGGACTGGACAAATTCTAGGAAAAATCATGCAGTTATGTCTCCAGGGAGGTGATTTTCAAACTGCAACAATAATATTGACCAAATTGGATAAAGAACAGCAAAGTATAGTAGGACATCCTGATATTACATGTTTGGATTTATTCATAGACAGATGCATTCAAGATAAAATTGTGGGAAACGCCCTTGTAAGACTTTCTATACTAGTATTAACATACATATTTTTGTTTGGTGTTTTACATATTCATTCATTCACTGTTGTATTATTATAGGTTTGTCTTCAGTACACTTTGGATTGTGGATATATGGAAGCAGAAGCAATGGCAAATAAATTAAGAGAACAACTTCCAATGAGTGATACATATCAAAAAAAGCTGTCATCCATATTAGGTGAACAAGCTCAGGATATAGCTTCTTTGTAATTACCTGCTAATAGTTTATTTTTTACAATAAAACATCTTTGTATAAATTTTGTTGTAAAATTTCATCTTCATTAAGATAATTTGTGTATAGCTTACAAAGGACAAACTTGTCCAGTAAATATGGTGATTCGTTCAGGTAAGTCAGTTTTAAATGAAACTTTTCATTTGTGTTTTGTAATTAATTTATTTGTTAAAACACTCTTCAAGATTGTGTTAAAAATATAACATTTTATATAAATTTAAAATAAATATTGTATGTAAATGAAATTGTTAGGTTTCTATTGATTTGTGTCATTTTGATTATTTATTTTGTAGTATTAAGGAATTCTGCTATTTAAGCAGCATAATAACTAGGGATGGTAGAAATATAGTAGACAAAGTGTAGGATAGCACAGGCAAGAAAGGCTTT
Source organism: Eucriotettix oculatus (assembly GCA_034510155.1). Taxonomy (NCBI): domain Eukaryota; kingdom Metazoa; phylum Arthropoda; class Insecta; order Orthoptera; family Tetrigidae; genus Eucriotettix; species Eucriotettix oculatus. Next base: position 171,336,618 of record CM067377.1, read on the forward strand.
CATAAAAAAGAGGAAATTATATATGGTGAATATAAGTTTGAGTATTAGGAAATAATCTCTAAAAATGTTTGTATGGAGTGTGAAACATGAATGGTAGGAGATGCAGTTAGGAAATAATAGCTCTTGAAATGTGGTACTATATGAGAATGCTGAAAATCAGATGGGTGGTAGGGTAACTAAACTGGTTGTTCTAAGTAAAATAAGAGAGGAGAGAACAATATGGAGAGCTTTGATCAAGAGAAGGATAGATTAGTAGTCCATGTTTTGAGACATAAAGGTCTTGTAAAATTAACATTAGAGGGAAGTGTGTTCGGTAAGAACAGGAGGAGGAGAGCAAGAATGTTGTTCGCTAAGATTAGGACGGATGTGTGATGTGGGTCATTCCATATCTAATCACCGAAAAACAATCTATGGCTCGCACTCGACCCTCTCAAAATCTCAAGAAATTGTATAAGGAATAAACCCATATCTCAATTGAAAATGTGCAAAAAATTGGAGTGCATTGCACACAGGTTCAAAAGTTACAAGCCCATCTTCTGGAAAGGACAACTTTGATCCCTTGTCAAATCAGTTCTAGAGGCCAGATAAGTGTGAACTTGGCACAGTGCAGTGGTATAATCAAAATTGTAATATGGTTGGCCATTCTAATATCTGTTCAAGCCAAAGTTGCCACCAAATTTTGTTATTTTGGAGGCCAATTACTCGGCAGAAAATGATCTATATACCACCATATTTTGGAAATCAGGAGAGAATGTACATTACTAAGACATACAGAAAAACCTGTAATACTCGTAAATCTTGAGATATTCTTAATGAAAGTTGCCCTGAAAATTTCAGGTTAAAATATCTCAAATTACGTCACTCTTAATTTTTTTAAAAAAAGTTGTGCCATTACAAACAGCAGTCTTTTATGTACACAAAACGTGTATTTTTATCTGCCGATTTATAAGAGCTATAGGTGTCTGAAAGTAACCCAGATGCTGCGGTATTGCGCTCGAAACGCTAAGAGGGGCAACTTTGATCTCGTGTCAAATCAGTTCTAGTAGCCAGATTGTAGTGGTATGATCAAAGAAGTACTACAGTTGGCCGTTATATGTATCATTCCTAAAGTCACCACAAAACATGGTCGTGGCAAATTCGGACCTCAGTTTGGAGGCCGATTACGCAGCCGAAAAATACCTATACCCAATAATTTGTAAATGTAGGCACCATATAAAGAATTACTAAAACAGAAACTCTCTTGTTTTTATATTTCCAGAGATGTTGTTCATGAAATTAGACAAGAAAAATCTTACTTTGAAAACTAGCCATATTTTATGGTAATATATCAGAATATGTCACTCGATATTTTTAAATTGTATTATTATAAAGAGCAAGTTATTGTATACAAGTCGCACTGTTTATAGTTTACGGCCCCCTTTTCTTCTGCGAAAAAACCGTTATAGGACATGACGGACTTCCTCTTCCAACAGGATGGTGCTCCACCCCACTTTCATCATGATGTTCGTCAATTCTTAAACAGGAGATTGGAAAACCGAAGAATCGGCAATGCATGTCATGGCCTCCACGCTCTCCCGACCTAACCCCATGCGATTTCTTCGTTTGGGTTATGTGAAAGATTCTGTATCTACACCTCCTCAGCCAATAAATGTACCAGAACTGCGAGCTCGCTTCAACTGTGCTGAACACGTTGATAGGGACATGCTACGCCGAGCGTGGAACGAACTTGACTATCGGCTTGATGTCACTAGCGGGGCACATATCGAACATTTGTAAATGCCAAAGAACTTTTTGAGTTTTTCTAAGTGTGTGCAAAGCCCTGTGCCAATATGTCAAATAATAAAGTTATTGTAGAGCTGTGAAATCGCTTCAATCATTTGTAATAAACCATGTGTTTCTGGCTGAGATAAGGGCATTTTCGTCAAAGCCTGCTGTTTGTCTTGAGTCGACGTCGTTTCAAAATGAGCTTTAATATTTTGCCAGTTATTAGAGAATAGACCCTGGAAATCAGTTTCTAAGATAAACGACGTCGTATATTATGAAAATAATAATAAATATTTAAACAAATAACATCAGTTGCCGAAATTCATAGCAGATCATTTAATGCTACGGCAAATTCGCCAAAGTATTGTACCGTTCCCTTTTCACTTCTGGATAATTTCTACGTTGACTTTGCGATTTTTACAACGCTGTTCTTGGTTGGGATTTGATAATAAAAATCCAAGATTATACTGCTAATAATTACAAATTTAATTTACGTAAATTATTAATTATATACATTTCCCCCCCGCCATTTATACTGAGCTCTTTCTCAAAGGGTGTTCGTGCCTTGGGAGAATAAATGACTAACATATTGGCAAAATGATAAATAAACCCGCTCGTCACAGGAGTTTACAATACCTCGGATTGGCTGAAGGAAGCATACAGTTCGGTCCAGAGTCACACCCAAGCCTAATGATTTCTGGCTTCTAGCTGGCCCAGCATAAGCCACATGCCGTTGAGCCAAAGAAGCACTTGTTGGCTGCGAAGTTCGAAAACCCTCTCTTTACTGCTGCTTCCAGAATGTCAAATTCTGCTCGTGTCCGCCATTTCGTCAACTCGGATTGCCCCTTCCAGACCCGGAATTTACCAATTACATGGCAGTTCTCACGGGAAAATATTCCCTTGCGAAAAATATATTTTTCAGCCGACGCCACTAACTTTGGGGCTATTGTACTCTGATAATTCTTCTGACTTACCGCCGCCCCGTATCGGTATAGGAGAGTCCCTTTGTCGACGTCCATTTTCCATTCCAAGGTTAAGCCTTGGAAAAGCCCACTATTTAGGCTTTCTAAGCGACCGTTGATATATTCTGTCCAAGTCAGACTGAAGAATCCCGGAATCCTTTAGGTTTGTCATTTCTACATGCAATTGTTTAATATGTGAATCTGTGTCCATTATCGGGTGATTTAGGGACGTCAGCAATAGGATCAACTTCCCTTCGGGACCAATGACGTCATTAAATATGGTTCGAAAATAAAAATAAAACATATTTAATCGATTGTTCCCAATTCCTATATTTCTATTATAAAAAATTCTCGGGTGCAACTTGCAAATATATTTTCGGTGAATGTCAATAAATAATCATTATTATTATTATTTAATTACTGACCAACTAACATAGTGAATTATTATTTAAGAGATTACCCGCTATATGTTTAAATAAGCTTCTGGAAAGAAGGTTCAAAGGGACAAGCGTACAAGATGGCCGTCGCTGGTGACGCCATGGAATGTCTCCAGTCAGCTCATTAACTTTCCTCTCCTATTGGGGTTTCGTTTATTATAATTTATCGTAATACAAGATAACTATTGTAGTACTTGATTTTATTGACCGAGTGTGACGTTGTATGTACCAGAAGAGGCGAGGCTTTGCTACAGCCAAGGGCGAGGCTTCGCGCCCTCAGACACGTCAGCGACTTCTTCCTCGCCTCCAACCACGACCACGCGGGAATATTCGACGACGCCGTCCTCTTCTATAGGCTGAAGGGAGACCAAGGACATGAATACAGAGCGATACTTCTACAAGCCAAGCACAAGGAGAGAATTACCAATAAAAAGTTGACGTCGAATCCCTTTAGTCTTCAGGATTACTTAAAATTGTTCAAGGAAATTAGGCATCACTGGGAGCATCCACTGAAGGTGGGAAATATTGAAATACAATTCAAGGAAATTATCCTGGTTCTGTACACAAATACTGGCTGCGTGATTGGTGAAGCTGCGGTTGACGTCACGAATTTTCCACAAGAGCAGCAGCACCTGCAGAAATTCCTCAACACCGGAGATCGGCTTCTGCGGATCTCGGAGGGACAGCGAGTAGGGCTGCCTCAAGGACAGGAAACATAAGACTTCCTCAGCCACTTGCTCCTGTGCATTGAGCAGATGAGCGTCGATACGACCTGGAAGACTAACTCAGCAACTTTTTCAAGCTGACATCACCGGAGGTTGCAAGGAAACTCAACACTGAGCTGCAGCATGTGATGGAGGACTGGTGGAGTGAAGAAGGGACAGTGCGCTACCTCACTGCGGAATGTAAAGAATGGAAGAATGTCTTGCGGATGTAGATCAATCGCCTAAACAGGGACACTATAAACATTGATCGTCAGTTCAACGTCGAGTTCACCGACACGGCCGTCAGAGCATGTGACGTTCCTCCTTTAGGGTTACGTTGGATTAGTGTGAGAGATAAATATCAGGATTACGCCGTGAGTTCGAGATTATTCAGGACTCAGAGGAATTCTTTGATCATTAGTGTCAAATCACTTGGAAGAAGTTGAAGCTCTGTGGAGGAATAACATCTGCCCCACCTTGGTCCTCGACAAGTCTGCAGTCTCATCACAGGATGGTTCACTGATGCTGCAGGAGACAGCCCAGAGTGACGCTGGGAGGCGCTTGGTCGTCATCCGCAAGCGAAAGCCTACGAGTGCTGGCTGGAGTGAAGTTAACGCTAAGCCGACTTGATCTTTCCTCCATCAGGTCACACGAGACCGGCTACTGGTGGCTCCAGTCAGGCTCCAGGGCGAGGCCGTGGTGCTGAGAGACGTCATGACTGACGAAGTCATCAGTTCACTCTGCGAGTGTGAAACGGAGATGAAACTAGGGGTGGCGATGCCAGCGCCATTGGAATATAACTTGCCTCGGTGTCTGCACAGAACATCGTCCAAGTCAACAAATACAAACATATTAGTCTCCTCGTCTAATTACTTCTTACAACAGAATTTACAAACAGAATCAAAATTATATGTAACTATGAAATTTTTCCGATGACAGCTGTAAAATATCCTACAATTGTGGAAAGAATGACCAATGATTACGGCATCCGACGACTGTGCGTTATATTCCGTGTCCGCGGCATTTCTGGAGAAATTTCAATTAATGGTTTACAAGGCTTAAACTGCAATAGTTGAATACATAGATACTATCGAAAAAGCCTTGTAAAAAAAGGGACAAGTGTCAAAAATATACAAATCTTTTTATGTCCTAGATCATAGGATAGAGATGGAAGCAGAGGATATGTCAAAATCGCAGACAGACAAGAACTCGGATATTTTAATGCCGTATGAATGTCAAAATTAGATGTCTGACACCACTGAAGTTATAACATGGTGTACCACAGGGATCAATTCTGTGCCCAATCCCCTTCTTTGTATTTATATAGATGGCATAACCTATAATATAACTGATGGCACCTTCAAACCTGTTTACTGCTGACACCAGTTTTATTTCTTCGAAACCAAATCCCATAACAGTATAAAGAACTCGTATTCAGAAATTATTAATTGGTTTCGTACAATAGCCTTACTTTCAATGCTTATAAAACAATATGCATGAATTTCCAACTTCCGTATAATACCACTCGTGAATATGTAGAATAAATGAAAATGTGTTCGGGATATTAAGTTCAAAATTTATAGTTATTTTGAAGCTTTATAGTTCTTTATTGAAATTAAATGCTGGAAGTACTTATCACATAAGTAGTTTATCATAGTAGATTTTAAGGGAAGGGGGGACAGGTTACATGAGAGTGATCCTGAGAGAATATTCTTTAATAGCATAGGAAGACAATTGAAAAGTGGGGATGTGGAAGGTAGAGCAAGATAGCCAAGGGTTTTCTTTCTCTGAAAATAATATTACAAATCATTTTGTTGCCATTCTACAGTAGCTGCAAAGTTTATAAATATTGGTATTTTTCTATAAGTCAATGGAAATCAATGCGGTGGTTTAGTAACGATTGTCTTTTCAAATTAAAATATTTATGAAACAGGTGTAGGAGGTCATAACAATGTTTCCGCACTTAAACCTGAAGAGAGGTCAGAAAACCCGTAGACTAAAGACTGTCATGTGAAAACAAACACATCCTTGGCACCAACCGTGTTTAGGGTTGTGTGTTTGTTCACCTTCACTGTTTCCGCCCGTTTGCAAGGAACCAACAGTCTTGGAATTTACTACAGGATGCCTCACCGTATTTTTCTTATTATAAAGGTTCATGGACTCAGGCGAGAGAGAAAATAACATTCAATATTGTAACCATGACTTTAAATACTGCATTTTTTAATTCACTTAAAGTTAATTTTTTATTTTACTATTATCAAGAAAAAGATACCAGGAAAAATAATGAGTAATGAAACATGTCTGAAAAATGAAACGAATTATACATTCCTGAATCCCCTCATACTTTTCCTGATTTCGACCCTAATTTATGTATACTTCTTTCGTAAAGTGAGAGTCGAAGTTTGCCTATCCTTGGGTAGTACGATTCTAGTATTGTGTTTGTCTCTGTTACCACTGGTAACAAAATGATTTTCATAACGGGAATTAATATTTATTATATATTGTAGTTTCCCAAATGTAATTATAAAATTGCAAGGGGTTTTAATTGAGTGCTTCAATTATCTCTGCAATTATCAATCCATTTTGTTTCCGCGTACCCTATTTTTAATGTACTGTATTTTTTCCGAACTTGTTTCGAAGAAAACAATGCTAGGTCGTACTACCTTTATTGACTTTGTTGTTGATTTCGTATTTGTATAAAACATTGTTTTGACAGTTTTTTTGAGTATTTTTTTCATTAACACACTTTTGATTCAGTCAAATATGGTTGGAATCTCCCACATCATATTTTGCTAGTTGATTCAGAATTAAATATTTCAGTTCGTTAATAACAGAAGATAGAAGTGGAAATACAAAATTGCAAATGGTAACCGATTCTACTACGCCTTGCAGAACATATTTAAGTCTAGAAATGTTAATAGCAATACAAAAGTGAAATATTATATGGAAGTTTGGATGGAGACAGCATAAGAGGAAGGTTGGCTATTGAGATGCGAAAGTAAGATACTAAGAAATTTTTTTAGAGCCGTGAAGGGGAAACGCAGAATTGCAGACACTTTTTAATCATATGAATATTGTAGCTAAAATCAAACATGGAATGATAATTTGACTGGTCTTGTATTGGTGGGAAACGGAAAAGAGAAATACCTAGGAAAATGTGGTTTGACGATATGGAGGAGGATCTGAAAGCAATGAGATAAAAATTGGAAGAGAAAGGCTGTGGTCAGAAATGAATGGAGGCAGGTGATAAAGCAGGGTTCTATATACAAGGACTGTTGCGCCGACCAACAAGAAGAAGATAACTCCAATTTACATCATTCACAGTCTTAAACATAAACCATTGTTTCAGATAAAATAAAAATTGAATTATCGCCTCTATGGTCTAGTGGCCAGCGTCACTGTCTCACATCACACAGGTCCTGGGTTCACGTTCCCTACTTCGTAAACTTCACGAAAAACGAATCAGTTATCCAATTAGATAGTAGCTAGTATTTGATGTTAATGTGAATATAAACAATTAAAATAAAATAAAATATTGAAGTACATCTGCTGGAGGTGTATCACATGCTCGTATTATCATTTAGTGGATAACCCAATTTTTTAAAGTGGTATTGTACCACTAAAAATAATGCGTTTGCACGGTTAATGACCCTTGTTCACGGGAACTCCACATCTCGACCCAAACAATGCCGAATCTATTTTTACATTCCTACCTGAATTCCAGCTGCCCGTGTCAGCCACACAAATAGCTTAAAATTGAAATCAATTTACAGTGTCTGTAATCAAGTGTTACACGAGGGAACGTAAAGATGTTCAACGCAAACATGAATGAGTTTAATATTATAACCCTTTCGCGAGAAGCGGGAAATATACTTCCCACTACAGAAAATATTTCGTTCATTGTAGGTCCGTTTTTCCTAAATCCAGCATGATAGACTTTTTAAATCCGGTCTTCTAGTTGAGAAGCTAAAATGTCTAATTCTGATTCCAATTCCAAATCCGGTTCCTTCTCTTCCTCATTCAAGTTTTCCTTTCCATCTCGTAACACGATATTCTTGCCATATTTCCAAAGCTTCACTTTTATCTCCAATTAGATTCCCGTCCTTATTCTTAAAGAAGATTGCTCGTGGTAGGAATGCTTTTTCCCTAGATCTTTCATAGAATTTACAAGATTTTAAGTAATTTCCACACCAGATACAGTTTCATATATTCTGTATACTTCTGGGTTCTACTAGAATGGAATTTTAGTATCTATTTTCCACATTCTTGGAATCTGTTACCGTTGGAATTTGTCAGCCGCCGTTTTGTGTTGATTTGCCTGCCGTTTGAGCTAACTTTAAAGTTTTTCGCAGATATTGTTATATTGAGGAAAGCACTAAGCATTTTGTCTTACCTCTCTGTCTCTCTCTCTCTCTCTCTCTATATATATATATATATATATATATATATATATATATAGCGCAACTACTAAGCTAGTCAACCTTCTATAATGATAATTAGTAGTTGCTCTGACTAATGTAAGTAGGTACTGTTAATAGTTAAGGTGACGACACGAAATTCAGTGCGGAAGATAACAACAAGCACAATGGTTGTGTGATAATATATGTAAGGAAGAAGCTAAGAAAAAAAATCCAGGCGAATAGATGTTTATAAGGAATAATGTAGTTCTTGCCAATTATAAAAATATATCTTTCATGTTGTAAATAATCGTGTATATATATTGTATTTGCAGTTGATAATGGCTATGGCCGAAACGTCCTGAAAATAAACAACATATTGAGACAACTCTTCCGTGGTTTTTATTCACAATATATTAATTATATATAGTTGTTTTTTACATTAAATATTAGGAAATGTTTATTTTTCCTCAAATAATCTACGGTTGGATACGTTTAGCATTGTTACAAGCTGTCTTGTGCAAGCACACGTTTGAGATAATATACATGTCACTGAGGAGGTACCTGATATAACACAGGTTATTCGTAGAAGAAAGATTAATGTTCCAATAAATCGAAAAAAACATTGAAGCAAGGCATTATATTCGTGAGATTTTTACAACTAATCGTTAAACGTAAAATTTGAAGTAGAATCAGTTTCCTCTGTTACATAAACAATTTAATTTATGAGATAAAGGAAGATAATTTAAATGTTTACGAAAATATTTTATGCAAAGAAATTTAAACCTAGCAATATGTAAAAGTGGGAAGTTAAAAATAGGTTCATTTAACGGTTAAACTAAACATTAAAAATAAAACAAAAAATACAATAAATCTCAATTTTCCAATAGATGTAACAAATCATAATATAATTAAACTCGTTTAAGTGTGTTTGGAAGATTATGAGATTGGTTTCATTTTTCTAAGGTCTGATAGTGATAGGTCTATTGTGACTATACGATAACCACGGGGGGAATTTTGATTTGTTTTTAGGAATGCTTGGTGGTAGTGAGAAATTTATTTCTCCTAGGAGTTGGTTTAGACGGAAGTGAAAGAGTTTTGGGAAGGTTATCCTTTTTTTAATGAAGTTATTAATCTTGATTTAAGTATTATAATCTTTGAATTTCTAAATTAGGAGTTTATTGAAGTACTAATTAACCACCTAATAAATAATAGACTTCTTATTAATTTGTATTGATCATAATAAATAATTATTTATTCCGTAGTTCATTAGTACTTTAATAGACACCCTATTATTAAATTCAATTGAATATAATATCTAAATTATATATTTAACTACAGTGTGGCGCCAAAGATCCGTTAAACGATGTTTCCAAAATTATTTTAATGCGTTTACTTCTCATTTATTATTCGAAATTAGTTCAATAATTCTTGACTTAGTACAATAGTTTCAAATAAATAGTAAAAAAATCATTATGATAATTGATATCTTCTTGGACTAGATGCCGATACCTAATTATTTAATTACAATGGTATCCCATACATAATTGTAGCGTAGTAATTCTTCAGTTAATTTATATTTTGAATAACTAAATATAATATTATCATTGAGAATGATCACTTAGCTCCCTGCGTGTTCGTTAAATTTATCGTTTCTAGTCGGGTTTTTTTTTTGTTAGTGGTAGCGCTGTTTAACCTTGGTCTTGAACTCGCTGTCGTAAACTGCAGAGTTCGCCGGCCTGACATCCATAAGCAAATTCATAATCCACGTCCGTGGGTAGATTTCATAACACCCGAACAGCTTCTATTGTTTACGGCAGCTCAAAACATAGCTAGGTTACAATGAGCTGATAATAAAATTTAATAATTTGTATTTATTATTTGTAAATAGTATAATAAATAATTATATTTTATTTTACTCATATTGTTTATGGCCTTGATATAATATTGTAAAAAATTTATAATAACCCTGCAAATCCTTATTAAAAATGTTCGTATGGAGTGTGGCGTTATATGGGCGTGATACGTGGACGATAGGAGTTGCAGTCGAAATGTGGTGTTATAGGAGAATGCTGCAAATCAGATGGGTGTAAGGGTACTAACCAGGAAATTCTAAGCAGAATAGGGGAAGAGAGAAAAATTTGGAGGAGATTGATTAAGAGAAGGGATAATAGGCCACGTTTTGAGACACGAGGTCTAGTAAAATTAGCATTAGAGGGAAGTGTGTGGGGTAAGAACAGAAGAGGAAGGCCGAGGATGGAATGCGCTAAGCATATTAGGTAGGATGTGGGATGTAATTACTATGTAGAAATGAGAAGTCTTGTGTACGATGGGTTAGCATGGAAGGTTGCATCAGACCAGTCTTAAGGGGTTGGTAAACGAGCAACTTTTTACGTCAATATATGGCCGCAATTGTGGCCAAGCAATATTGCCAAAAATCCAGCAATATTTCCGGCAATTTAAATGTATTGCCCTGCAATATGTATGTATCTACTTGGCAGTATTTGCCGGTGAGTTCGGTCCGGAGTCGAAAATACACGATATTGCCCGTCAACACTAGTTCCTAGCCCTCCATGTGGTTGGCGTCGTTCGTTCTCCTTGTTTCGTATGAATATTATTCAGTATTGCAGTCTTGAATTTCCTATGTGAAAAAATTATTGCATTTATCGCTGCAGTTCACACAAATTCATCATTACGAGACGTGAATTATAGAGAATGCTAATTTAAAAAAGATGTTTGACAAACAATAGCCAAAATATTTGACTAACTATGAAACATATATTGGTCATTTGTTGAAAAGTAACGTATAAAAAAATTACATAGTAATTTCTAATTTATTAAAATAATTATTCAACAAATAAACAGGTATAGTATGTAATTTATTAAATTCATTTAATCCTTCCTTTAAAACTACTTCAACGGAACAGTCGGGCAATGAATAATATTTTTAGGACAGACCAGTCGAAATAATTAATGGATGATTGCCAATCTCGTATAGGTCGGTGTTGCATTCCTCATCACCATATCCTTTTTCCCTACAATGGGCTCCATTTTATAAGAAAATATTCAAAGTTGCCCTTTTTACATAGAAGATGAAGTTTTTTAATAATAATTTTAACAAGAATCAATTCGTTGCTTAAATTTTGAATTGTTTCCCATTTATTTAAAAAAGATCTAACCAAGGTGCTCATTTTCTTTAATTTATCACAACTTACGATGCACTAATAAGAACTTTTCTTTTGGGCCATTATTATTGCCCGGCCATAGATTTCAGAATAATTTCCGGAATTTGATATTTTTTTTTGCTCGATTAGAAGCCTCTTTAGGACTGTTTACCATAACAACACACTGTAAATTTAATTTTACGTTTATTATTTAGTACTTAAAGAGTTTATTAAATCCCATGGTTTGTATTAAATTATCTCAGTCCGTTAACATATTCTTGGCTATATTTCTTTATATTTTATACCATAATATGTACTATATGCTCCTATCCAGCCAGTGAGGAACTTTCTATGCTATTAGAGGGTAGTTGCCACAACATGGATTAACATAAAAAAGACGTTGGTCGTACAGCAAGGGTTATCGCTTGATCCCATTAGGAAAGACTGGCAACTGTCACAAAATAAGACCTTTATTTAAAGGCGGGAACGTTACGCACTATTTCCACCTGAATTAATAATTAACGCTAGACTACATTTCTCTTCCTTCAGTATTCCCGTCTTTATATCATCCTATCGCACCTTACTTTCTATCTTTCGCAGTACCACATTATTAATTTATCTATTATATTAGATAATCACTATTTTTATAATAATAGATGCCGGACTCTGGCGCGTCACTGCGAACAGGAGTCCCGGGTTCGATCCTGGCAAAGACTTTGTGTTCCCTTACAATGGAGATAAGGTCCCCAAAAATGGTAAAGTAGTCTCTAATGACCTTAGCTGTGACTTCAAATGAAGATCAATTCTAAACTGAAATAAATTATTATATATAAGCAATAAAATAATATCTTTAAATAGGAAATATTCAATGTTTGTATTAATATAAGAAGCACTTAATGAAATAGTAATTCGCTTAGTTGTAGCTTTAACGAGTATGAATTTCTTGGATAATTTACCAGAATGGAAAACGAACTCTAATACTTTTGACACCAAAGGACTAGATCCTAGAAACATCGTTTTTTATATCATGCATGCTTTTCTGTCTTCACGCTTTATATCTCTTTTTTTCTAGCATTCGACCTCCTAAGCTAAAATACATTTAAATAACTAAACTCAATACGCGGGCTACAACATCAATAGCTATTTCGGGATCCATTTTAAATTTCTGGAACCGAGGATAGTTTAGTGCTGGGCTGAATTGAAGAAGACCTTAAAGAGTGGGTGTACTTTCAAATACTGTGGTTAGGTTGTTAATTAAAGCTAAATGACAAGAACATCTATATTATTTCGGTTTTCAAAAAAGTCTTTCCTTGTTTAGTCTTTACGCAATTAAGTCACCTAGTAATAGAAAATCTGTTAAACTTCCTTCAAACCGAAACACACGTTACTCCACTTTCAAATCTCTGAAAGGTGTAATAATACTATGTAAATAATATTAATCCTCAGGAGTTGGTAGCTGTTAAGTAAGAGTAGCTTCGCTTTAGTAGATGACGTATTCAGAAGGAAGTCGACTCGCTAGCCAGCTGGTACATCTCTCGTCTCCTGTAATTAATTTCTTCTGCATAACAAACTTTCTTTAAAAAGGCACGAACTTTTCAACATCTGTCTTCACTTCACATCATATCTTCGTGAAAATTGCTCATTGTATGTTTATGGAATGTGCACAGATCTATTAAAATTAATTTCATATTTATACTTGTTGTAGTAGTAATCAGTCCTTAGACTGTTCTGATGCAACCCACCACCTATTCTGCACAGACCTTTTCATTTCTCCATAACTACCACATCCCACATCTTCCTTAATCTGCTAAGCGAATTCCATCCTCTGCCCCCTCTTCTGTTCTTACCCCCACACACTTCCCTCTAAAGCTAATTTTATAACACCACCATGTATCAAAACGTGGCCTATTAATCTACCCCTTCTCTTGGTCAAAGTCCTCCATATTGTTCTCTCTCTTCTCCTATTCTGCTTAGCTCTTCCTGGTTAGCTACTCTATCCGATATTCATGCATAACACCAAATTGCAAATGCTTCCATTCTTTTCCTTTCTGCAGCTCCCGCCGACCACGATCAGGTCACAATCCATACGAACATTTTTTAATAATGATTTCCTAATATTAATATTTATATTAGCCGTAAGTAAATTCGTATTTTTTGCCTGTGCTATCCTTCTCTTTACGTCCACAATACTTCTACAGTCCCTAGTTATTTTGCTGCCCAAGTAGCAGAATTCCTTAACTTCCTTCACTGGTTCCCATGCTACACTCCATTCCATCTTTTTATCCTCACGTTTAACTCTTTCTCCAATGGTTTCCAAGGCTTTTTCTGAAACCCCTAATACCACAATATCATCGGCAAACCTTAGGGTTTTTATTTCTTCCCCTTACGATATGATTCCTTTTCCATATTCCTTTTTAAAATTTTTGTGGCCTGTTGTATGTATAAGTTAAAGAGCATGGGCGACAGACTGCATCCTTGTCTTGCTTCTTTTATTATTCAAAATAAATAGAATGGACACACAGTCAAACAAGGTCTATTAGGCAACTTACTGTGTAGGCAAAAAATCATGAATATTAAGAGATTTTCCAAAAAAAACTAATAATAATAATTTTGCGAATTAGGGTTTGGCGGAGAACTTGCTGCAGTTGAAGAGAATATGTGCGATGGTTAGGGTCACCTCACACCTGCTGCATTCCGACTACGGTTTTCTATAAAGAAGGTGACAGTGGGTTAAACTGGTGTGAAAAGTCCTGATTCTGGTGACTAACACCTGCAGTTTTCTGAATAACCCTTTAGGGTAGACTATGACCATACTATTACTGACAGTCCTGATAATTTCTCTGCATTCCTCCGGATGTTGTACCCTAGTCCATCTTTCCTCTATGACCCACAGGACTCCGCTTTTGAAGTCCCAACTGGTGCAAGTGTGATTGTGCTAGGAATTGGTCTGCAACTCAGCCTCTTGCTTAGCTAGGTGATCCACTCTGTAGTGTCCCAAAATGCCCCTATGGGGCGGTATCCAAACAATCCTGATTAGGTTTCCAGAGGATTGTATTTTCCCTATGTCGCCCCTGACTCTGTTAATAACACTATTTCTGCACTTCGGATTGGCTAATATGTTGATAGAGTCCTTGGAGTTAGTCAGTATAAGGTTATTGGGGTTAGGTGATTCAAGGCAGAATTCTGTGTACATATAGATGGCATACATTTCCTCCGTTATAATTGATGCTACCGAGTTTGACAATAAGGATTTTTCGGTGCCCGAGGCAAATATACTGCAGCCAACTCCTGAGGTTTTCTTTTGATGCAAATTGACCTGGGATTATCACTGTCCAGTGAGCTTCTTTTGAGATGACTGTTAGGTCCGTAGGGTGGTATAGAAGATTCTGTGTTATAGTCAACCTCCGGAAGCAGAATATGTCCTTTAGGTCACCGGGTGGTTGTTTAGACGCATAGAGCGGGCAGATCGTTTGATCCCTGATTACAGGGTTCGCCGCCTTCCTCGCTCTAAACCCGTGACTTACGATATTGACTTTTCTTGTGCGGGCTAGTGGGGAAATCTGAGCCTTAAATGTTAGCCGAGGAATTGGTGTAGTTCTAAAGCATCCAGTTATTAATCTCATAGCCTGATTTTAGACGATGTTAAGTCGTTTTAGAACTTCTTTCCGTGCCGTTCAATAATGACACCCTTGTAAGTGGCACTTATTACTCTTCACTCTGCTCCCCAGTCTTTGGCTAGCCATTTTTTTTTGCACTCTACAGCTAGTTTGTCAATGTGAGACAAATTATTCCCATAATCTTTATACAATTCACGAATTCCACTAAATATATTATTTAGTCAAACGAAAGTCATCAGAATAATAAAATTTTATTTTAGGTCTGTTTTTAATTAAATTACATAAATATAAATTAAATAACCACCACAGATAGTTCAAAGGTTTTGTTCAACTTCAATGTTTCGTCCTCAAATTTGGGGCTTCATTAGGTATAAAACAGATATAAATAAATTTATTCCTGTTTTTAGCTACAGACAAAAATTATCAAATTATAAATTTAAATTTACAGTATTCCGTTAATAACAAGCAACTCATATTTACAATTTGAATTAATTTGATTAAAATATATAACTAAAATAAACTTCCATGTCTGAATGTATGTAATTATTCATAAATTTTAATAAAACGTAAACATTTCACCATGGACTGGATCCATTGTCACCATAATATTAAATATTTATATTATTAATTTTTTTACTTCTGATATATATAAATATTTAAATAAATATCTAATTTTTTGAAATAATAATAAAAACTTAAATACATAATTTCTTTATGAATCGTAATATAATTACTGGTAACATTTATTTTTAAATTATGTGTGTTTTTCTAAATATATTATTTTATTTATAATGATTTAATTTTATGCGTATTTATTTATTTAATTCCCACGAATACACTTTGCCAAGTTTAACGGTCCACAATAGAGTTACGTTCTTAAATCACAATTTTATTGTACCTGTCGATTGACGTAGTCCATAACATAATGTTTTACATTTTGACTTTTCTAGAAGATTTGTGTATGTTTAAGATAATTAATTCAAAACTGAAGAAAATATTTTTTATTAAATATTTTCACTATAAATTATTAATTTTTTGTACAATTTTTGTTTTCAATTAAAAATCTGAAGAATCTTTTTATGTCACCTTTTTTTCTGTTTCATTAGAAACTTCTGACTGTAAAAGTGGTGATTTGATTATCTTCAACAGAATAATACGTGGAAAAAAAGGCCAATATTCTTGCAGACCCTTATTTTCTGAATTAAAAATTAGGACTGTTGTGAAGATTCAGTTCTTCCACACGTAAAGAAAAATCAAGAAGATTAAACTTATACCAAAAGGGATCAATTAGGTGATCATTATACAAGGAGCAGGATGTGCTTGGACGACCCCAGGTTCAAACTGGGATTGACATTGAATAACTGTCAACAGAGTGGTGTTAGTGCCTTCAACTAAATGCATATCGCTAACATAACATCTATAACAAAAATGGCTTCGCAGGAGGGGTTATTAGAAAATAAATGAATTTTTGGAATATGAATTAGAATCGCTATTGTAATTTAAATATATTTAAAAAATTGCTTCATACTTTGTCCATTATATGCCCCATCCTGCATTTCAAGCTTTGGGCAAATAAAGTATTATTGTTAATATTAAGGATCTTTGAGGCTAATTTTAAGTTTATTCAATTTTTTCCTCATTTAATCATGAAGCAAGTCGAGTGTTTGTATCTTCCACAGATCCACTGTCATCGCTTAATATTTAACTTCGAAAAAAGTTTTTCGTCAAATGCCTTTCTTAGCTTTCCATATATTTCATCTGAAAGTTTTATTAAGTTTCAGTTAAAGTCAAGTGTAATTTTATACTCATATTAAGTCGAGAAAAACTGCACTAACTCTAAAACACTTGTTGATATTTAAATCGGCATACTAACTGCGAATCTTTTTAAATCATTGTAAATATTATATTATTTTATTTTATTTATATATATAAAGTCAGGCCAGAAAAATCCTACTCCTGGTGCGTGAAGAAACGCAGTTTCTAACTCTTAGCGACTTTGTACACTCCATCATTATTTCCGTAACACAGTGGTTTGGAAACATCTTCCTTTTCTGCTGAGTGAATTGCATTTCCAAATGAAAAATCTATTACTACTTTATTTCTCAATTTTTGCAACACAATTTTTTATAATATTATTTTGTAATATTATCAGTGTGCCTACTACTAAAACATGTCTTTAATGACTAACCATCAATTTTCTCCGACGTATCTCATACGTATCGACTACAGTCTATCCATGATGAACTGCCTTCTAAAATTTTCTTGGCTGACGTTTTTAAAATGCATAATAAAATATCATAAGTCAGAAAAAATTAATAACGCAATTAATAAAAAAAAATATAATTACAGAGCCAGTGCATGCCTTTGAAATTTTACTCAAAGTTGATTTGTATAATATCAATTTTTGGCAGATACTGATTGAAGAACTTGGCAATGTACACAAATTATTCATAACACTCCAACTCCATTGCATACCTGATGAAGTTCTAAATTAAGGACATAACGGTGTGTAATTATATTTTTTATGAATCACTATTAAATTGTTGCGACTTTTAAAAACTCAATTGAAAAAGATAACAAAAACGAAATAATATAATCAAATAGAAAATTTTGTAAATTTTTAAAAATGTAACAAAGGGGTAACATTTATAAACTTTTTACAAAAATGTTTAGAATGAATCACGTTTTTAGGTTAAATGACTGTTGTGGAGGTGAAATCTCGTTCACTCGATATTTCGTAAGTCAGAACTAATTTTGACCTAAATTTTTGACGTTAGCAGTTTTTAAAAAATTTTGCGTGTTATCGATCTAAGATTGAGACTAAATGTAAAATCAAAATTCAATGCCAAAAGTGGACTATATATAGGATGTGCAGAGGGATGTTGGAGTGAGTAAATTTTGTGAATTCCGAAGTTCGACAAGTTCCCTGTATGAGCCGATACACTCTGGAACTATGTGAATTCAAATGGAAAATTAGAAATTTTTCTATTTAATAATATTTTTATATTTGACAATAGGAAGGTTTGGATAATAGATTAAGGATTTCTTATAACGCATTATAATAAAAATTACCTTCTTATGCTTTATATTCTAAAGAAACTATTGGCATGTTTCATGTAAATTGCCCTTTTTATATGTTAATGTTATGACTTCTTTATATAATAAAAATATTTATCATCAAAATTAATCAAATTTAATTTTGGTTTTTAATAAAATTGGTACACAGTATCTGACGAGGTATTTTTAGTTTCAATAGATTCCTCCCGTTAACTAGTTCGCCATGGGCTCTGAAACATGATTCTTTTTCCTCCTCGGAACATAAATGCGGTTGACTTTAGTTATGGGTTCGTTTGCGAGTAGGGGAGAGAGGTTGCAAGGAGAGGAGAGGAGAGTGGGGATCGTGGCAGAGTTGAGACATGGCCACGGCCGCGACGGCGACGCACTGCGTGTGTCTCAGCTCCGTTGCTTTCATCATCATCGCTGCTCTCGTCGCCTCATTCACTTACCTCTCTCATAAGGTAAGTAGACTTTTTCCTATGTTCTGTACTGTGCAATATTCTCACAATACCACGAAAGACAAACAATGTTTTCGAAATTAAATTAAAAGACGTGCATATATATTTATAAATATAAATTCTACGTTGGTGACTTTTTTCTGGTTGTATGAAAATTCTTTTTATGCTCTAATTTTCATAGGCAATTTTAATTAATTTAGAAAATAATTTTTCAAATATATTTACGGGTTTTCAAAATTAATTTGCACACAATTGGAACATGCGATCTCAATCGACAAAGAAGTGGGTATAGAAGAAAAATACACAGTATTTTTACATAGTAAAGTTTAATTTGAGCTCTTTTACTCATACAGTAGATATAAAATACACAACGTTTTTCGTTGAAAGTAAAGTGTCAAAAATTATGTTATCTTTTAAGTTACATGAAACGAACAGAAATAGTTCTTTTATTTTGACAAACAAAACTGCTCAACGACCCTATCATCATGGAATTTTTCACCTAGTAGACAGTGTACCATTTCCATCAAGAGGTATGGGTTGTACCTCATTAACTGAATCTCTTCAGGTGGTCTAGCATCTTCTCGTCACCTTTGAGCAAGCATTTTTTGAGGTGTGGCAGATGGTCAACATTTTATTTTACTGACGATATCCTTCGCACTCAACTCCAGAACATCAGATAGCCTCATACAGGAATGTAACTGGTAGATCAGTTGCTTTGTCACATGTACTCCGAATCACAGGGAAATCAACAGCATGGAAAATTACTCTCAGTATCCATTTCTTGGATTAGTCAAAAAGGTCAACTTCAAACATGCCATAGTTGTAGAATTTTATAATCTCTGGTCAATCGATGGTTACATTTTTTTTAACCCCAGCGCTCAAATTGTCAGTTTCTCATTTTCGAATAAAATGTACTATTAGAACCACATTTTGTTGTTAACCAATTAAATTTGACAGTCCCAAATTTCTTAATGAACCACAGAAAGATTCTTCATCAGTAACTGTTTCTTCGCGTGATAATAAATAAAAAACTGACACCTCCCCATGCATCATCTTCTCTCAAATTTCCTCCGTATTTTGGTCCGTGTTGAAATACTACGTCTTACAATGAGGAACAGAAATGAAAAATTAAAAAATCATAAATGATAATCTCAGAAGTAGTGTTCGTGATTTATAATACTGTACTATGGGCCTAACCACTTTTTTTGATCTTGAATTAGCTATTTTTTCTAATTTTAACTTCTTATAATACAGTACAAACGAGTATTTTGAAGAAATTCCTATCAAAACATAAAACGAGTGTTAGGATACAAAAGAAACAATTACTACAGCACTTCGTATCAAGTAAACACAAAAGTAGTGTCTAGCGTGGTTGCCTCGCAGCACACAGAAGGTCCCGGGTTCCAATCCTGGCATGGGCTTGGATGTTTGTGCTGTTTGAGATACCCCTACAACGATACAAGTTCCCCAAAATCATGCACAGTCGCTAATGACTAATGATGCGACTATAAACAAGTAATAAAAAACACAAAAGTTTTGGGCTGTAACAAGTCGAGACCTGATTTAGATTTATTGTTGTTTCCATTAATCCTCGTTTGAGTAAATAGGATACGTCATACATTAAAAATGAACAAAATAAGGTACATAATTAAAGACTAATAATCTTAAAATAAATTAATAAAAGAAAATGTATATAGACAAAAGTCAATATAAACACAACACGGACACACGATGTCACACACACATTGGAAAACACAAACAAGCACACACTGAGGAACACGCAATGGAGTTTTAACTACTTGGAGCTCTGCGACCAGGAAACTGTCCTTCCGTCGTAGCTCCAGGCAATACATGAAACAAACAAACAAAAGAGCAGAAAAAACTGAATAGAAATTTTAAAGATATGTGATGTGCTATTTTACAAGGCAGCTCATTCAACACTTTTTGCAGGAACCTTGATTTAAATACTAGAAGGACGATTAAGAAAATCCTGTACCGAGTAAAACGCGCCATTTAAAAGAATAGTTTTACTCTGCTTCACGAAGCTTTTGTAGGTACTATTTTTAACCTCTGGCGGAAGGCTGTTGTATAAAATTATCCCGGTATTGTGAATACTTTTCTGGTGTAGAGCAAGGCGATGCTTGTCCGACCTTAGAGCTGAACGATTTCTGGTCGCGTATTCATGAAACTCGCCATTTGTTTGAAACAAATTTGTGTTCCGCTTTACAAACTTTAATATTTCATAAATATATACGCTTGGTAAAGTAAGTATTTGCAAACTTTTGAAGAAAGGTTTGCAACTCGATCTAGAATTCGTGCTAGAAAGTATTCTAATTGCAAGCTTTTGCAACTTAAATATTTCATTACACCTGGAGCAGTTTCCCCAATTAGAGATGCCATAGCTCATAATTGAATGAAAATACGAGAAGTAAACCATTTTGACGTACTTTTTGTCAACGTGTTGCATTAGTGTTCTAAAGCATGGCTTCTTTCTGTGATCGGAAATAAAAAGAGTTAAAATGGTCATTTTTGTATTAAATAATCTCATCATTTAATAAAATTTTTGAATAATAACAACAAAAAAACTTTCAATTTTATATATTGGATTATTATAGCTTTCCAAACGGTTTCATGAATTGAGAATAACGTATGCTGTTCTTCAGTGCTACATTCATTTGATAATACCAAATTACGCTCTCAATATTACTTTCCTTTATTTCAATCTATCTTCTCACGAGCTTTCGGCTAATCGTCTTTGTAAAAATCATACATCAGTTACATTCAATCTGTTATATAATAATTTCTGTCAAAACATATACAAACCAGGATCTAGCACTGTATAATTAACTGTCGAGTCAGTTTTTAAAACTTGTCAGTTAAAAACACTATTTATATATATGAATTAATAATCGTCAGATAACTTATATTTTCCAAAACAGGCTGATTGCTATACATTCGATCTAATGGAACTTTGATCCCACTGATCGATATAATTAACTAGTTTACATTTTGTTGCGTACTCCTAATTGATAACTCGAATTCTACAACATTTCAATTGCTTTTAAACTTATTGATAGCTTTATAATCCAACTTCTACTACATATTTTTCCACCTAGAAAACCTGCTTCAGGTAGGTCGGGCATTGGGTACTAGTCTCGCGCCCTTCCTCCGACCTACCTGAAGCAGGTTTTCTAGGTTTTTTCCTGCATCTCTTTAGGTGAAACACCGGGTAGGATCCTTAAACCATAGCCCGGGGCCCTAGTTAACCCTTCGCTACCTTTCTCTACCTTCCGCATCCCCCCTTTTCAATTCCCTTCCTATGCTATTAAAGGGGAGTTGCCTGTTTCAGTATCACCCTCATGTAATCTGTTAACCCAATATAGGATACATAGGATACTAAAATAATTGTCCTGTGCTGTTCGCATCTATCATCTATCAGTTATTTTTAACAATAACAATTAGTAATTGAAGTCACAAAATACGACACTAATAATAAAAACTATTACAAGAATAGAGAAAAGAGAACTGCAAATGCAATAAACAATTGATAGTAGCTGCTTCTACTTAATAGCGAGGGCAGTGCAACAATAACTAATGCCAAAAAAACGAATGTGAGTGCACCGAGTCAGACGCATATAGAATAGAATAATTGAGAGAGAAAATAGTACTATCCAAATAATTGAACGTTAGTCAAAAACGTGCGGTTGTTCGTTTTCTATTATTATATATATTATATTATAATAAATCACATCCAACAATGCGAATTTAAAATAAATATATTTTTAATTATTTGAATAATTTATCCTTTATCGTCAAAAGCAATTTGCTTTAAATTTCAAAAAATAACTTTTTGTTAATTTTGGTGTGGTCCGATTGGGCCCAGTCGCTCTAATCGCCTTAAATCCGGGTCTGCTCGTATTGAAGCAGCCTGTTGTTATTCTTCGTGCTGTATTATGTATGGTGTCTAGTTTGCTTAAAAGATCTTTAAATAATTAAAATAACTCTGTCTGCTCCTCAATTTTTAACAGCAAGTGCTTTTAGACGGGTTTTACATTACTTGATGACTAAGTCGACAATACTTACCGTAAGTTAGTGTCAAAGGTAATTCCCAATACTTTTATGTTTTGGACAGTGCTTATCGTCCCGTTTCCGAGTTTTAGATCGAGGGGGGCCACCATGAGGGGGGCTGGATTAAGTTTCTTGGAGAACAGCATTGAGTTGAACTTTTGTTTGGAGAACTTTAGCCTCGTTTTCTGAGGCCAGGAGTGCAGCTGATACAGTGCGTTTTGGACGTTGTTTTTTGTGTCTTGCACGTTGTTTCCTCTGCCTAGAATTGCCAGATCATCAGAATATTTGCGAACAATCACGGGAGGGGAGGGGGTTATGTTCTGATCAAACTCATTCATTCGTGTATCGTTCTTCTGGAGAGCAGTAAGAAAATTTTATCTATATAAAATTACCATCCGCTATCCGGAAGCTAGATGATAGGCGTTCCAAAATATTGATTTTGTTCGTTTTGTATAAAACGACAGCTAACCCCTATTTCGATGAAAATTTATATTCTTGCAATATAAAGTTGTAATAAGAACTTAAGCAATAGTCCTAACGAGACCAAAATCTTGATTTAACTGGTTAGGTAGGGACTTTGTTCGTTCCACAGAAAAGTACCTGAGCGGATGCATACAAAAAACAAGTTGATGATATTAGGTTTACAACTTGACAGTAGCCATCTGATGTCCAACTTGAAGGTTCATATTCCAGGGTAATCAAAGCGAGGCTACATCACTGCTCAGAAAAAAGTTCGCCATGTCTAGTACAAAACAAAATTTTAGGATTTTGTCGGTCTAAAAATATTTTTCTAAGACTGCGAATTTAAAACCAATACCCTACTGTTACCCACCCTAAATCTCCCCAATCCATTTTTGTTGTTCTCGGTTATTATTAAAACAATTTACATAACTAGTTACTACACATATTTCAAGAATATTAAATATCCATAATTTTTTTGGAAACCACGACGAACAACTGTATAGTCAGAACACACTATCATTTCGAAACATTAATTTGATTGGAAAAATGATAATGATTTAGAAGCGGAAATTAGGTACAATTTATTAAAATGATGGAGGATCTTGAGGATCCCAAAGCATTGTCTTAGTCCTATAGCATTCTATGAAAACAGGCTTCTGTCTCAAAATCACTCCATTTTTAATAATTTTAAAGCGCTAATTAGTTTCAACCACTCGCATTCTTGTTGTTCTGAAGACTGTCCTCTCACACGAGATGAAACTCGCAAGGGAATCGTGATAAAACCGCTAGCTTAGTGGAGCACTTTGGGGTCGAACCGAGCAGCTCGAGGACCATTTCTTCACGTGAAACAAAATACTGCACTGCCGCACTAATTCAATCAACTTTTTATTATTGATACCTTCTTTTTACCTCATTTTGCCCCAAAGACAATGCGCGAGCTCCGTAAAATTCTACAACCTGTTCGTCGTCCTCAGCAAAGTGAACTAGTCAGCGATGGTAGGTCGTTTCTTATTTCACTTGGTTTATACAATATTAAGCCTTTAAAGTCCCCGACTGTCGCGTGGCCCAGTTAGCGCTTTATTTGTCAAGGCCTTCAGACGCTGCGCCGTCGGGCGAAGATACAGTGACATTCGACATCAACGGGTGGCAACCCCCGGCCCGCGGGCCACGTCCGGCTCTAGTGCAAGATTTGTCCGGCCCTTCACTAAATTTCTCTCTAGTATAATAACACGGCCCTCTGCGACATGTATCCAAAGTCTAATTAATTTTATATGTAAAGTGATGTCCCCTCTTCGCCAGTAACTATAGTTAATTATCGATACTAATTTGTAAAGCTCCTTACGCGTAGCAACAATATCACTTAAGCCGACCCCAGTGGTGTAGTAGCTAGCGCCACTGCCTCGTACAACAGAGGTCCCGGGTTTAATTCATGGGAAGGGCTTGGTGTGCGTCTTTGTGTACCCAAATTGAGTAACTCTTACAATAATTATAAGAAATCCCCAAAAATGACCTTAGCTGCTGATGCAACTTAAAAGAAAATAATAAAAAAGAAAATCAAAAAACATCACTTTCACCAAATATTCAACTTCTTGCAAAAGGAAGGCAATCCCAAGTTCCTCATTATTTTAGTTTATGTAATACCAACACTATGCATACATATCTGTACCGTCTCTTTTTTAAATAAATACAACTAACATCAATTGTTTCTTTTTTTTTGGTCTGTGTTCCACCACATATTTTTGATACAGCCCCCTACAAAAAAGGTTGCCCACCCCTGTTCTACTACATGTGGTGTGAATTGCCTGTAGAATATGATACACAGTATAATATAAAATATTCTTGCAGGGAACATACACTCACATGCATGGCCTGAAGGAGACATATGTAAAACTTTATAGTCTAAATCCATGCTTTTGTGTGTACTACAACAACTCACCCTCAGCGAAATCAAAAGGAGTCTGATTAGTCTCTGCTAAACAAGAATCCATAAAAATAAAGACAGTCTTAAAAAAATAAATCACACACTTTGATATAAAATAAAATTTATTAAATTATAAGAACCAACTAAAAAAAATAAGGATAATATAATAACAGAAAAACTCACTTATAAGAAACCATTTGAGCCACCCCCTGCAATGCTCCTAATTATGTTGGAAAACTTAGAAAATGCATAAGTTTGTATTAATGTCATGGTTTTCAAATGTCACCTCCTCAAATTAAATGAGGGATAATTGATGTTTATGAAAATAATGTTTCATCAAATTTTTTCATGAATAAATAGCTGTTGTTTTTAAAACTATTTTAGGTAAACTTTCATGTTCTCAGGAATTGATACAAGAAATATATCATCCTAGGAAAGATATTCATAGTAGCGCTGATAGCCTTGCAGTGCAAATGGATATTAAAAGTTATTTCTATTTCAGCCAGCAGATTAAAATTCATAGACAAGAAATTTATAAGAAGGAAATACTAATTAAAACTCTTCAGAAAGAGAAACAAATGAAAGAAGTCAGTATTTTTGATTTTATATACATAAATATATATTATTTTATTACTCTTTTGCATTTTCATAATTTAGAAAGTAATTTATGTATTTAACAACTGCAAAGTTATTTTGTAGTTAAGAATTATCTCCAAAAAAATTCTTATATCAAAAAGGATCAATTTTCAAATGCTGATGTATGTTTAAATTTATAACTGAAGTTCTTAATATCAAGCTTGTAGCAGTCAGTTGCAATTTATGTATACAAATATTGATTTATAATGGTTCCAACATGAATGCATTTTATATTCTCCAGAATAGACTAGATTTATTAACCTTACACAGTTTTAAGATTCTAGTTCTGTAGTACTGTTTCATACCATTAAGACAGGTTGGATTGAATCTTCATTTGTTATCTTTTGATTCTTATTTTTTAACTAACAAAACTAATAGATTAATTGGTTCTATCTTTATTTTTTTTAATTCACTACATTTATTTTCATATTACTCAACTGAAATTAAGATGTAGTCAATTAAATATTTTTAAATTTAGCAAAGAGTGGTATGCATTGTGACTTACACAATCATTTAGTATGGTCTTCAAGAATTTGTTGTTTATACAAAATAATATTTATTTTAAATTTCACATTACATTCATTATTTATAATTACAAATGATTTTGTGTTTGATGGCTCTTTATTATACATTTTGAACACTTCAAGTAAGAAATTAATTTTATTTTATCATTCAGAAATATTTGTTAATTATTATTTTTATTATTATAAGGAATGATTACAGGAATGGAGGGATGTTGAATCGGTCCTTGGACATTGACTTGGAATATCTCACCCGGAAAACGGGAGGTCCGGGTTTTGAGTCCCTGGTCTGGTCCACATTTGTCCATTCTTGTCTTTCTTCTAATTTTATGACTTTTTATTTCTATTTGTGCCATTCACCCTAACGCATAAAAAACACAATTTTACTGTAATTTGTTAAGGTGCTATGTGCCAAACTTCAAATATCTTTAA
The DNA here is from genome assembly GCA_034510155.1 of Eucriotettix oculatus. Taxonomy (NCBI): domain Eukaryota; kingdom Metazoa; phylum Arthropoda; class Insecta; order Orthoptera; family Tetrigidae; genus Eucriotettix; species Eucriotettix oculatus. The sequence goes on from CM067377.1 coordinate 171,363,218, forward strand.
AAGAAACTGAAAAAAAATTATTACTATCAAATAAAATACTCAAAACAATTTCTGAAGAAGCTAGTTGGAATGAAAGAAATAATATTTTTGCTACAGAAAAATCTAAAAATTTATTATCTACTGACCAACCAAGATATAGAAAGGTCAGTGACAAGCTTAACAGGAAAAGGTAAACTCTTATTTTGTAATCTATTCCCTTTAAGGAAGAATGTTTAACATAGTTAAGATAGTTGTATGAATACAATTAATGATTTTAACAATGCTAGTAGTGTTCCAACAGGCTGTTGAAGGGAAGTTCCTCCTCAAATGACAATACTTCCCTTCCCATTCTCCTTTCACTACTGCACTTATAAACATGCCATATAGAATCTCATGAACAGTGCAGTCTGTGTACTCTTCTCTGTGCCTCTTACATAAAGTTATTTTTGAATCTAAATAAACTGCTAATACAAAGTTTAAATATTCCAGAATGTAATTATGTCTGTTATTTTGATCTTGGTCATTGCCACTGACTATTGTCAAGTTAAGATATTCTAGTGTAATTCATTATATGAATCACCATGTACTTAACTAAAAGAAGGGATAGATGAATAGGCCAAATTTTGAGGCACAAAGTACTTGTTAGATCAGTTTCAGGTTTAATGTTTCCAAACCTTTTCCTTAGCATGCCCAAAATCAGTCATCTGATTCTCCCCTATGTATGCATTTTTATAATGAAAAAACTTAATTTTCCCTAAATGAAATCTAATTACAACTTGCTCAGGACAATGACAGATTTTTTTAAAAATGTTTTAATTTGTAGTCATTAATTAATTGTTTGCTTATGCATATGCTGATGATAGTGTGTTAGTAATATAGAAGTGGGGGTATCTTGGAGAAATGTTTATAACTTTGGTGGAGAAGAGTAAAAAGATATATCTTATAATTAATGATGGGAAAACAAAATATATGAAAATGTCAGCACTGAAACATAGAAGAGCAAGAGAAAATGTAGTAATTGGACAGCATAAATTTGAGAATTTGGAACTGTCTTGAACTGTGAAAATTTAATGCCAGAAGAGATCAATAAGAGGACCATGCAAGGAACCAGAGCTCACTTTACTAACTTTGATCTCCTGAAATGAAATCTTTTGTCTAGACAATTGAAAGTCAAACTCTGCAAGATCCTAATAAGACCAGTTGTGACCTATGGCATGGAGATGTGGGCAATGTTGGATGGTGATGAGAAAGCTTTAAGAATAATTGCAAAAAGATCAGGGAGAACTGATCAGCAATATTCCCAAAACCAAAGTGGGGTTCATAAGATACCACAGACAATACAAGAACATTTAATAATAATCTAAGACTGTTGTAACAAGGAATAAATAAAAAAACATACATGAGATTTATTAACTATCTTAAATGAGGATAAGTCACCTGATTTAGTTATACATAATTAGCATAACACAATCCAAGAAAGGGAGTTTTCACAAATTTCTGGCAATAGACCATTAGGATCGACCTTATATGGAAGGAAGTGAGAATCTATCATCAGATTTTGAATTCTGTATAATTTACTTATTAATTTTTCATGTCTGACTGAGATTTTCTTAGCATAGCATAACATTTTAATTCTTTGTTATTCTCATTATAGTAGTGACAGATTTAGCAAATCCCGAAGTTGAAAAAGTCACTCAAAGGAACAAATGAAGACAAGACATTACTATATATCATATTGGTTCAGACAAAAAGGTATGATCCCTAAGCTTCACGAACAAAGGTAAAGCTACTGTAAGAAGTGTTTGTGTTATCAATAAGATAACTTTGAAGCTAATGAGAATGATTCTTATTTTGCTAAACAAACATTATGATAAGTTTAGTATGCTTCTCAAATTTTATTCTAAAATTTTCATAGTTTCTAATTGTAAATAAATTGAATTTCTCTGAATTACAATGAATTGTCTGGTATGACTGTTAAATAATCTATACACCTCATGTGAACTTTACTCTGAAATCACTTGCATCCAGTCACATTGAAGCTTAAGAACATACTTGATCATCAGTTAGAGATTAGAGAGAAACCTGCTTCTGTGATACTGTGAAGGGGGTTTTGACCTGGACAAAAGATTGGATTTTTTTTTGGTTCAACTCAGGATACTCTGAAGATAGCAAAAGACTCTGAGTAAATGTAGTGCCTGTGAATGGAGAAAGTGAAGTATCATAAATATATGCATGAATACAAATAGATATTGGGAAAAAAATTAATTTAAATGCACACATTCAAACAAGTTAGTTTCTTCATTTTTAAAGAGCATGTGATACAGAATTGGAGGCACATTGTCATTATTTAAAATACTTGACAGCTCAGATGTGTCTATATCCGGTGGTGTTAGATCACTGAACTATGGTGCAGTGGCAGTAGTGTGGAGGTGGCTGAGTTTTGTGGAACAAACAGTAGAAAATTGGACACGGGCCATGGATGGTGGATAGGTATAAGCATGTTGGTTCATTACTTTATAAATGTATGTAAGATAAATAATGTCAATAGTAGTTTGATAAAATACATTAATGAAATGATTTTAGTAAATTGCCAAGATCTGTTTGACACAGTAGAGAAGAATAAAGTAAATTGGTAAATAATCTTATAAATCTGTATTTCCCTTCATTTGGCTGGTATATCTTCTGTTGCTCTTAAGAAATGTATCATGCCCTTATTAAAATACTAGTTTATCTGATAAATTTGTCATTGGGTGATGGATATTTTTTAAAGATAGTTTGAAATTAAGTGTTGTAATCCTGTTCATAAGAAATTTGCAGAAATTGAAATGGATAATAATGATAGTACTATATCTTTAACCTCTGTGCTTGATGAACTAAAAAAAGTAATTACAATACAAGTGAGAAAAAATTTGAACCCAGTGGATTTAGGAAAGGCATTTCAACCATAACTGCAGTTGCTGACATCCTGACAAGTATGGATGATGCTAAGAAATGTTATGGAGTTAACCATGTTCTTTCTGTGGTCTTTTGATTGCTTGTCACATAACCTCAGATTTTAGATAAATTGAAAGACTGCGGTATAAGAAGAAAATCAAACAATATGTTAAGATCATGTTTAATAATCAAAACTATGTACTGTAATATAGCAACAATTAACAATTAAATTAAAATTGGAAATAGAGCAATGAGGAGTATATATTACTCCACTTCAGTAGGAAAAATAAATGAAAATATACTGCAAATAACCCTGAACAATTATTCTGTTGACAAAGTAAATTGTTTAAAATTTCTTGGTGTACATACTGATGTCAACTTTTCTGTTAACAGTTTCATTGAAATAGTTTGTGGAAAGCTACCTTGTATTGCAAAAACTGTGCCTGAGATGTATGAGTAAACTAAGCAATAGGCAATCATGCAAGTAAATATTATTTGTAAAGAAAAAAGATTCATATTCATGTGAGGGCCAAATACAAATTAAAAACTGTGGTTAAATATTATAACGACTTTATTTCATACAGCACAACATTCAGATCCAACAATTCTAGTGACCCGTTCGCTCTCTCCTTCTTATCTCAACTGCTCCTACAAAAACATTTTCCTCAACCTAACATTTTACAAAAGTGCTACCAGCTTCAAATTACAAAAGTATTTATGTTTTCACATTCATAAAATTTTACATTCACAGAACACATTTGTAACACTTCTTTCAATGGGCAAGACAATGGTAACATTAAAGAGTTTGAGATACAAAAATTCCTATATCAAAGTATGGTAGCAATAATAATAATAGTACATAAATGAGCTTAAGATATAGGAAAAGTCAAAAATAACAAATGTCCACATACATACAAATATACATTCAATATTTGTGAAAAATTGTGTAAATAATAGTATAGTAGTTTGAAGGATGGCATTTATGATTATGTGAGAAAGAATGGTATTATGATAGATGAATATGGCCATCATAGCTCTGTGTTTCACAATATGATGTTTTACTGAATAAATAAAAATAATTTTATGTTGTCCTATTGAAAGCCGATTAGTATTATTAAAATATATGAACAAGGTCTTATAGTAGACACTTTAAAATAGTTGTATTATACTTTTGATGCTTATCTGAAATGCATTATAAAGTTAATTTAATAGCAAATATTCCTTAAGTCGATATTTTTTTTTAAAAATGTTAAAACATTTTTGTTACAGAGAATTATTTATGGTATCTTTATATTTAGATAAACTTCCTTCGCATATAGGCTACTGTGAGTAGTAATTAATTAATATGCACTTTTAGATCAGTGGATGAAAGTAATTTTCAAAAGACTGATGAAATATCACGGCAATTAAGACAAAATTTTAAAAAATTGGAGGAAAATCTTAATTTATTTGCTGATTCATCTTCCAAATTTATCCTGGACTTGAAAGATAAGTTAGGTAAAGCATACTCTATGAGTATCACTTCAATATAATATTAGTTCAATTTATGTATCAAAAATATATTATTTAATATGGACAGGGAAGAGAGATAGGGTGATGCTGACTTATCTAAAATTGAGTTACTTCCACTGGATAGTAAGATGCATGTCAAATTTTCAAGCCTAAGCACAGTGGTTGACCAGCTCAAGTTATAATCCTGTCATGAGGGCAGCCCTTGAAAATAGGACATGCTCCTTACTATTACAATTTAAGGTAAATCAGACACTTTATTTTAATTTACAAATTAATTTAATATATATTTCATTAACATCATATACATTAAATATTTTATGTACCCTTTTCAAAAAATCAATTAAGTATTCATTATTTAAAACTTTTATACAACTTTTACATCAGCACAGATTCCAATATTTTATCACAATATTTTCTATATTCATTTAGCATATGCAGTTATGCCACAATAATGTAGATCAGACATTTAATTAATGTTGCAAATAATATTTGTCTAAATTTTTTCTCAATGTTAAAATAATTGTAATTTCTACAATGTATTGTCACTGTAATTTCCACCATGATAACCTTTGTGGCAAACCTAAGAAAAAAATTGTTTATAAATGTAAAACATAAAATAAACATATTGCCATCATTTTATAGATGGAAACCTTCATAAACAATATTCTAGAATAACTGAAACAAGTAGATTATTTGAAAACTTAGAGGAAATCTTGAGCAATATTCTTCAAGAGCATGACAAGAAGTTTTCTGATCAGGTGAGACTAATTATTCTCATATCTGGCTTTTCAAATATTATTTCCTTGCTTTAGTGTTTTGAAGAATACCAAATATTAAATCGTTTATTTTCTAAATCTGCACTTCTTTAGTTATGTCAATAACAGTAATCTCAAAGCCCAAATTGTATCCCTAGAATTTGTATTTGGTAACAGCATTATAGGAATGTCATCTATTTCATATGTATTTCTAAAAATTTTAAATGAATAAATGGCAGTAACAACTGAACTGCTTTCTGGCAACCATTGCAACCCACATTCCACAACACAAATTATCCACTTTTAAATACAAGCTATCCATTTAAAATTTATATGATAAAGTCTACAAATATGGATATAACATCATAGATGTATTAAATAATTATAAACTTGTTTGCCAACTAATCAGCTGTAATGAAGACTCAGTGATGGTTAAAGATAATTTAATGTACTTTCAGTATATTATACCTACATACATTGACAACATTTCACACCAATCATGTTTCAAAATGACCACCTTTTGCACACACTTAGGCCCCAAGTCTTTCTGGCCACTCATCTATTGCAGCATGTAACTTACTGTCTCCATAGGGAAATCTGTCACTACTGCCATCAACAAACATTTTATACTGTCAACTGAGGGATGCATAAGATTGCAGGCAAGGTTCTCAAGCTCTGATCAAAGTTTGTAGTCTAAGGGATTGAGATCTCTAGACTTCTGGAAGGCCAATCAACAGTCGTAATAAAATTAGGCACATAGTGCTCCAGCAACTCGTGAGTGGTTTTTGACTTATGAGTTGGAGAAGAATCTTGCTGGAAGCTCCACTGCTTATTTTGAAATAAGGTGTTATTCAATCCTTTTACAATTAGGTCCAACACTATTTTGTACACTTTTGCACTGGTTTTGACACCCTTTTCATGGAAATGACTGAGGAGAGATGATAACGTCTCTGAATTTTCAGAGCCTTTTCACTAGCTTCACCAGATGACAAAGCATACACCATGTCATTCTGGTGGTTAAAACTCTCTTCGATGTTGGAAATTTCGGTAAAAAGAATTGATCTGTGGCCATATTTGGCGTACTGCTGATACTCTTTGACTGCAACGTGTGTCAAAGTTTGAGGTTATTTGCTCATCCAAAATGGTGAAAGCCAAATGAGATTGCTTGTACACGCTCATTCTTTCAACAGAAGTACTCGTGGAGTCAGCCGCTATCCTTGAGCAACCACACACATTGGTTTGGTTTAAAACATGGATTGATGGTGAAGTAAAATGATCCTCTTTGGTTGCAATACACTCGTAGCAGCAACCGTTGTGAACATGAACTCATTCTGTTTGTCAATTTATGGAGCATAGCGCATGAGTGATAGCACAAGGCGCAACCTAGAGGAAATGGAACATGAAATAAACAGTAATAGAAAAAATTATAGACAATTCCATGGCTATTGAGAAGAGATGTAATGGGAGGAACTACAGTCCTGTTAAGGTAATATGAAACTTAAGATTTTAGTGAATATAGATCTTTTCTGAGTTTAGGATTAGAGGAGTTTGATGAATGACTTTTAGCTGTAACTCTTAAAATTACAGATCCTTCAGAAATTTTCATGAGATTCATTATTTGAAATTAATTTACTTCCATATTTTATCCATTTCCCTCTTTTCTCAAGTGTGTCATTTTACTTCTTTCTCTGGTGTGTGTCGATCTTAAATTTTTAATTTCTAGTTTTCATTTCTGACTCATCAAAGTCGGCTAGATCGAATAAAGTGCGCGAGTTGAGAGGAACCGGTTTGAAAGCAAGTTAGGGGTATTTCACTCGGCCTATTGGATAGGTCGCATTTCCATCCACTGTCTCGGCCGAGTTACGCTGTAGGTGTAATACGGCATTCAAGGTGATATCATGTTACAATGCTGTTGAAAAACTGTCTTCATTTTTTCATTTTACTTCACTGTGAATCCATGTTTTAAACCAAAACCAATGTGTGTGGTTGCTCGAGGATAGCGGCTGGCTCCATGAGTACTTTTGTCGAGTTTGTTGTGGACAACCACTCACGTCTTAGCTACGCACTCATAAACTATTTTAGCCACCTTGTTCCAGGCACGAACAGCCAGGACAAGGGAACTCTTTATCTTATGATGCAAGCTTTCAGAATTAGTCTACAAAACACTCTGCGAGGACGCCTGCAGTTAGTTCCAACTCCGCAGCCGACGATGATTAGCCAACATTGTACAAAACTTGTATTATGAATAATAAAACTTATTTAAAACAAAAGTTTGAATGTAATTTACATTTCTAGTACGTTTGAACGCGGGCAACTTCTTTCGTGCTCAGGACGTTGCAAGTCAGTCATTGTCATAACGCAAGTTACATTCACGAGTCGTAATTCATCGAGTGTTGATACGTTATAGTAACGTTTCCCGAGAAATAAAAACAATTGTGTCACGCCCGTCGTTACAATCATTCCTATAAAACGCCTTTCAACTGCCAGATTACATCTGTGACATATATTTTTTATTTAATAGATTGTGTTTGTCATTTAAAATAATAATTATTCTTAGACACATTGCGAACGGCAGTTTTTTTATTATTTTATTTATTTATTTATATTTATTGAATAACAGGATACGTGAGGGTTAACCAGAAACTGCCAACTTCCCTTCAATAGCAGGGGAAGAGGACAGGTTACATGAGGGTGTTCCTGATAGCATAGGAAGGCAATTAAAAAGGGGTGATGTGGAATGTAGAGCAAGGTAGCCAAGGGTTAACTAGGGCCCCCGGACTATAGTTTAAAGATCCTATCCTGCGATTCATATAAAGTGCTGCAAGGGAATAGGTTTCTTCTGCAAGGCAGCAATATATATATATATATATATCCTAAACTTCGAAACAACATGACGGAAGAGTCGGAGGAAATGTTAAAAGTTATTTGCAAGCCTGATCGCGAACATCTTGAAGAAGACAGCAGCGAATGCTGCCGAAAGCACCTGTATTTTCAATGTAACAATACAGATCTGCAGATGGCGCAACAGTAGATGACTATTTGAGGAGGTTTGATTTGGTGCTTTATCCAAGCTAGATACCCGAAGATCGGCTTGTCAACTACGCTCGCGTATTAATGGACTCTAAATACTGCGATGAAATTTCTTGTTAGCCCAGAAGAACATAAAATAATTCAGTATATTCATTTAAATCACTTACTGATAAATAATTTTGATCTTGGATGGAGTATAAAATTTCGAAAAAAATACGAATTTGTTACTAATTAACCTGAAACAAGGTCATTCGAAATGTAAGTATAATGAATTCGCAGTCAGAATGCTAATTAATAATTATTACCTTGCTCTACCTTCCGCATCCCCCTGTTTCAGGATCACCCTCATGTAGCCTGTTAACCCAAAAAAGGAGGTATATGTACTGGGGATGAAGACCTTGGGTATATGGCAAGAGTTGTCCGCTGATCCCATTTGATCAGTCGGCCAACAGCCTCCTGAAACTTGTGGAGACATGGAGAAGGGAATGCTGCGACCCCATCTCTCTCGTCTCCCGTCATTCGGAAGGACGTGAGAATAGTACCCAATGCCCGACCTACGTGATGCAGGTTTTCTAGGGTTTTCCCTGCACCTCTTTAGGTGAAACATCGGGTAGGATCCTTAAACCACAGCCCGGGGGTCCTAGACAACCCTTGGCTACTTTGCTCTACCTTCCGCATCCACCTTTTCAATTCCCTTTCTATGCTATTAAAGGGGAGTTGCCTGTTTCAGGATCATCCTCATGTAGCTTGTTAACCCCCACCCCCCAAAAAAAGAAGAAGACGTGTTCGTCGAAACGTCGCGTTTTAATCGTAGCTGTACCCGAGTGGAAACCCGAGAACTATTTCAGCAAATAGTATAATTGCTTATATAAAATGTTAGTTATTTCACGCTAAACAGCAATTTAATAATCTCGTTTGACGTGGGGTCATAGTTTATCATGTTGCAAGTTCTATATGTATTTAGAGTAGGGCCTTCTTTGGCCTGAAAGAGGGGAAGGAAGGACTAAATATTCGGAAGATCGACAGAAACATTGAACAGTACAATATACCAAATTTTCATGGCTATTCAATGGATGGTATAGGAACCCATAACGGACAAATATGAAGTCGCAGAGTAGCTAAGTGACGTGGGACTATTTTGGCCAGGAAGGTAGGAACCTAAATCTTCAAAAGATAGACAGAAACAAAAAAATTCACATCACTAGTATGACTGGTATAGGAACGGCTAAGGGCAACCCTTATAACACGTGGTGTGTTAGAACAGCAACGGTACATAAACACTGATCCTTGTCGCTTATATATAGATTGTCAATTTAAGCGAAATTACCTATTGTGTATATATTCCATCAACCTTGTTTTCACTAATTAAATTAGTTATACTTATTGTTAATAATTATATTACATGGTTTTTGCCATGGCAAAAATAATATAATATAGTATAATTATATATACGAGGTGCGTTCAAAAAAAGTAACGGGAAGTATTGTTTATTGGAAATAATTTTTTTATTCGCAAACATTGACGTTATTCTAATGCTAAATTTTATGCCTGAGGAAGTCTCAGAAGGGAGATTAATTAAATAGTAATAAATTTATATGCTGACTCGGTGGCAGTCTTTTATTTACTATTAATGTTATCTTCTTCCAAATATATATACACTTTTGACAACCCTCCAATCCCATCACCCCAAACACTTCTGAAGTCTATCTTTGGAATAGCGTATGTAATCTCATTTATGCTTGTAAAAAGATGGCCTTTTTCGGGGAGGGGGAGGGGAGTATAAAAGTGTCACACGGGGTCACGTCTGGCGAATATGGAGGCTGGGGCATCATTACAGTGTTGTTTTGGGCCAGAAAGGAACTTGGCTTCATAAAGATCTCAGCAAGGCGGGTTTCTCGGCTTCTTTCTCCTCATCAGAAAAACGCCCTTTTGGAGATTTCTCACAGGTTTTTTTTTGCCCGTGATGACAAAGTAGAAGGCTTTCTCAGTCGTATAGTCATCTGTGATGTGACATGGGTTCATCACTCGAAGAAATAATGGCGACTAAGACATGAGGCTGCACCAATAAATGTCAAAACGCGATTGTCTGCTGGGAAAGCTCTTTTTCCGTGTTGTGGAATTTCAAAGACATTGTTTTGGTTTAATTCCCCCACGATCACCGAAGAGTTATCTCCGAATATTACTGTCAATTGATGGACAAAACAAAAGCTGCATATGGAAGCAAAAGACTGCGTTTCCCAATCAGAAGCGTCGTTCTCCTTCACGACAATGCAAGGCCTCACGTGGCGTGAATAACTTAGTCGTAATTGGGGGAAATTCACTGGGATCAGCTAGAACATCCACCACACAGCCCAGACTTGTCACCGTGTCACTACAATCTCAGGAAGGTCAGAGGTTCAATAACGATGAAGAACTCTTTGTGTTCAAATGGTTAAAGACTCAACCTTCAGCTTTTTATGATGACGGTATCAGGAAGCTTTCAAAATGCCAGAAAAATGTGTTGAAGTTCAAGGAAACTATGTGGAAAAAATAAAAAAAACTTTTGAAATTCTATAGTTCTCAGAAAAATTATTAAAATAAAATCCTCGTTTATATTTGACTGACCCTCGTACATATATTTTTCAGGCATGTTTACGAATACAACAACAAAAAATTGCACGAATTGCGAAGTTGAGCTTCTTTTTGAACACCCCTCGTATGCCTTTATTATAGTGTTTTTTCTAACGTTAATGTGTTACTCTAAAATACAAATTATTAAAATCAAGAATCTCCTTTCATTTCTTATTTATAAACTCAATGTTTTGGGCTATAGGTATACAATACAGAAAAAATACTAAAAGAGTTTCTCAGCCAAACAAGATTGAATAGTGACTCGGCAATTAACATTCTACATTCGTATATTGCTGAAATTTTCTTACCTACTTGCCAGCGTGTCCAACAATCACTAATTCAATACCGAAGTGAGATGGATTTTTTTCACTTTCAGATTCGAACTCAGGTAATTATGTTCAAAAAAGTAAAATAATGATATTTATAATGAAGAATTTATAATATATTTTTAACTGGGTGAAACATTAATCTAATTTATCCATACTAATTTGCAGAAAACGTTTCGTTGGTTTTTATCATGAAATGTATGGAATATTCCCAATTTTGGATTATCAATAATATATTAATTGTAAATAATCACTTTTATGGTATGTTTATTGTCTTGCATAATAAATAACAGACTTCTAAACATTGTTTTAGGTTGAAGATCAACAAGGTGCTGTTAATGGCTTTTTGAGAATGCATACAGAATCACTTAAACAACTTCAGATAAAACTTGAATTATTTGTACAGAAATCAAATAAAGCCATGGAAAATGTTCGAAAGAGTACTCGAAGCTCACTGGTGATGCAAGGAAATTTGGGTGAGGTAAGAACTCAGATGCCATAACTTTGCAACCTTCTACTATAAACATAGTATAGGCCTATGTATACATATATATAATTTATAGGGAAATTTTAAATAGGTAAAATGAAAATCATGTGATAGAACAAATAACATGAAAGTTGTTGATCATTTAATCATTAAACTAACGGGCACATTGAAAATTGTGAAAATAAAATCTGTTTATCATTGAAACACATTAAATATTACATCAAACATTAGAGAAATGAATCTAGAACATGGATATGGGTACTGCTGGGTACTTTCGAGAATGATAATGTAGCGAGTTTTAAAAAAAGCCAAACTTGAGGTTTTTTTACGAAGTTAAGAGAGAATGTTTTACTTAAGTCATGTTCTCACAACGATACCAAATGAAAGTGTAAAGTCGGTAATGCTGTCACGCGTTCGCTTGAGATTGTAGGTCCTCAGAGAGCGGTAAACAAGAAAAGTAGGGATCCTTTTCAGTTTTTCGATTTAACGGAGCTGGCCTTGACTCTTCACTCGATGCTGGTTCGCAACATGGAAACGAAGATTGTCTTGAAGGGTTGTAAATATTTAAGAAACTGAGGGCGGTTTGATAGAGTGAGTAGGTACGCCTGAGTCTAATCAGGTAAGAATCGGAAGTTTGTGGTTTTAACCAGTTGAAACACAGATATGTCGAACTATAGTCTTCGGTCTAGCTCCATGTGATCAACTTCGCTTCAAAACGAGGAGTGAGAGGCTTTTAAAGACGCGTTGTGAGTGTCATTACCTAATATGTAGGACCACTGATGTCAGTATTCGTCTACTGCCGGGTTTGTTAACGTCTATCGCAAGCGTCTTAAGAAATGCGTCCATCCACAACGGTAAATGACCTATGTTATAGTCCGTTACAATGCATATCAATGATATGAGTAATGAGTAAGTTGTAATTGAATTGATGCCATTATTGAGTCTTCAACTTAAAGTTGGTGACAAGGAAAATAAGTGAGTTATTGAAAAACAAGTCGTGTGAAAAGCAGTGTTATCGGCATACATTAATGTGAAATTAATAATTAACAAGTATTTTATATCGGGGGGGAGGTGAAATATCAGAAATAGAGAAGGATTAATTTATTGAAAAAAGTAGAAAATATTATTTGAAGAAAGTGTGGCTAACTTATTCTATTATATTAATAATAGTTTAATCTTCAAGGAATAAAATTAAAGTAATTCAAGAATAAACTTAAACTTTTATTAATATAATAGTTAAAATTTTAATTAAGCAAGAACGACCAATATTTCCATCATATAAACGTATCAATTAATTATATAGTGCATCCTCCGATTCTGTTGGCGTATTATTTCAACCCCGTAAATAATCGAAACGTAGTATTCTATTCTTAGGGGTGAGTTTGGACGTGTATCACATAAAAATAAGCAGAAAACAAATAGATATTTGGTGTAATGTGAGCCTCTGAGTTACATTATGATATAATGAATGGAATTTGAGTAATAGTTCATTCCTTAAGAGGGGATAGAAGGGGTAAAACAAATATCCGCATACTATTTTTAATGGACGGAATGATTTAGAACAAATGTTGAACATGTGTTCTTGGTGAACCAAAAATCAACATTCTTGAGATAAGGTACGACTACCACCACTTGAGGCGGAAATATTTAAATATCCATAAAAACCGTATTTCATTCTAATATATATTTTTCTGGGTCAATTAATTTGATAGCGTTTTCGCTGAATTTGTTTGTGTAGAATTTCAACCACAATCAGCGCTGAGGAGGAGTATTTATAGGAGTGAGGATGAAAGGGGCATCACATGAAAAAAAAAGAAAACAGTTAATTTTTGTATCGAAATCAATACTATGAAAGTTATTGAGTTTGATTCTGACATTTAGCATGCAATTTAAATTGCAATTGATCTGGCCGCATATACCAACAGTCGGTTTTTTCATATATATTCGGTCTACTCAGCGCACCCGATTTACCAAAATGAATCTTACCTTGTTTTCATAAATTTCCCGATTATTTTCTTGTAAATATTTGACTTTATAATTCTTCAACAAAAATTATATACTCTTTTCGTTATTAATTAATAAACAAATAAAGGTAGCTCTGGAATCGCGGTTCCAGCCATCTGATTCCTGAGAGAGTGCTTCAAACACCTGGTTGCTCTCGGATCACAGGACCGGAATGAATCAAAAGAGCAACCGCTCTTTTTTTGCGATTCAATGATCACTCACTCAGCAGAATGAGCTAGATCTTTAAATCAGAAGGCCCATCTCTATTGCATACATCTGTGTATAGTTCATTTCAACTCACCATTTCCAATTCTAGTTGCATTTACACTTGATCCATCTGCAATGAATACGCACGTATTGTCACTTAGTTCGGTGAAAAAATATTGTTGAATAGTTATATGACTTGAAGCACAAGACTCTACACACCATTTTACAATCTTCGAACTTTGTGCTTTTTCATGTATTCCCACTTTAAACGTTACACTATAATTGTTTTTCAATAATCTTTGCATCAGTAGTGCTTTATGCACTTTAAACTAGCAATGTTGCAAATTAAATTTAAATTCTTCATAAAATTTTATCTTTTATAAAGTGTGTACTTATAATTGTAATTTTTAACAAGTACAGTTACTGTAGTGTATATTTATATGCAAGTGAGACAATGGAGTTATGCTTACACCATTTTCATTTAGAGAATATTTGCTCTAATATGGTATTCTGTTTACAGAAATTTAAATCTAAGATTAATGAAATGAAAGCAGCTCTCCACAATGCTGAAGAAATATATCATCAATCCATGTTCAGTTTAAGCAAACACCAGCAGGAAGTTCTGAACTCATTGAAGCCTGTTCTGGAAGCGAGTCAAAGAACTGTTCATGAATTTGCAACAACTGTTAACCATGAAGAAAAGAAGACTTTTGATTTCATCATATTGCTAAATGGAAAGGCAGACAGTTGTTATAGTACTCTTTCTGAATCTTCCATAAAGGTAATATAGAATAACTAGTTTTATTTTACGTAGAAGCATAAAAATAAATATAATAGTCTGAAGTTCATTATAGGAAAAACAGAAAACTATAGACATTGTTCCTACTGCAAGGTTTTCAATCTTTTGAACGTGGGGTTTTTAAACAACTGGATAAGTACATAACGAAGGTTGGGTGGGTTTCTGAAGGCAGGTGGTGAGTGTTGTGAGGGTGGATTGCAGTCAGTTTAGGCTAGACAGAGGATGGACTTATTTTCTGTATCCCCAGTAAGTAGATGGTATATATACAGTGGGTCCCATAGAATCACTACCACAAAGGAGTCTGAAACTAATACTGGCAAAATGACTCCACTTAATAAAGAGTTATCGGGTTTTCATCCGTGCTATATCAGTTGTAAAATACAACGTTTCGGTTGCTAACTCCGCCATCGTCCTCAGTTACCTGAAGACGATGGCGGGGTTAGCTATCGAATCGTTGTATTTTATACAAATGATATAACCCGGATGAAAATCCAATAACTCTTTATTCAGTCCACCCACCGGGAAAATCTACATTCTCTAGTTACTGCACTTAGATTTCATGTTAGAGAAACTCTCCAAGTTTCAATCATTCTTCTCGTGTGCACGTCAGCTGGTCCAAATAATATCAAGACAGCATTCTCCCTCCATGTGTTCCGCAGCACGACAGGTTTGACGGAACCCAAGCGTCTATTAACCGCCTTTGGAAGTCAGCTAGGTCCTGTACCAGAGTTTGATAAACAATGCTTTTTACATATATCTAAATAAAGAAATCTAAGCAGATCGTATCTGGTGACATTGGAGACCATTCGATGCAACCTTATTTTCCTATCCACTTGTTTGTAAATTGTGTGTAAGGATTGTCTCAAATTTGATTGGCTGAATTTGGAGGGGTTCTATCTTTTTGGAAGAAGATGTCGTCTGCTATTTGTGGGAATGCATACTTCTCCAGTTCCGCAAAGAAGAAAGGTCCGATTACTGTATCACAAGTCATAGCACAACGCAAGTTAATTTTGAGACTATCAAGTTCATATTGGATTACTACATTCTACATTTAGGGTGATGCGCTTTACCATATGTGTGAAAATTTGCTTCAACTATAATGTGGTGTGGCTGAGAAATCCATTGTCATCGTCAATGTGGGATGACACTGCAATACGAAACTCGGCTAGTCTGAGTTTATCATTTTCACTAACTGGATTTTGAAATTATGCTCTTAGTCACAATTTTTATGTACGACATTGTGAAGTCAACTTCAGACTACGCAGATCTGAACTGACCCTACAAATTGATTTCCAAGGGCTGATCTAAAATGAACAGCCACGAATGCTGCTGTTTTGCTACTTCCCCTTCTCCTTGACAGAGAGCTGATAATAGTGGTACGGCAGTCTGGAACATTTGCATCATGTTCCTACCTAAATCCTCTTTGCACTACAATTGGGAACTTCAGTTCAGCTAATCAATAGTAATGTTTCACTTTCTGCTGCAATTTGAATTCTGCCATTTTTACTCTATGTGTTGTCATATGCACAAGAGCCGTAATTTTCCCTGGTACCTAACTTCGAAAGTTTCTTCATATCTATTTTAACGTTCCCGTCGCACTTCCAAAATTACCTACCTGTATTTTGGACACGGAGGTGAATTTTAGGTTGTTCGGCTTGCTGTTAGCGCCATGAACGCACCCACATCGGAACAAGAATCGCCTGGCGGTAAAGCAAGACTCAACTTATTGTTAACAACCGCCTTTCGCCATCGTGGGCAAAGCTTAAGGTTTTCATTTCTTCTCCTTGCAGTATCATTCCTTTTCCATATTCAGTTTTAACTTTCTTCACCTCTGTTCTGTATATAAGTTAAACAGCATGAACATCCTCGTCTTACTCCTTTCTTGATTTCAGCTTTCTTTTCTTGATCTTCAATTCTAATTACTGCTGTCTTCTGTAGAGGTTATGTACAAACCTCCTTTCTCGATATTTTATTTCAGTGCGCTTCAAAATCCTTAATAGTGTGTTCAAGTATACATTATCAAACACTTTTTCTAAATCTACAAATACCATAAACGTAGGTCGGTTTTTCTTTATTCTGTCTTCTAAAATTAATCGCAAAGTCAATATTGTCTCCCTTGTCCCTACATTCTTCCTAAAACCAAGTTGATCTTCTCCTAACTCGCATCCTATTTGGCGTTCCATTCTCCTATATACTATTTTCGTTAATATTTTGCAAGCGTCCCACCCAGAGTGACTGCGGGGCTCACCTGATCATGTCGGGGATGCCTCGCACTCTCTCTGGGTACTTTTTATCAAAGTTCTCATATGCCGAGACACCTTCACCTATTTTAGGAGGTATATGTACCTGGGTCAAAGACCTTGGGCATATGGCAAAAGCTGTCCGCTGATCCCATTGGATCAGTCGGCTAACTGCCTCCTGAAACTGGTGGAGACACGGAGAAGGGAATGCTGCGTCCCCACAGCAAACTCGTTTCCCGTCATTCGGAAGGGCGTGAGAATAGTACCCAATGCCCGACCTACCTGATGCAGGTTTTCTAGGGTTTTCCCTGCATCTCTATAGGTGAAACACCGGGTAGGATCCTTAAACCATGGCCCGGGGGCCCTAGTTAACCCTTGGCTACCTTGCTCTACCTTCCACATCCCCCCTTTTCAATTCCCTTCCTATGCTATTAAAGGGGAGTTGCCTGTTTCAGGATCACCCTCATGTAGCCTGTTACCCCCCCAAAAAAATATTTTGCACTATATGATACTAAACTAATTGTCCTGTGCTGTTCGCATCTATTAGCCCCTATTTTCTTTAGTATGCGCATAATTGTTTTTTCTAAAATCTACATATCTCTATTTTAATTGTTTGTGACCGCGAAAAACACAAAAATCTTTGTTTTATTAAGACATTTTTTTACTTACAGAGATAAAAAATTTAAAATAAGAATAAAGTCTATTCACGGAAAAAATTCTTTATGTCCATATTTGGGTTGGCCTATGCGTTTAACGTGACACTTTTTACTGTTCAACTGAACAATACGAGATTATAAGCTGGAATAGACTTTTTAGGGTCGACTCCAGACGCATCCTAGACGAAACTAGACGCCACGTTGAATTTATTTATGACGTAGCAATACGTCTTGACATGATATGACGTAATGACGTCACCGTTATCATGTTAATGCCATTGTGTGACGCCATAAAAAACTACAAGGAAGTTACAGAAATGAAAAAATAATATGACGTAACTTAGCTTTCAAGAACATGGAAAACAGAATGTAATTATAGTATCGCGGCACACACGTACAGTGAACGCAGTGAAATACGTACAGTTGTCTTGTATTATGTGAGGTTTTCCGAAACTTTTTCTTCAATGGAACAGTTGGTAAAATCGGAACACTCATCTTAATTTTTAGGATGGATGATTCCTAGTCAAAGATTTAATTTAGTAATTATTTTTCATTGTAGACCTGTAATATAATACAAATATGTAAAGTACTTCGTAACTTTGATGATTTTGGGTCCATGAATTGCATATCTTATTGATATCAGGCACCATATTTGCAAATTGAATTCTAATAAACTGGTGCAGCATAATAAGAAAATCCAGTTTCGCATTAATAGGATGTAGGAAACGGAAGTAAAACAATAATAGCATGTTTTGATATATCGGGGTACTCTTTTGAACTAGCCCAGTAATCACATAAGACAGATTATTGTATTTTTCTTTCACTGATTAAATCAATTAGATTTTAGAATGTCGTAGGTTTTCCCGGTGAATCTTCTGAGTAAATAGTTCTTGGGCTTCCAACCGGGTCAGGTTTGTATTTTGTCACTTGACAAAGATGGAGGAGATCTTTACCATCGAAACGTCGTGGAAGCCCAATAACGATTTACTCAATTAGGTTTTCATAATCACCTGCACCTAAACCTACAGGTCTGTCACAGAAAATGGATTCTGAACCCAGGAATCGTCCTTACTAGTATTCGGAAAATATTACAAAAAATTTGATTTCGAGTTATATAAATATTCTAATAACATTTTTGGAAACTTCTTCATCTACTTTAAAATTTAATTCATTCATTCATGAATGGCAGGAAACCAATTAAGACCGTTAGATTCAACTCATGAAATCCAATAACGTATTCTTTAATTAAAATTTATAATACTTTATCCTTATAATGATAAGTTCACTGCACTTTCTAAAAATATCTGCCAGATATGCGAGTTTAATCACCCATGAACGATTTTGTCCTGAATTATTTTGTGCCTTCAAGAACAAAAATTAATTTTGGACTTCGAAAAGTCATAATAGTGCTTCTCCTCTAGTTAGCCATCTCACTTCAGTATGTAATAAAAGTGTTTCGTGTTCACTAGCCATGTTATCGCATAAAATTTTAAATTATTTGGATTGCAGTGGCCACTAAAATTTTCCTCTGAACCTCCGGTTGACGACCGCTGCAGTAGATGATCCTGGCAGACTGCAATTATATGCTATTGAATTAAATTTCATAAACGAATGTGTATAATATTGGCTTTTTTTTGCTCATTGTCAAGTTAAAAAAATATTAACTGTATAATTCTGGGCTATGGCAATCCCTATCTCACTCGGATACGTCTACGCTTGTTAATTGCTACTCATGTTTCCTATTGTAGCGGGAAACAAGGAATAGGGTTTCTTTGTTTCGCAACGTTGTGATTCGATGCAAACGGAGTTTTCGTCATACGAATTGATGAAGTGGTATCAAAACATATTATAATCCATATTGTAGAGACAATCACGCCTATTCAGGCCTCGCGGAACACAGTAAAAGTAATCATAATAGAATAACCATGAGAGAACGCAGTGAACCGTCTAGCAGCGTGTAACTAGTACTTTTCGAGGTTCTTTTAATGGAAGAAAATGGTTCGTTTAAATTACAAAGCACTAACGACTTTTGTTTTAGTACCTTTGACCCGTTTTCTTTCAATGACAATATTTTTTCCCGGACATCAAACGGCTTTTTTCATTATCTTCAAATAAACATAATAGAGGAAGAATATGTAACACAAATTGTTATATAATATTATATGTTGTTATAAAAATAGGTTTCATAGTTTAAATGTCTAAATATTTGAAGTATTATATTGATGTAGAAATTGATGTGGAAATCAAGGATTTTCTTGCTACGTTTAACAATTTTTTATGCTATCTTTGAGTTAAATCTCAAAGTTGAAATTTATATCGTAGTTTTCTACTATAGAGACTTATTATGAGATCAAGTTTCAGATTTTTATCTACATGCCAAACAGAGGTATAAACATTTTTTCAAACATTGAAAAATCCCATTTATAAATGGGTGTAATTTGTAAAGGGAACGTCAGTTACCATTGATAATTTACATAGAGTAACTACACTATTGTGTGTAAAAGCACGAAAGTTATCGAGATTCGCAAACTGTTTCTTCTCGGAGAAATTAGCCAACGAAAATTGAATTAGCTTCATTTGGAATCTACAACAGAATAAAATACATACAGGGGTACACAGAATAAATAATATTAGGTTATTAAATATGGATTTATTTTGTAGGTCTGAATCTACTGAACACGATACAGTTTATTTGAAAATTATATGACAACATAGTGTTCGATAATTTTGAAATTCGTAGGTATCTGCAAACGCGAAAAACGACGTGTGCGCTACAACAAAAGCGGCGGCCATTTTTGAACCGGACACAATATAAACGGAACAAAATTAGTTTCGAACTGCGAATAGATAATGGGAAATGAGTGAGACCCAGGTGGAGGTTGACTTCCTCCTTCCTGGTTTTTCTCTTTCCCTCCCCTCTTGATCCTTGGTCAAGGTAATTAATTTAAGACTTCTGCAGGCTGAGACGACCTTGAGCAGTTTGAGAGGTGTACGTACGGGGGTCAAAGACCTTCGACATACGGTAAGAGTTGTCCGCTGATCCCATTGGACCAGTCGGCTAACTGCCTCTCAATACTGATCTTTGCATGGAGGCGGATTTGTTGCGTTCCCACAGCAATCCAGTCTCCCGTCATCAGAAGGGCGCAGGAGTAGTACCCACTAGCCCGACCTACCTGATGCAGGTTTTTCCCTGCATCACCTTTAGATGAAACACCGGGTAGGATCCTTACACTATAGCCTGGGGGCCCTAGTCAACCCTGGGCTACCTTGCTCTACCTTCCACATCCCCCCTTTTCAAGTCCCTTCCTATGCTATTAAAGGGGAGTTGCCTGCTTCAGGATCACCCTCATGTAGCCTGTTACCCAAAAAAAAGTTTCGAACTGCCAAAACAAGAGGGAATGCACAAACAAAGTATTATTTCGTTAGAAGGTGCGGCAACCAGTGCTGGACCACTTGGCTTGGATTGACCCAGTGAGCGCGATGCTTTGCTATGATCTCCTTTGGAATTCATTGTGAGTGGCCTTTCCGGTACGAATAACTTCCCCAGTATATATTTTTGTCATGTGATGAACAATTATTAATTTAAACCGAGTTGGCATCGCAGTAATAATCCTTAAGGTAAATACATGGAAAATGATTTAAAATTAATCAGTATTGGTTGGCCGACATAAATATAATTTTTGGACCTACTGTTGAAACTTAATATGAAATAAGAAACTCATAAACAATTATCATGGTTAACTGAAAATAGCAAAAATAACTTATCCCCAATTTACGATCACTAATCTTAGCGATGACGGTTAATGTGTAAAAAAATAATAAAGTAACAAGTTCTGCTCTCAGTGATCAAAGATTAGAGAATACTAACAATAATGAAGTAGTTCATAACTTATAATCATTGTGTATTATATTTAATATAATCGATTTTTTTTCGGGTAACAGCCTACAAGAGGGTATTCCTGAAACATACCTCCTCTTTAATAGTATTAGGAAGGGAATTGTAAAGGGGAAACATGGGAGGTAGACTAGTGCATTAGTTTAAGGATCCTACCCTGCGATTCACCTAGAAAACCAAACCTCCATCATGTACTACTCACGCCCATTCCAAATGATGACAGACGAGTTGGCTGTGGGGTCACCGCTTTCTCTCTCTCTCAACCAAATCCAAGACCAATTGATCGAATGGGTGCACTACATTTCATGAAGACTCCATATGACATGATAAGTACTGTGACCTTCTTGCCAAAATAATTGTTTTGCAGCTATTACAAGAAAGAGCAGAAGGTGCACCAATGAGGTATATTTAGAAAAATGAATGTTTCATGATCTATAAAAAGTAGCAAGAAAATTTATGAAACCTCAAAATATCTACTTTGGTCATATTTTACCTTGTATGAAGCTTTTCAATTCAAACCATGTCCTGAATCTTCTGCCAGACAGGAAGGATTAATATTGCCTATGACTCGGGATTGTGTGAATAGAAACTTCAGTAACTTACTTATTGCAAACTTTATCTTTATTATTTCATTAGTTGAATAATAAAAAATGAATTTGACATACAAGTCGTGCAGTAAACAAATTTCTATGATTTATAATTTTGTAACCAATCTTCAATAAACACATTCATATTACATTATGGATGGAATTAGTATAATTTAGGCAAAACATTGAAGGAAATCTTTATTTTATTCTTTGATGGTTAGGAATTATGAATGTTTTCAGATTATAAAAGCAATGAAACTAAGAATTTGCTATTTTAGAGCAATTAAATTGCAATATCCTGGCCAAAAGTGAGAAATTTATTTTCAATCTAATATAATCATGGAACAAAGAACTTCATCCCCAAGCTTAGTACCTCTACAGTTCATAACAAAAAATTCTGAAAGGAATGAAATGCATCATTTGAACAGTATAATTTATACAATTTACAGAAAATGAATGGGTGTAAGTAAATGGTCTAAATCAAGGGCCCCCAATCTGATACTTGTGAGCACCATGGCACCCACAAACAGTTTTAGACACGCCAGCCGCTATGTAGTGCAACTGTTACATTTACTGATTATTTTTACCTTTGGGAGAAGTGTTAGATTAAAAAATTTCATAATGATTTTTGGTTAAACGTTTATCTTGACAGCAAAGACCACATGCCATTATGTGAGCATGTGAAGTAAGACATTCACTAATGATCATCGTGCCCTTAATGTTAATAAACTTTGGCATTTTAATTTACATAAAAATATAAGCAACAATTTAAAATTGAATTTTTTTATTTAACTTTGTTTTTTCACATTATTACCAACCCCTAACTATAAATATACCTTGAAAAATTTAATGTTGCCTGCCACCTCACTGGCATCATAGTATGTAATGATGGCCTAAATTATACTGTTGAAAGAATTTATAAAATTCTTATAACATTTTAATGAAATACAACCAAAATGTTATGAAATTTAAGAATGAAATGTTTTGTTGAGTGATGATAATCTGACTTAGTAAAGCTCAGACTTTTGGCCAGTACAAATATTATTCCAGTGGTTACATTTCAGTCCTTTACGATTGCTAAATGTAAAGCAGTCTTATTTTCTGGAAAGTTCCAAGAGGTGTGGAATGGATCAGAAAATCCATTTTCAGGAAACTTTTCACAACAGGGTACTTCTTCATAAACTGAGAAATATTATCCTTCCATTTGTGAGCTGGAAATGACAAGTATGCCATTACAAAAGCTGTTTGATATATAAATAGGTAATTGAAAATATAAATATTCATTTGGATGGAAACTCATTACCTCTTGTTGTTTGAAAAGGAATTGGATATCCATTTTCAGAAAACACTGGCAATTTTTGTACTTCTTATAACATTGAGGAACATCTTCTGAAAATGATACGGGTACATATTCCTGTGAAATAAAAAAGTTAATTTTTATTCCTTGAAACTTGAGAATAAAGAGTTTTAGCTTATATATAAAAATGAATCTTGATTTCCCTTGGTCACGCCATAACTTTAGAACAACCTTTCCGATTTCATTCATCTTTTTTTATAAGTTTTACAATACTTTGTACAATGCTCTTAAGGAAAGAAAAATTAAGAAAATTGGAAAATTACAGAAAACTTTACTTAACTGCGTTTCAATTTCCAAGTGCATGTGGATTGCCTATCTCCCCCACCTGGACAACCTTCAATTTCCGCCTCCATATTGCCCCACGCTATATCGATTTTTGGCAAGTTTTGATAGACCAACATGTGGTATACATCAGTCGGGCTAAGACTCTGCTATTACCCCTAGGGGCAGAGGTGGAGAGGGTGAAAAAAATAGATTTGGCTTTAAACAGCTGTAATGTGAGCTACTGAGTTTAATTATGACCTGAAAAATGTAATTTAAATAACAGATCATCCCCTAAGAGAGGTTGGAAGGGGGTAAAACAGACTTCCACAAACTATCTTTAAAGAATCAAACAATTTCAACCTAATTTGAACAGGTGTTCTTGACGAACAACACAATAAGGTTTAATACATAGCTATAACCACTTGTGGTGGGGGTAGTAATCTTTAAAAATCCATAAACTGCCGTTGTTTCTTTAAATAATTTGATAGTGTTTTTGTTTAATTTGTTTGCATATAATTTCAAACCTATTCATGGGGGTAAAGGGGTGCATCATGTGAAAATAAAAAAGTTTGGTATCAAAATAGCCCTTATAGGAGTCTTCATTCAATCATTCTGAATGTGAATTAAATTGCAGTTCATCCCCTAACAGTGGGATTGGATAGGGAAAAACACACTTCTCCTTAATACTTTTAAAAGATAAAACAATTTTGTCTCTTTAACATTTAAAGTGTTTCTCCCACAATATTTGTATATAATTTCAATCCCTTGCAGCATATGAGGGTTGAAATGAGTCATATGAAAATAACAAGGAAACTATCAAGTTTGGCATTGAATCTGGTGTACACTGTTACGTAAGTAAAAATTCATCCCTTAAATAGGGGAGCATTTAGATTCTGTTAGAGTACTGAAAAAAATTTAGCCCTGTTAAACTAGGAGTAGTTTTGAATCTCTTGAGATACTGGGAGTAGATTTGAGGTTCATATTGCGAGGCTTTCGATGTGGGTTGAATCATGTATCGAACAAGAATTAAATAATATAATGGGATAATATAAATAAATACCCATGCTACACCAGGTCCCCAGCTAGTGTAAATATATATAACAATATTTGAGATTGCACTACCTTATAATACGAGTAATGAATATATCCTCAATTTTAGCTTCCTTGGTGTCCTCCAGGTCTTCAAGCAGGGAGATGTAGATGTTTCCAGCGAGGATGATGTACGATTTGAGTGAGGAGAGGCTCCTGGTGGAGATATTGCAGAGCTGGAAACTGATTACAGAGGGACAATACTTTTGCAGTTTGTGTGGGGTAATACCATAGCTTGCAAAGAACAATAAATTCAATTAGGTGTGCAAAACTGGCATTAATACTGGGAGAGGAATTGTTGCAATAGTGGTTTTGTTAGCTAATCAACATTATCCATTTGCAAGATTATGTATTTTGTTCAAATGTGGATACAAAATTGTGAGATACAATACATTGTAAGTTGTGGATATTAGTCCAACTACTGCTGCTGATTGGGGATTGTTTTTAAGGGAGGTACTTTATCATGACTTAGTAAAGAATCTGGAGCAGTTGGGTGGCGAGTTGTGACTATGAGCGGGGAACAGGTCACGTGTTCCTCAAAACTTTCATAGCACAGGCAAGCAACCAGAAAATGATTGGACCAAATTAACAACATAAGACACGCTGGAAACCTCTGATTCAGCAAGCTCTCTCAATATATATTACGGTCCTGAAAGTAAAATTTGTTCAACATTAATGTTACCATAAACAAGTTCATAAAATGATACTTCAAATATATGAAGCCATATTCTTACATCCCAATGTTTTCAATCGGACTCTGACGAAGAACCTGAAAATATAAAAGGAAAATAATAAGATATTATTTCATAATGTCAGTAAATGCTTGTGAATAATTACTTTTCAAAATACCTCCATCACTGAAGTCAAGATGATTATCTTTATGTGGGTTTACTGGATTATACAGATCTCCTGCAAGTTTCAAGAATTCTACAAAAGGGTCTTTCTCCTCTATCTTGCATTTTTTTTTAAATATATACTTCGCCAAGTTTCCTGGAATATTGCATTCTTTTTGTCCTGACTGATTCATAACAGCCTTTGCAGCCCTCCACGTGCTCTTCATGGAGTTTGTGTGTACTCCTATATCAGGATGATCCATGAAGTTGGTCTACAAACAGCAAATTACATGTTACATGAAGATAGTATGCAACTTATCTACCAAGTCATACTTTGAACTCCTTATACTTACTGTGAGATGTTTATATCCTAATTTTGACAGACAATCGTAATCTTCCGAACCGTCGCTTATAACTGTCGAACCTGGATGAATCCACTTCTGTATTAGGGGGGCTAGTGTGTCTGTCTTACTAAAGTCAACAGTTTCGAGGAACACACGACCTGTTCCCCGCTCATAGCCACCAAACACCAATTGACATTTTTTTGGACCAAATACTGATTTGTCTATTTCAACCACAATGCCTTCACCACCCAACGGCTCCCGATTCTTAAAAAGGGCAAGATAAAGTATATCCCTAAAAACTGATCCCCAATCAGCAGCGGTAGTTGCACTTATTTCCAGTTCATACTTGATGTACTGTATCTGACAATTTCTTACCCACATTTGAACAAAATGCAGAATCTCACAAATGGATAATCTTGAGTTCTCAAAAAAAGTCCCCTTTCTTAAGGACACTCTAATATTGCAACGTTCCCTCTTTCTATGAGCCTTAATGATGTTATTATTGCACACCCAGTTGTAGCCTTCTTCATATTTACTGTTCTTTGCAATCTTCAGTATTCCCCCACACCGTCTGCAAAGGTATTGCCCCTCCTCTGGAATAAGTTTCCAGCTCTGCAATGTCTCCACCAGTAGCCTCTTGTCTGTATTTAATCTATAAATTTCTTGACTCTTCATGTCCTGCAAGAAGAATAAAAAATTCAAAAGATATTATCAATATCCAAACTAAGTACAAAGATGCTATGAAGCCATAAATTATCAATTTTTAATTCAATGTTCATTAGAGTTAATACAAATAGTTCACATAATGTTACATTAAAAGTGTAACCTAAAGTGAAGTATTTGTTGCATGTATCTAAGTTTTACAGGGCTAATTTTAAACTTGTGGAAAAGGCAGGGATGAAAATTTAACCTGGCCAAGTTGTCTACATATCAGTTTTAAATAGTATTTGTCAAATAAATTTTCGGTCGGCAGCTGGACATTACCTAGATATGAAATTATAATGTGTGACATCATTACTTTGCTTTATGGCACACAAACCTACCAGTAAGAAGTGCTAATAGGTGAAGGGACGCATAGCCTTACCTGAAATTGAGGGCCGAACTCTGAAAAATCGTCAATTTGACATTGGCCCTCAATTTTAGGTAAGGTCATGTGTCACATCATGCATATTGTTGGATGGTGTTGTTCAGTCATTATACAGCTCTCGTCACGTTCCAAGGAATGAGGTTCAGTTCCTGGTAACAGCCAGTGTTCTTAAATTAAAAATTTGAAACAGTAAAAAATTAAATTGGTAGTTATTATACAGGGTCGTGTAGCATTAAGAGGAAGTTTTTATTTTGTTTTGACTGATTAGTTATAATTCATTCAAACTGAATATTTTATCTCTGTTTACCAATCCAAAAAATTATATACCAATGTGTTGTAACAACAAATTGTATTCAGTTCTTAGCTTGGTCCGATGCAACCCTCCATCCTAACCGAGTTTGTGCAAACCTTTTCATTTCTACCCAACTACCACATACTCCCTAACCTCCTTAGTGTATTCCATCTTTTACCTCTCTCTTCTGTTCTCTTGCACTATTCAATTCCGACAACAATCACTTCAACACACAATGGGCATCTGAAGGGGAATCTGTGTTCACAGATTTTACCCTAACTTTTCAGTAAGTGTTCTTAGACAGATCTTGCCTTAGGTAATTATCAACTATGAACCTCAGGTAAGTCACCTACTTTCCTTATTAATATATAAACAACCAAAAAATATTAAAGTGGAATACAATCCCCCAAATGTATACATCAGGATTTTCCCTTCATTGTATACACATTAGCAGTCTGTGACATCTAGTTGTGCACGAGTTTGGGGCAAATATATGAGGGATACAACTCTACCAGTTCCAATTAAAGTTCTGCTCTTTCACATTTTCCAAATAACTCGTATCCAAAATATGGCATTTATTTGCATTTCATTTCTGATCATATCACACTGTAATAAATAAATATATATATATATACATGTAAATATATATATCATTAAACATATTTCATATATCAATGTCTCATTGATTCTATAGTTAGAATTTTAAATCATCTGCAAGTAGAAGATATTTAACATTTGACACATTTAAACAACAAAGGGCTAAAATGAAACTTCAATCCAATTAATACATTCATTTAATCAGACATATAATGCTGATATTAAACCATTTGTTTTTAATTTGGGCTAGTCAAAGGCTTTAGAACAAATTCAGTGTAAATAGCATTTACATGTGTACTGTTTTCTAAATTACTCAAAGAAACATTGGGTGAGCACACTAAATTTGTGCCAGTTTTTCATTTACTATTCATAGATTTGGAATAATTAATGATTTAATTTTAACAATTTACGAAAAGTGCTCAATAAAGTAATAGGTCCATAATTACCATCATACACATTCATTTAAATTATATTTATATATATTACAAATAATGTCATTACTCCTTATGTTGTACAAATTAATTCGGATTAATTAAGAAATTAATTAATATTTAAGAATCCTAAAAATTAGTACATAATTTTAATAGGCTAAATTTTTGGTACTTACTCTTTATACAAATACTCAAGAGTACACAAGTAGGGCAACTTGCAGCCAGCGACGTAAGGATTTACTGAAGAGAGATTGTAAAAATTAATACTTCGTATTTTACGAACAGTAAATGAATTTGAGAAATAATGTCTGATATAATTTCAGATACTTACTATTTTGACAAATGCTGCTGGATTAGCAATAGCCCCTCTCGTTGAATAACAGTCAGAAGTAACTAAAGAGGAAATAAAGGAATACTGTAATGTTTCACAGAAGGAAAAAAGATAATAACTAAACAAAATATCACAATAAAAAATTCATACATACCTTGCATACAACGTACCTCACACGAACTAACGAAGCACAGTCCTCGGCGAAACCACATCAAGTGGCTGGGCGCACAGTTGCTCCTCCTTATACGTTACTCATTAATTGTGCTGCGCAGTGCAAGCCAATCAGAACATCAGACCCACGTGGGCGGCGTGGCTTATTCAATCGTTCCATGCATACTATTTTCTTCATTTTCATTGAATGTACAATAAATTATTAAAAATATCCGTCTAGTGTATCTATTAATTATTTGTTTACAGCAAGTCTTTATCGATATTTTAAACGCGCATTTAATTATAAATAAAACGCAAAGAATGGTTAAAATTCAGACCGAAAATAATTTAATAAAAATAGTAATGATGTAAACTGACTTGATATTATAAACAACTTCATAAAAATAAACAATAAAAATTCATAAAGTAACTTATAAATTAGGTTTAAAATAAATGACCCCACGATCAAATCCGAACAAGTTACTATCATTAAATATTGTTTTCATATCGACTAAAATTATTAGCAATTGAAATTTGTATTTTTTAATTGTTCCTAATTGTCTTGTATTTAATGTTTTAACCTGTATAGATCCATTAATTTGTATAGAAATCTGTAAACAATAGATAAAAAATAACGTTATTTTTTAATACTTTATGAAGGCAACCGTATATAATCGTGAAAATTAATTACTTGATATAAGTTTTCTTTATCAAACGCCGACGATATTGTAGGAATTAGGGGAATCAGAAGAAGACTTGGAAACCATAATGAATGACATGAACGGAGTCCTGGAAAAAAGAGTTCAATATGAGGATTAATAGAGAGAAAACCAAGGTAATGGAGTGTAGTTTGGGAAACAGTGGAATATCAAAGGATGTTAGATTGGGAAGGGATATTTTGACGGAAGTTAAGGAATTCTGCTACTTTGGAAGCGTAATAACTAGGGATGGTAGAAGTATAGTAGACGTAAAGAGTAGGATAGCACAGGCAAGGAAGGCTTTCGCGAAAAAGAGGAATTTACTTACGGGGTAATATTAGGAAATCGTTGCTAAAAATGTTCGTATGGAACGTGGCGTTATATGGGTGCGAAACGTGGACTATAGGAGCTCCGCAAAGGAAAATATTAGAAACCTTAGAAATATGGTGCTATAGGTGAATGTTGAAAATCAGATGGGTGGATAGAGTAAGTAAAGAGGAAGTTCTAAGCAGAATAGGCCACGTAGTCCTGAGGTGGTCGCCACATCATCTCAGAAAAAAATTAATATTTTCTTTGTGCATTCCCTCATGTTGTTCAAAACTTTTTTTTTCATTTATATTGTGTCCGGTTCAAAAATGGCAGCCGTTTTTGTTGTAGCGCGCACGCAGTTTTTCGCGTTTTGCAGGCATCTACCAATTTCTAAATTATCCACGCCTGTATTGACGTATCCTTTTCAAATAAACTGCACAGTGTTCAGAACATTCGGACCTACAAATTGAATGCATATTTACGAACATAATATTACTTTTTCGTTTACTCTGTATAACACGAAGTTGTCGATTACAAATGAATAAAATTCAATTTTCGTAGGCTGATTTCTCCTACAAGAAACAGTTTGCGAACCGCAATAATTTCTGTGCTTTTACACATAATGATGTAGTTACTGTATGTAGATTATGAATGGGAACAAATTACAGCTCTTCAAGAATGAGATTTTCCAATGTTTGAGACGCGATATCTCTGTTGGGCATATAGATAAAAATCTGAAACGTGTTCAAAAAATAGATCTCTATAGTAGCAAACTACGGTATAAATTTGAACTTTGAGATTTAACTCAAAGATACTATAAAATGGTTAAATATTGCAAGAAACTCTCGATTTCCACTTGTAAGATAACTGGATATATCAGTATAAACAAAGAAAACTTAGAATGACCCCAATAGGGGAAAATCGAATATGGAGGACGTTGACCTAGAGAAGGGATAGATTAATAGGCCACGTTTTAAAACACGAGGGTCTTGTAAAATTAGCATTAGAGGGAAGTGTGTGGGATAAAAACAGAATTGGGAGGCCAAGGTTGGAATACGCTAAGCGGTTGTTGTGCTTATTATGAGGAAATGAAAAGGCTTGCGCAGTAATTGGTAGCACGTAGTGTTGCAACAGACTAGTCTTAGGATTGAATACCACCACAACAACTTTTACTTTATATTAGAGAAGTATTTATTGTTATTCAATTAACAATCTTCTTTCAAAAATTATGCATGGCATCAATTTTAACCGTTAATTCTATTTTACGACAACACATTAACTCCGTCACATTTTATTTGCAGAATCCCCTTAAAGAGGATTTCTTTTTAAGGGGTATAATGAACTCAACTTGAAAACTAGATTGTTTTATTATTACGAATTATTTGCGTTATCTGGAATCTTTGAAACGAAAATCTTGTAGTTTAGAAACATTCAGCTGCAACAATGTGATACTTGCCATTGTTTTCACTGGTTTCAGCCCCGGACGTTGCATGTTATATTTTAATTGTTTGTACCTACAACATACCAAGTTTATTTATTTGTTTAATTATTGATCGACTCACCATAAAAAATTTTTTTGAAACCGGGACAAAATTGAGAATTTGTTCAAAACTCGTAACACGGGCGTCCGTACGAGTTTTTTTGGGAAGGAGGCGTTAAAAATAACGAGGGTCGGGGAGGATGATGTTTTTGCTCCAAGATATACATAAACTGAAGGAAAAAATCAGAAAATTATTATTTTCGAGTCGAATTATAAATTATATTTTGATACAATAGCAAATATGAAAAAATAAAAAACTACAACAAACTACATAACTACTAATAAAATGTAATATACTTTTTTGTATATAAAACATTTATTAATTTAAATTACAAATATGATCAATTATTAATTTAAGTGAAGACACGGGCTTAATCCCAGGGGATTTTGGGTCTCTCAAGAGATGGAGTATGCATTAGCTGAAAATAGAAAGAAAATAATTGAATGTTAATTTATTCAGAGCAATGAGCAAGTTTCACAAATTTTAGATCGCTTACCCACAATTACTGGCCCAACAAACATCCACCTCTCGAATGTTTGTGCGTCTCTGGATATCTGCTCTACTCGCCTCTCTTCTCGGGTCTGATGCACTCGCCTCCCTTCTGGGGTCTGATGCACTCGCCTCCCTTCTGCGGTCTGATCACTCGCCTGCCTTCTGGGGTCGAGCCACGTCCTTCTCGGGTCTGCTCTGGTCTGCTCTACCCCACTCTGAGGTCTCTACTACGATCTGATGCACTCGCCTCCCTTCTCGGGTCTCTACTGCCGTCTGATCTCTACTACGATCTGATCTACTCGCCTCCCTTCTCGGGCCTGGACTGCCCCTCTCTGAGGTCTCTACTACCGTCTGATCTCGAGCCACTTTTTTTGGGGGGGTAACAGGCTACATGAGGGTGATCCTGAAGCAGGCAACTCCCCTTTAATAGCATAGGAAGGGAGTAGAAAAGGGAGGATTTGGAAGGTAGAGCAAGGTAGCCCAGGGTTGACTAGGGCCCCCAGGCTATAGTGTAAGGATCCTACCCGGTGTTTCACCTAAAGGCGATGCAGGGAAAAACCCTAGAAAACCTGCATCAGGTAGGTCGGGCTAGTGGGTACTACTCCTGCGCCCTTCTGATGACGGGAGACTGGATTGCTGTGGGAACGCAACAAACCCGCCTCCGTGCCTTGTTCAGTATTGAGAGGCAGCTGGCCGACTGGTCCAATAGGATCAGCGAACAACTCTTACCGTATGCCGAAGGTCTTCGACCCCCGTACATACACCTCTCAAACTGCCCAAGGTCGCCTCAGCCTGCAGGAGTCTTAAATTAGCTACCTTGGCCATGGACCAAGGGGGGAGGGAAAGAGGAAAACCAGGAAGGAGGAAGTAAACCTCCACCTGGCTCTCACTCATTTCCGAGCTTGATATCCTCCTGCTATTCTCTTCCTGGCTATCTCGAGCCACCCATCGGCTTCCCTTATAAAGCTTCTGACGGGACTTCCCCTATTTCTTAACATTTCGGGGTTCCCCGCCCTCATTTTTCCCGCGGGGGTTCACCATCGTCATTTTTTATACAGGCAAAGCGGGCCTTCCCCGCGGGGAAAAACAATCTTTCGGCCGACTATCCATTGTTGTTGGCCGAACTGCGCCTCATAACGCCACAACCTTACAAAATCCCCTTTCTTATCACAATATATTGATGTGTTTATCAACCAGACAAAAATAACATAATTTTCTTAACTTCTTTAGCAGTTATTACAAATTCGTTATCTTTTGGATCAGCATTATTGAAAAGCTATATTAAATAGGGACTTCAAGTAAAATCACTAACAACAGTGATTTAAGTTTTTAATGTTTACGATACCTTTCAACTCCCCTGGTCCGTAGAAGTAATTTTTAAACATTTCTCAAACATGAGCGGAATCCATTCTAGCACGGACATTGGGATTGAGTTTTCAATGTGTAATTGAAGTGCATTATCAGCATACTTTAACCTGCAGCAAATACTTCTCCTGCACTTTAAATGTTATATAATATACAGACACATAATGTATTGTGTTGCCTGTAGGTTTTGTGGTAGCAGCCATACATTCTGAAATAACAGCATAAAATTCTAAAAGTATTGTCACTGGTCCACGGAACTCGAGATATTCGATAGTTACATATCACTTTTGGTAGATCGTGTACAGTTTGACGTCTTGGAAAAAGTTACATCGAGTTCTCGTGCAAGGGACAAAAGCTTGTCTCCAACAATCACATATGAAACAACAATATTTGTTGAAGCAGTGCTTTCGGGTCTGGTCCATTGAATGCAGATTTTTAACTTTTTCCCTATTCACCTAACTTCTAGGAAAATAAATTCTGAAATAGCAAGGATTGTTTACGTCTGCGGACTTTTTGCATCCCCGGACCCGATTACTGCTAATCATTCTGAGTTCCGCCATACACCAGCTGTACATTATGAATCCATCTTTATAAAGTGAACCAGTAAAACGGACGTATGACGGTACTCAGATTTTAATCCGCAGAATCGATTAGTATCATCTGACTAGAGATTGGAAGCTCCTGTATGTTCTAATTTTACAAAAATAATTTTGACCGTACAGAGGTGACATTGTTTTTTTTAATAACAAATTGTATCACATTCAACAAGACGTGGCATTATTCGAGTGCGCGTTTCTGTGCTACACATTGATATCGATTTGTTAATCGCTAAAATACAAAAACGGCCAGCTATATTAAACAGGCAAATTTTGGACTATAGGAACAGAGATTTATTCCTGGGAATAAATGATCGAATTTTTTTTAGAAAATTTCTACACAAACGAAAAGAAGTCTACGCAAGTTTTTATTTTTAAAGTGTCATTTTTTATTGGAAAGAATAATATTGATAAATGAACACACTAATAGTAGAATGTATACAATTCTATTTTGTCACTGTACTTTATCCTCCAGCACGAAATAATAGCGAATTCAACTAGGAAAATGAGATGAAGTAAACTACATCAAAAACAACTTCTGACTCGTAGTCGACTCTCTCTAAATCTCATAGGTTTTGTAAGGAAGTAAACCTAGACCCCAACTGAAAGTGTGAAAAATATTAAATCTCAATGTACACTGATTCAGAATTTAGAAGATCATCTTCAATGGTCAGGCTGTCACCTCGAAAACTCGTACGCTCCGCTGCAAGGGTTAACTTTTATCCCTTGTGAAATCAGAACTTATAACCCAGAATGTAGTGGTATGATCAATATAGTATTGCAGCTGGTCGTTCTGATATCTGTTCAAGCCACAGTCGCCACAAAAATTTGTCGCGGCAAATTTTCACTTCATTTTGAGGCCAAATACTCAGCAGCAAAAGATCTATACGCAACATAACTTGTAAATGTTTAGTTAAAAAATTCGTGTCTCAATACCACAAATTTGAGTAGTGTTGCTAAAATACGAGATAACCTGTCACTTCCGCCGTTTTTAACGACGCAAGAAAACCAAAGACATTTATTTTCTTCTAGTTCCATGTTTAAAATAAGGTGAAATCTTATTAATACTGGAAATCGAGCAGTCTGCCTTGTTCCATTGTCAACAATGGCTCGTCAGGAATGACCCAAGTCGCTTCCCGCGCTTCTGTCGCACGACCATGTGTATCAGGCCTCAAGGTCAGGGCAGAAGCAAATATTTTTGTGGGTTGGGGAGATGCACACATCCATACAGCCATACTTAAATGGATTCACAAGTCCTCATTCAACTATGCATGGTTACTTCAGGGGGAGGAGGCGAAAGGTTACCATCTAGAGAATATTGAGTCTTGACTGCAAGGTGTATCACCTATCTTAGATGAATATTCATCTCTGATTCCCATGCACATTAAAAATATTTTCATTATTCATTCCAAAATTATCTTGAGATTCCCCAATCTGGACGAAAACACTGCCCCCATCCACATAAAAGCCATGATTTGTCGTAGCATTTCTGGTCAATACCACTTATGAAAATTTACCAATTTGGTCAAGCAGGCCACAATGCTTGGCATACAAACCCCAACACCCCTTAACAGCCCATTCAACCCCCAAAACCCTCTAACTACATTTTAAAAAATGCATATAGATATTTTCCTGCCGAGTAATTGGGCACCGAAAAGAGTTCATTTGCTACAACAAAATTTGGTGGTGGTTCTGGTATGGATAGATATCTGAACAGTCAGCTGTACTTCTTTATTGATTATGCCTCTACATTATGGGCTAGAAGTTATATCGATAAGCCAAGTTTCACACTTATCTGGCCTCTAGAATTGATTTGACATCAGATCAAAGTTAACGCATTTTGCTGAGCGCGCGCTTACCACAGCAAAATACGTTACATTCAGAGTCCTAGAGTCGTCGTAATACTTCGGAACACGTGTAAACAATTTTCTTGTATATAAGAACCTGCTCTTAATAATGATACTATTTAAAACTAGATTACGATTGACACACATTGGCATATATTGCCATAAGATATGGCTCTTCATTTTACTTGTGTAATTATATGTACAACATCTCTGGAAATATAAGAACAATAGAATTTATGTTTCAGTAATTCTTAATATGGTGTCTGGTATCTACCTTATGGTACATGGCAAGCGCGTACCACATATATCCCCGCTGCTGAAAAAAATAGCATGGACAAATAGAATGAATTTACATATATTCAATCGTAAAGATAGTTCAAAATGTTTATTTGGTTATGTTTATGCTTCAATAGATCCTCATTCAATATACACTGTTTTATGTCGGAATTCACTGAATATAGACACAAACCATCATCACGTATTTGAAGTCTCGACAGCTTTTCTAGGCGTGGAGAGTTGAAATACCCTGAAAGGTGCCGACACAAACACTTCTCGCAGGTAAAGTCTCGGCATCTTTGTGAAGTGGGATGAATTTCTCAGATCTACATTGCATAGCCATGGGCAATCACTCACTCAATCATTCCTACATGGCAGTCCACCTCTCGTGAGGTAATGCCTAACGGCGGTTCCGCGAGGAAGTCCTTTGTAAAGGGAGGTGGTTTTTAGTGGGTAAAAATCCCACACACCGTGTAACTCGGATTTCACGGCGTCTTTGGAAGATTTTCCCCTACCCTCGATAAAAAAACCTATCTTTTTATTATATACAAACAATTATATGTATTAGGTTTTCTACTATTACGAATTTATAAAATGTAAACAAGTCCGCAATTTTTTTTCATACAAAATTTCTCCCGTTATGTTTCTCATATGTTACGATCCATTTATCAAATTTTTGAACCATAATCTCTCTAATACATCTCTGATACAGCGATAACCTTTTCAATTTTACGCTATCCAAATTTTGTGTTTACTCTCGACCATTGACCTTTTAAGCTACTTCCAAACAGAAAGGAGCATCACTCTGATGTGGAGGGTTCATCCGCTCCGCTCAGGTAAAATTTATTGTCCGTCCTCACATTCACTCTAGTCGTTTCGACACCCGTACACACAATCCGTAAACTTAAAACTGTTTATTCACCTCACAAGCGTCAATTCATTCATCGAATCTTTTAGCATCCAAATTTTGGAATAAACACAATAACAATAAAACATATATTCACTAAAATTTATTATTTTATTCTTCGAACACATTTTCATAGTATGTAATACAAAAGAAAACGCACTACTTTCACTTTCTCTAACGCAATCCTTAGGTTTCTTGACTAAATTTAAACTCCTATGTATATCTTCGATATATTCTTCCCTTTTTACCTTTATCCTATACGTCGTACAACTTTGTTCCGTTTCACCACATGACAACTACCCTACTTTTTCTTTACCTCATATTACCACTTCTTTCATTATCACCTTGTGTTGGACACCTTTGGTCATAGTTTTTCCACATGACATTCTCCTCTTACTACCTACTTCCATTAACTAACTTTTATCGGACCACTTGGTCTCGTCTTCTTTCACAAAACATTCAGCTTCCCGCCTATACTTCATTGTTTCTTCATAATACACGAATTTTAACTCATCATCAATTCGCCCTTTGATTTTTCTAATATCTTCCTTTTATCCGTCTATGAATTGTCACTCAACATTACGTTACCCGTTTAATTTTTTTTTGTATTTCTTATTCTCGTAACAAAACCTCCTCTATCATATAAAATTTTATGTTTTCGACTTCCGCATTAATTCATTAAATCAGTTGACTTGCTTGTTGTGTATTTTTAAATTCAATTTATCCTTCAAAAATTATTTTTTTCAAACTATCTTTTTTTACTTTCCCCTGAATTTAACGCATACTTAGTAACGAAATTAATTTATAATATGGAATCGCAACACAAAAAAATCTACCTATGCAAATTAAATCTACCTGCCTATAGCAATTAAACAACTGAATACACTGAATAAACGACGATCATATATATATATATATATATATATAACTAAATTGATCAAAAATATTTCAAAGCTCAAATCGTCTTCAATGTACTTAAATAAATAAGAGAAAATGATTATTCTCTCTATCCTTATTTATTTATACTTGTTACATCACATTTAAATATAATTTTCATAATAAAATATTATTTTTACTTAGAATTTTTTCCCCATATTAACTTCCGAAAGTAAATTACCCCCCTATATACTTTAAATTACTGTAAAATCATTTTATTAATGAAATTCCTATGAATCGGATTTAGTGGACTTTCTTTCCCAGAAGGACACAAAACGTCCCGTCCTAGTGTACCCAAGGGTCTTCCCTTTTGTTTGGCGTGGGTCACTGTCCCTCGGTCCGCTCTTTTGTTAACTTTCTTTCTTGTGCCTTCGGTTTTACATTTTCTGCTCCTTCGCCTACTTCCTACCCGTAATAAAATTTTCTAAGTAATATGCACATTCCGAGTTTTATGAGGGCACATGATACTTGTTATTTGTGAAATACGATTACATGCAACGTAATCCGGATAGTTGTCACGATCAAAAATTTCTACCGCGTTTTGTTAACGAAAAGTATTTAAAAAGTAAATTTTTGTCCCCATCTTGTTAAGGAATCCTTCTTTATCGATATATTTTACCCCTTTGGAAATGAATGAAACGTGTGCATTACTGTTGGACCTATTATGTAAGTTAATTGATTCCCCTGTTTCCTGAATCTCTACACGTGTTTCGATCCTGTCACACACAATTCCTTTTTCCTTGTTTGTTTGTAAAGTTATCAAACTATCCTCAATTTCTTTCAAAACTATTTCCTGCTCATTTCCCAAAACTTTGACCTTATCTAACGCTAACGTCTCCCCTGAATCTATTTCTTGTTCATTTTCCATAGCTTTGACCTCATCTAACACTAATGTTTCGCCTAAATATATCTCGTGTTCGTTTTCCATAACTTTGACCGTATCTAGCGCTAACGTCTCGCATTCAATCGTTTCCTGACGTAATAGAACCGATTGTTCAATGTTTTTTATTTCCATAGTTTTATTTTCTAGCGACTGGTCATCTTTCTGCTCCGTGCATTCTCGAGTGTCCCTAATATCCGCCCGTAATTCTCTAATTTTTTCTTCCATACTACTTCCCTAGCTTGACCCCATTTTTATTTGCGCTTCTAAAACCTTATTTACTTGTTCCATCTGTTTCGTTTGGTTATTCTGTCTTTCTTCCACCTCTGTCCATCGCATATTCTGTGTTTCTTCCATTTGTCGAAGAAAATCTAACATACCTTATTCTGCTGGACTTAATAAATTGCTCTGGTTATCTTTGGTTTCAGGATAATCTGTTAAAGGATTTTCTGAATCAGAATCCTGGCAATATTTTTCAACTTCCGGATTCATACTTGAACTGTTACTGGTATCTAAACTAACGCAATATTCTAGGCTCGGCATCTTTATGCGCCCTGATCTTAACAACACATAAAAATAAATCTATCCTTTACTATATTTTGCCGCGAAATTTACGCAATAAAACACTTATCGAGCTGACAAGACGGATGGAGAATAACATAAGAAAATAATTTGTAACGAGAAAATAGTTGCCCTACTGATTCACACTCACACACATAAATACATACATAAAATTGTATAAAATGTAAATATAATGTTGCCTCTGGTCTGTATTCTCAGTTCTCTAAACAATTTTGGTGGAGCACCAACGTTGGTAAGCCATAAATTATGTGGTACATGACAATCGCGTACCACAACCTTAACAAAGTATTGTTGCTGAATTATTGGCCTCCAAAGCGAGGCCCAAATTTGTGGTGACTTTAGGAAACATATCATAACGGCCAATTGTACTACTTCTTCGATCGTACCACTACATTTTGTGGTAGAAGGTGTGACGATAAGCCAAATTTCACTACTATCTAGCCTCTAGACTGATGACGCGAGATGTAAGTTGGCCTCTTTAGAGTCTCGCGCGCAATACTGCAGCAACATGGGCAGCTTCAGAAGCCTATAGCTCTTATAAATCGGCAGATACCAACATAAAAATACACGTTTTGTGTACATAAAAGACTGCTCTTTATAATGGTATCATTTTTTAAAAATTGGGAGTGACGTATTTTGAGATATTTTAGCCTGAAAATTGGGTCTTTAACATTAAAATCTATAGTGCAGCTTTCATGAGGAATATCTCAAGATATATGAGTGTAATAGTTTTTCTGTTTCTACACGTCTTAATGTGTTACTTTCTCTCCTGATTTCCAAAATATGGTGGCATATAGATCCTTTTCTACTGAGTAATTGGCCTCCAAAATGACGACAAAATTTTGTGGCAACTTTGGCTTGGAACAGATATGAGAACGGCCAGTTGTATTACTATTTTGATCATATCTGGGGTAGAAGTTGTATCGGTTAAGTCGAGTTTCACACTTATCTGGCCTTTAGAACTGATGTGACAAGGGATAAAATTCGCCCTTTTCAGAGACGCGTGCGCGTTAACGCGCTGACATCCTATTGAAAATGGGTTTTTAACATCTGAACAAGAGTACAACGAACTCTAATATTTGGTAGATTTTCAATTGGGATCTGGGTTTACTTCCTTAGAAAATTTCATGTGATTTGGAGAGGGCCGAGTGGGAAGCCCTTGGTGATTTGACATTGAATGGCCCAGCAGCACTTCAATTTATACTGCTCAGTTGATGACTGGCAATAACTCAGAATGCTTTTCCTTATCTCTTCTTGAAGGTGGCGGTTGCCTCTGAAAATTGAAAGAAAATCCCTTACTCATCATCATGTTTGCCACTTTATACTTTAATTAAGCCACCTCTTTTCTGTCTATATCAATTGTGTTAAATATTTTGTTATATATATATATATATATAATCAGAAAGTTTAGGAAGTGATCGGCTAGGCGACGACTCAAGACTCAAGCTGCCTACCATCTGTGAACCTCAGCTAAGGCACCTACTTTCTCTCTTTCCTTTCCTTATTAATTGTTTTAATTAACATGACAATGTCATTTCCTGACGCATATTTATATCACCTCATAGGTAACTCCTAACTCTTCAATTCCACTTACACCTGTCGAATCCCTACAAAACTAATTGTTTAATCGTACCTTCGTCTTCCGCAATTATCACTCTCTCTCTCTCTCGAGCCCGCTCTCTTTATTTGGAAATACTAAATTCGGAACAACACTCAAAACCCGTGACACACCTTAGCTCGTGCATTCATTTAATATTTTTTATACTTATATATATATATATATATATATTTCCAGTTAAATTTTCTCCTGTTAGCTTTGGTAGATTCTTTTACCCCCCTCCCCCTCCCAACCATCGGCAATCCTCTCAAAACTATAATCCCACGCAGCCTTTCTGACCTGCTGTCTCGAACACGGCCTTCCATCAAACGGCCTGACCATAAAACTGCCTTTGTCTGGCTCTGACCCTCGCATCCGTCCCAGACTGCACGTGTAAGCTTTTCGCCAGTCCCTCCAGCTCATAAAATTAATCTGTGACGAATATTTGCCCCTCGTTACCGCCACATCACCGACAGCAAAATTATTTCACGATTTCTTATTTTACAAAAATAAGAGTCGTCGGCTAGTCGATCACTGGAAGTGTCTCCCTAACTTAATGAAGAAGGAGACGTTGCCTCTGAAAATTTAAAGAACACCAAACCTTACAAGTTGCCTAACATCTGACGGCTAGCCGACGTCTCAGACTCAAGATGCCTACCATCTGTGAACCTCAGGTTCTCTCTTTCCTTTTCTTATTAATTGTTTTAATTAACCCAAAATGTAATTTCCTGAAGCATATATATATATATATATATATATCTGTGTGTGTGTCAGGAAATGACTTTGTCGGGTTAATTAAAACAATTAATAAGGAAAGGGCCAATCGAAGTCAAGTAGTCAAAAGGAAATTGGTTGCCACACAATCTCAGAAAAAAATAATATTTTGTTTGTGCATTCCCTCATGTTTTGGCAGTTTAAAACTTTTTTTTTTCATTTATATTGAGTCCGGTTCAAAAATGGCAGCCGGTTTTGTTATAGCGCGCACGCCGTTTTTCGCGTTTGCAGGCATCTACCAATTTCTAAATTATCCACGCCTGTATTGACGTATCCTTTTCAAATAAACTGCATCGTGTTCAGAACATTCGGACCTACATATTGAATGCATATTTGCTAACATAATATTACTTTTTCGTGTACTCTGAAACACGAGGTTGTCGATTACAAATGAAGAAAATTCAATTTTCGTAAGCTAATTTCTCCAAGAAAAAACAGTTTGCGAAGCGCAATAATTTCTATGCTTTAAATATAGATGAAAATCTTAAACTTGTTCAAATAATAGATCCCTATAGTAGGAAACTACGGTATAAATTTGAACTTTGAGATTGAACTCAAATGAAACTAATTCAGTTCTGGAAACAATAGCGGAAAAAACTATGCTAAGCCAGAGTTGCCGGAAATTCGTAGTAGCTGGTGATATAAATATAACTGGGGTTAACTGGGAGGGACAGCTTGGAAATTCCCGAAAGCAAATAGCCGTAAATTCTCTGGTGTGGGATTACGGCTTTGAGCAGGTAGTAAAGGAATCGACACGAAAAAATAATATTCTCGATATTTTCCTTGTTAAGCCAGCCGAAGACCTGATTAGCTGCAACGTACTGCCAGGAATTAGCGATCACAAAAGTGTTCTATTAGAAATAGAATTCAACGTAGAAGCTACTTGTGTAGATGAAAATTTATACAGTTGGCAATATTATAAAACAAATAAATTAGGATTGCAGACTTTCTTGTGGGAGAAACTGGGCGACTTTATAAATAGCGGGGGAGATATAAACGAAATATGGAAAAATTTCAAATATATCATCTTGGAAGCCAGAAATAGGTTTGTACCTCGGAAACAAATAAAACGCAATGGTGACCCTGAATATTATACAAAAAGCATAAAACAGCTAAAGAGAAAAATTAGACGTGCATATTCTAGAAAGGAGCACAGCCATGATAACTATTTATACTTCCGTCAATTATTAGTTAAGGAAAAGAAAAATGCACAGGAATCGATTTTACGTAACATTCTAAATGATAATAAAGACTGGGGGAGATTTTATAGCTATATTCGTAAACGCAGAGGGAATTGTGAAAAATTAGATATCTTATAAACTGACGGCATGGACCTAACTTCAGATAAGGAAAAGGCAAATGTGCTGAACGAGTACTTCGTTTCTGTGTTTACCAAATGTAACGGTACATACACGGTAACAAATTTGACTCCGAATCCGAAAACTTCCATATCACGGCAAAGGCAGTAAGAAGAAGAATCAGTAAATTAAAAAACAAAAAATCGCGCGGTCCAGATGACATCTCCACAGAAAAAATTAAACTGGGTGGGGAGGCAATTTTCCGTATTTAATAAGACTATTTAATATATCCATAAATAACTCAACTCTGCCAACAGAGTGGAAAACGGGAATAATTGTACCTGTATTTAAATCAAGAAATAAAACGGACATACGAAATTATAGGCTATTAATCTAACCTCAGTAGTATGCAAAATCATGGAGCACTTAATAACTACTTGAATAACTGCACTTGAATCCAAAGGGTGGTTCTTTGAAAACCAACATGGATTTCGATCGGGTTTTTCCTGTGAAAGTCAGATAATCAATTTGTTTCAACATCTAGCAGACGAAGT
This sequence comes from Eucriotettix oculatus, assembly GCA_034510155.1. Classification (NCBI taxonomy): domain Eukaryota; kingdom Metazoa; phylum Arthropoda; class Insecta; order Orthoptera; family Tetrigidae; genus Eucriotettix; species Eucriotettix oculatus. The sequence continues at coordinate 171,406,666 of CM067377.1, forward strand.
CGATCGGGGTGGTAGAATGGACGCCATTGTTATTGATTTTGAAAAGGCTTTCGATGTAGTTCCTCACGACATCTTGATCCAGAAGTTAGATGGGACAGGTATTGACAAAAGAGTAGTTCTCTGGGTGCAAGAATTCTTAAAAAATAGGCTACAAAAAGTCAAAGTTGGGAAAGAAACTTCAGAACTCAGATCTGTAACATCGGGAGTCCCCCAGGGATCAGTTATTGCCCCATTATTGTTTCTCATTTTTATTAATGATTTGCCTAATAATATAAATTCCAAGGTCCGACTTTTTGCAGATGATTGTGTAATTTACAGGAAAATAAATGGGGAACAAGACTCCGCTGCTCTCCAAACTGACTTAGATACTCTAAGTGCATGGGCTAAGCGAAATAAAATCAAAATCAACAATAGTAAAAGTAAGGCGATTAGTTTTACTAAAATGCGCGTTCAATATGCCTTGATATATAAAATAGATGGGGAATTGTGATCGAGGAGACAAACTGTAAATACCTAGGCATTTATTTTAACAGTAAGCTGGGGTGGGCGGAGCAGGTAAACTATGCTGCAAAGAAAGCTTGGAATACCTTGCACTTTGTCATGAGAACACTCAACAAGGGGAATGCGAAATCTAAAGAGTTGGCATATTTGTCATTAGTACGCTCACTTATGGAATATGGTGCAGCATGCTGGGATCCGTACAGGACAGGCCAAATAGAATCCTTAGAAAGGGTGCAAAGAAGGGCCGCAAAATTCGTACAAATAGGACCTGGGCATGGGAACGAAAAGGTAAAGAGACTAGGGTGGGACACGCTACAGACAAGAAGAGAAAGAGCTATGCTACACATTTTCTACAGAGCTTTTGCAGGTCAAAAACCTTGGCAGGGAATCCGAGATAGAATGAAAGAATCGACTCGGAACGGGAGGGAAGGGAAGGGGTGATCACCTGTTTAAATTACAAGCAAGGAACCAAAAAACAGACGTTGGAAAATACTCATTCCTAAATAGGACAATTAATGACTGGAACAATCTGCCTGCAGGAGTGTTTGGGGAACTTCCTCTAACAGAAAGAAAATTTCGACAGTTTAGTGTAGTGAAATGATCAGTGCTGCGAAATCTCTAAAAATATACTACAGTGAAATATATTTTGAGTTTTTTTGTTTTGTTTCTTTTTTCAGGCAAAAACAATACTATTCTTTTTTTTAAAAAAAATTATTTTCTAATAATATTATTCCACACTTATGTATTTTTATATTGAATATAATTATACATTCAACTATAGGTTCAATATGGTCCTTACGACCAGTTTATTAATTATTGTTTAAGTTCTATGTATCTGCCATCGGGCATCTGCCCATTTGTAGATTTAATAAATACAATACAATATATTTACCATAAAAAAAGGTTAAATGTAGTAAGAAACTCTCGATTTCCACTTGTATGATAAGTGGGTATGTGAGAATAATACTTCGAATATTTAGAATTGTTAAACAATGAAAACTGTTTTTAAAATAATATTGAATATTTTGTAACAATTTGTGATACATATTGCTCCACTATAAGGTAATTTAAATTTCAAAAGGTGCAATGAAATACATATATATTTCGGGGGGGGGGGGGGCACATGAGAGTGATTTTTAAAGGGGCAACTCCCCTTTAGTAGTATAGGAAGGGTATTGTAAGTGGGTATGTGGAAGGTACAGCAAAGTAGGCAATCGTTGACTAGGGCTCCCGGGTTATAGTATAAGGATCCAACCTTGTGTTTCACCTAAAACAGACACAGCGAAAACAGTAGAAAATCTGCATCAGGTAGGTCGAGCTATTGGATACTATTCCACAAAATGAAATAGGTTTTTTAAGTGTACAATTGAAATTTCAAATTTAATATTTAACTCAAATTTAGTCTAAAATAGTAATTATTAAACCACGAGAAGAATTTTTTGAGATATTGATTGCCAAAATTGAAAATTTAAAAATGTATCTTTCTATTTCAAAATTGCAGGGAAATTTTATGAAGCAAAAAAAAATTGTCTCATGAGGAATGAATTCTTATAGGTGATTTTTCTGAAAATTATTCGTTTGTTGTACAAGACAAAGCTCAAGGACATCACTGGGCAAACAAGCAGGCTTTTTGTGTGTTATTATAAAGGTAACGAGACATTATGCAGCCACAGCTTTCGTGTAATTAGTGATCATCTAGAACATAATGCCACAACAGTCCATGCATTTAAAATTCAATTAACAAATTTAATTTAAGAGAAATATCCTCTTATAAAAATAATATATTTCTCTGATGGGGCAGCAAGCCAATATAAAATTAAAAAGAATTTTAGAAATATGTGCCACCACAAAAGGATTTTGGACTTGAATTAGAACGGCACTTTTTTCTTCGTGCCATGGAAAAAATGCCTGCGATGGCATTGGAGGTTGTACGAAACGCTTGGCGGCAAGGGCGAGTTTACAGCGGCCTTATAAAGATCAAATCTTGATAGCTTCGGATGTGTATAATTTTTGTAAGGATAATATTAATGGTATTACGTATTTATTTGTGAGTTCTCAGTCCATCCAGGAAAATTAAAGGAACCAGATCATTCTACTGTTTGATACCACAATCAGGGATTGTGTTAAAATGTCAGTATACATCGTATCAACAGAAAGTGAACTTCATCCAATTTGCAAGACTTGTATTGTAATTGAAAAATGAAAAGGATCAAGTTTAGGAGCTGCCTGGAATTCACAACGGTGGCCCACCGCACTTTTAATTACAAAATCAAACTTTATAAGAATATATCACTACTGTTAAATCAAGACTATAAACTAATAATTTTTTATTTATTTGGGTTAACAGGCTACATGAGGGTGATCCTGAAACAGGCAACTCCCCTTTAATAGCATAGGAAGGGAATTGAAAAGGGGGGATACGTAGAGCAAGGTAGCCAAGGGTTAACTAGGGCCCCCGGGCAATGGTTTAAGGATCCTACCCGGTGTTTCACCTAAAGAGATGCAGAGAAAACCCTAGAAAACCTGCATCAGGTAGGTCTGGCATTGGGTACTATTCTCACGCCCGTAATAGGTTAAAATACATTTTATAGTTATTATTTGCTAATTTAGCTCAAAGAATTGTTTGTAACTTTACAGTATTGATGTTTAAAATTCTTTTAAATTTTGAAATTTAAATTACATAATAGTGGAACCATATGTATCACAAATTGTTAGAAAATGTTAAATATTGTTTTATAAATAGTTTTCTTTGTTTAGCAAGTCTAAATATTCGAAGTATTATACTGATATATCCACTTATCTTACAAGTGGAAATCGAGAGTTTCTTGGTATATTTAACCATTTTTATAGTATCTTTGAGTTAAATCTCAAAGTTCAAATTTACACTGTAGTTTGCTACTATAGAGATCCATTTTTTGAACAAGTTTCAGATTTTTATCTACATGCCCAACAGAGATAACGCGTCTCAAACATTGGAAAATCTCAATCTTGAAGAGCTGTAATTTGTTCCCATTCATATAATTTACATACAGTAACTACATCATTAAGTGTAAAAGCACAGAAATTATTGCGGTTCGCAAACTGTTTCTTCTTGGAGAAATTAGCCTACGAAAATGGAATTTTATTTATTTGTAATCGACAACTTCGTGTTATACAGAGTAAACGAAAAAGTAATATTATGTTCGTAAATATGCATTCAATTTGTAGGCCCGAATGTTCTGAACACGATGCAGTTTATTTGAAAAGGATACGTCCACACAGTCGTGGATAATTTAGAAATTCGTAGATGCCTGCAAAACGCGAAAAACGGCGTGCGCGCTACCACAAAAACGGCTGACATTTGTAAAAAAGTTTTGAACTCCCAAGACACGAGGGAATGCACAAATAAAATATTAATTTTTTCTGAGACTGTGCGGCAACCAATTTTCTTTTTTCTGGACCACTTGGCTTGGATTGACCCGAAAGGAAAGAGAGATAGAAAGTAGGTGACTTACCTGAGGTTCACAGATGGCAGGCACCTTGCCAGGTTTGATGTTCTTTCAAATTTTCAGAGGCACCGCCCCCTTCAGAAAGTTATGAAGACATTTCCAGTAATCAGCTATCTGACGAATGAGTAGACAAAATTTGCTGCATAGCTCATAACCAAAGGATCCCACCAGACCACCAACTTTATTTCTCAATGAGGGTCTGGGAAGAGAGATGGATTTGACTCATTCAAACACATGCTCAAATGTGTCTATATGTAAATACTAACACACACAATCATACAAGCACACATCACTGCATAAACAACATATACATACATCAAGATTTTAGCATTCCAATGGGAATAGATGTGCTCGCCCTGTTACGGGTGGTCGGTTTGGGGAGACGGAGGGTGGGAGCAAGTTTATCTACAATTGTTAAGATAAAATCTTTTGAATTGTTAGCTCTGCTTGTTACATCAATCATGGTTTTGTTGTTGTTGCTGTCTAATATTTTACTATTTTCTAAGATTTATACTTTCAGTTAAGTGTCTAGTTTGTTTTGAACCTTTGACAGGTCTCAAATCTTCTAAAAGAAATGGACAATTACCGGAATCATCTGGAACATTCAACCAGAGGAACTGTGGTATCAGTACTGGACATCTGGAATGAACATTACAGTGTGATGAACAAATATATTCACAAATTTTCTCAAAATATTCAACTAGAACTTCAGACACAATATGAACAAAGAGAGGTAACTAACAATGTTGTCAGCCGATTAATTGAAACAACAAAATCTTTTCTGTAACTTTCAATGGCTTAATCTTATAAATAATGCACGATATATATTATTTATGCTATTATATCTGTTTTATTAAAACAAAAATACAAAGATTTTTTATTGCTATGTACTTAAAGTGCTGTGTTGTAATCCTCTGCTTGTTATACTTCTACCATGAGTCATTAAATGCTGCTTTTTTTAGACACTGAGAGCCTTTCCCATAACAAAATAGCTTTAGCCAGTCTAAACTCTTAAAACTTGCCTACAGATTATAAAGATTTTTATTCCTCCATAAACATTTTTATACTTAATAGTACAAATGTATGGGATATGTCAACTAATAAAACTTGATTAGATAATAGTTTTTTTTATAACAGAGAAGAGAATAATTATTGTAATTGTAATTATTTAAAAATTATTGAGACAGAATAAAAGCAGGTTTTTTTTCAGGAAAGTTACAGTTACATATTGGATTTATTTCCATTACACCCTTCAATTGTTTTGGGGACATTGCTATACAGTGGTGATCTGGAATTTAGCACACTTCTTTTTGAGTTCTATTAAACTATATGGGGGTGTTTGTATGCATCTCCCCAGCCCCCATCAAGTTGTTGCCTCTTCCCAGATCCTCATTGAGAGAAAAAAATTTGGTAGCTTGGTGGGGTCCATTGTTAAGCTTACTGTGCAGCAAAATTTTCTGGGAAGGGGGTCATGCATCCAAAAATTCAAAGAACTCCAAACCTTATAAGGTGACTTACCTGAGATTCATGGAGGGTAGACACCTTGTGGGGTTTAGAGTACTTGAATTTTTGGAGGCACCGCCCCCTTCATCAGAAAGTTAGGAAGATATTTCCAGTGATTGGCTAGCCGATGTTCATGCATTGCATTTATTTTACATTTTACATAGACAGTATGGATTTATTTAAATATATTTATAACTTAAAAATTGAACAAATATGGTTATGAATTAGTATAATCCTTAAGCCATAGTGTATGTAGATCAATGTCTCATTATGTTAATTTCATGAATTTCATATTTTTCATTTCAGAGAATAGAAGGAAAATGCCACACATTAGAAAGAAATATTAAAGAGGAATTTGAAAAACATATATTAAATGAAGATATGTTTGTTCAAGAGCAGATTGGCATTTTAGATAACCATAAAATATTCCTATCAGATTGGAAAAAAATATTTATTACTGATCTACAAATGTTAGACTTTGATGTGAATAACTTTTTATATCAATATATTAACAATGACTTAGTAGCAGGTGAAATAAAAACATTATATAATATTAGTTTCTGTCAAATGTTCTTAACTAAGCTTTAAATTTTGTTAATACTTAGGAAGGAAACATGATGACCAAGAATTTATGAACTCTTATAAGACTTTTATAAACTCACCTGCATTATTACTGGAAAAGTTAAGACACATAAAAGATTATACCAAATTTATGAACAAAAAGTTATCAAATCCATTAGTAAGTATGCTTATGTTTTGATAAATATATAACTGCATTCTAATATTTCTGAATTCGGTTGACATTTTAAAAACTTAACTTTAAAGCACAAGTTAAAAAGGAATAATTATATAGAAGAGCAACAGATTTGGATATTTTTGTGGTACTATCTACCATCTTTGGTTAGAATGCCATTTTGGTTGCTCACTTCACAGTATTGCTGTAATGTTCTAAGAGGATTCTTCATTTAAAAACTGCCAATCCCTCTGTTTTGGAATATTCAAAGCTGTTTTCAATGAATGAAATAAGAACTGCTCATGTACAAAGCCACAATACCATCAATTTGAAACCATTTCATGTTAACATACCCTAAACCTTTACTCCCAATTCATATGATGCTTAGGCATATCTTTTGGAAATTACATCCTATGCTCAGACAGTGTTCATTAAGTGTTGTACTTTATATAGAGACAGCCTTGAAAGTTTGGAGTAACATAAGCTACAATTTCCTCAGAGAATATTGTTTACTATGCCTAATAAAAGAATACTGTACGGTATTTTATTCGATGCTTATTATGGACATCAATGTTGCCAACTAACATTAATGAATATTGTAGTCTTGAGACTGAAGCTGACTAAAATAATCTCTCTGCAGGAAGAATGAAGTTCTTACATAGAAGATTGAATTAAATAATAAATACTAAAATATTACAGAATTAATTCCTGTATGTTATTTTGTATTTCAATTTTAGTTGTGCCCTTTATGTTTTGAAATTTTAATTACAGTATTTTTCTTAATAATTTCGTAATGAATGTATCTTAAAACTTAAGTTTTTGTCTTTAACAAATTGTAAATAGACTTTGTTATTGACACATTTGAGGATGGGTGTGTTTGAATGAGTGTGTATCAATGTGGGGATGTTAGTATGCATCTCCCCAACCCCCATCAAGTCCTTGCCTCTTCCCAGACCCTCATTTAGAGAGAAAGTTGGTGATCTGGTTGGGTCAATTGTTTATGACCTAAGCTAGCAACGCAGCAAATTTTGGCTGCTCAGATGTTGGCTAGCCGATCACTGGAAATGTCTTCCTAACTTTCTGATGAAGGGGGGAGTGCCTCCGAAAATTTAAAGAACTCCGAACCTCACAAGGTGCCACCATCTATGAACCTCAGGTAAGTCATCTTCTTTCTATCTCTCTGTCCTTTCCCCATTAATTGTTTTAATAAACATGACAATGTCATTTCCTGACTCATATATATATATATATGAATTAATGATTGAAACGTGATGTCGTTACACACATTGTATATTTGGATAGGGTGTAAGGATAGAACATGTGGGAGAAAGTTGGGGAATTCACTTTTAAGTCACAAGCTCGGCATAAAAATATGCTCAGATATATATATATATATATATCAGAGGTTGGCCATGGTAAATTTAAGTTTATTGATAACTTTCAAAATTTATTATTAAAGAAGTAATTACAATTTCAGGCTCACAAAAACATTGAAAATAGTTTTAACAACATAAGTGTTGTCGAAGGACAAAAATCTGTTTTGCCATAATATAATGTGAGTAAATTCAAATGTGAAATGTAACTACTAACCAATATTTAAAATGTATTTTGCATCCAATTATCTGTATTATGTTAAACTGTAATGCATGAATTATGCTATATGAATATATTTAACTACCCATAATTATGCAAAAATGTAAAAAATGAAGTCCTCCTTAAATGTAAATTTACTTTCTGGACTACAGACATTCAACTACATTCTCCACTTGACCTACTCTGGTCTGCAATCAAGTTAACACGAACAAAATTTTGGTCCCAGCCGTGAAGTACATGATCTTGTGGGAAGTTTTATCAATAAACAGAAGTAAATTCTTTGTTCAGTTTACAAAGTGCGCTAGTATGAATAATTTTAATTTCAATCAGTAACAGGAAAGTCATGGCCAAGAAGAAGCACACAAGCGTAGATCTGTAATCAAAGCTGAACGTTATATTGAAGTAAAACACAATTGCTGGAAATTATGTACCTGCAAAATGTACATTCTCCACCATACTTATAGATTGAAAAAATTCTTAATGCTGCCGCATTTGGCTCAGGTTACAAATCTAAGTGACTTTGCAGTGTTCAGTTTGAAGATGTTGAATCTTTACTTCTGAGATGGTATAATCATATGCGCATTTCCAATATACCTTTAAATGGACCTATAATTCAGTTAAAAGCAAAGGAGATTACAAAGAAATTTGATGTTTGAGATTTAAGTTGCACTTTTGGTTGCTTATTCCAGTTTCAAAAGAGAAACTCAATTTTATCATTAGTATTTTGTAGTGAAAAAATAAAGTAGATGAATGAGGAGCAAACAACTGGTTGCATGAATTTAACCAAATGAGAGAAAAGTATGCTTCTTGTGATATGTATTATGCTAGTTACACTAATAAAGTATGAATTTTTTAATTAGTGTGTGTTGAACTTATTACCCTTCAGTATTAAATCAATAAATAAAATATTCCTTTTATTTGTTACAGATAAGAATGAAGATGTAAATATTTTTGTAGTGTGTGTGTGGATTATAGTTTCTCTGCTTATTATATCATAGACACATACTGTGAAAATGTATTGTAAATACCTGGATTTTAATAATGGCATTAATTTAGACTACACTGCACAATGAATCTATCTCAAATGTTTGGTGTATTTTTATTTATTTACTATTGCACATATGGATTTAATTAAAGAAAATGTTCTATTACAGTGTATAAATATGCTAAGGATACCTTTATCTGAATTAAAAAAATGATCTGAATTTTTACATGCTCTTAACACTTTATTATACTTTCTCCTCTCTCCTTTCCACTCCTTAAATTGTTCATTTCTGTTAGATTAATATGTAGTAAATCCCTTTCTTAAATTATTTTTCTATATCTCTTTATTCTGTTGTTACACGATCAGTTAACTTTTGACAATTTAAAAATATTGACAGTTTTCCAGTATTATCAAACAATACAGATGAATTTTTTTCTTGAATTTGAAACCCTTTTACTTTTCACACAATTGTTCTCAAGAGATTTTATTCATACCCACAAAAGATTTTGGTCACCTGTACAGTTCTGAAGTTATTCCATATTATTTGAATTATATTTCCTTTGAATGAATGGAAAGGAGAATCAAATGTTGTTTAGAAAATTGCTATCCTACAGCAAATTGATGAAAATATTGAAATATGGCACTCATTTCTTAAAACATTTTAATAAACAAAAGAGAACAGTTTCACAATAATGTAAAAATATCAGTTGAGTATCATAACAATGTATAGATTCAATAATGATGTATATTAAATAGTCTTTGTATTCAAATGATTAGGCATTGGCCCATGAACAGTACAAGAAAATATGGTCACATTAATGTAAATTTCATTAAAATATGATGTATTGATCTACAGAATTACTTACACTAACAAATCTCAAGATCCTTTTTCGTTAATTCATTACATTAATAATTTACATTCCAAAATATTTATTTTCTATTGCTGTAATTGCTTATTTTTAACATTGGTTTAAACAATTATTTACATTAAACTCTCTTTCAAACTTAGAACATTAGAGGTTTTATCTCCCTTCTTTACTCTCACTCACACACACACACTCACAAATATTCTATATAAATCATTTTGGCACAGATATTGGCAGTCACATTTAGCTGGCTTCTTATCTACCAGCACAGGTTTCTCAAAAAATTTTAAAATACACAAAACTTGTCATATACAGTCTTGCTCACAACATTTGAAGACACAGAAAACAATGCACAGATAAAACGATTGCACATTTCACTGTAAATCATATTTGAGGTAGTTGGCCACTTACTTAAATAAAACAACTTTTTGCATCAAAAGTAATCTTGAACATATCATCTGTAATGAATGGTTATAGAATATGATTCTTGTAAAGGCTTTGAGTAACAGAAGAATTTTATTTTACTATTTTAGAAAAGGATAAAACCAAAGTTGTTTAAAGAATATAATATATTAATTCTATGAATTTCTTATTACAATATAAGAATATAGTGAATTGTAATTTGTTCCAATTGATAGATCACTTGAGTTGCATAAGTTACGTAAGCTTATCATCAGTTCATAGCTTTTATTTATAAAACAAAAATAACATACACTCTGATGCACAACATCAAGCCTCCAAGTATTAATAAGTTATGTTACGCTAATGTCTATGTTTTAAATACTTTGTACAAAAATGTCTTAACATGAGTAATTGAGCATACAGTATTCTTTGCACACAAGTTCAACAATAACACCCACGATCCAGTACATTCAATATTTTTATAAGTACACTATGTACACTATGTCCATCATTGTGTCATAGCTCAGCTGAGGAAGTGCTGAAACAGAGAAAATGTAAAAGAAAATTGTTTCTATGCAAGTAATATTGATGACATGTTATTTTAATGTTACATATAAACTATTAAGCTAATAAAAAAATGGTATTTTCTGCTTTAATATTTATTTTCTTTCCTCAAGTGCTAAAAGGAATAATTGAGGATTTCTTGCTGTCACATTCCAAAATATCCTAACTTTTTCAGTTTCAAAATTTTTTAGGCACTTTATTTTCTTTGGCTGTGTCTTAAAGTACATTTTGTATCATTTTTTTCTAATTTTAAACAACAAGTAGTCACAATTGGTGTGAAATTAACAATTTTGTGTTATACAACTAAGCAAATTAATCAAATAGAAACAATTTTCTGAAGTCTTCAATGATATATAAAAGATATGGGTACATGATAAGGAACAATTCCCAATTTGACCTTATTTTCTTGATAAGAGTAGTGAAGAAGTAAATAATCTCATATAAATTTGAATGCCAGAAGTAACAACAGATGCATTTTCAGACACTGCACCTTTTACTTACATTTGTAGAAATCCAAGCAACCATATCCCCTCCTAAACATACACACGTAATTTTTTGTTATTAAAGCAGTTTTAATATGGGAGTTCATGTTTACATTGAGCACATCTGCTAGTAACATTTGATTCAGGGGCAATGAACCCATATCTGTTCTTATTAGATCAATGATTAATACTAATAATGGGCATCAGGAAGTCAATTGATAGACACAAGTCTTCATACAGTTTTACCCATTGCATGGACAGGATTCTCCCATTACAATGTACAATGTAGTTGGAGGTGTTTTTTTGTTGGTTGGTGATGAGGAGCGATATGTACATAATGTTTAAGATAATCATGAAAGTAAGATTTCTTCAGTGAGAAATTACATAAAACAAAATTTAATAAGCTCAATAATTATAAGAAGTCAAAAAGTTCCAGTTTTTGTCAAATATAAATACAAAAATTGTAGACAAGACTTCTTATTTTAATTAATGGTTATTATGAAATATTAATATAGACTCATATGTTATCTTATTAGTAAGCAATTAGTTAATCAATAAACTCACCCAGGAAGTTAGTTCTGTTATTTGTTGGGTTGGTTGTTGTAGTTATTATTGTGGTCAGGATATTCTTCATACTCTTCTTCACCTTCGTCATAATCACCCTCAGCTTCAGGAGTAACAGCTGGAATGTACTGGGAGGGTGTGGACAGGGTAGTCATTTGTGATATATATTCCTGCAGAAAATTCTTTTGCGTTACTCATAACTGATACTCCATAATGTTATAATTTGAAAAATGCTATTCATTTCACTAGTATTGGTATTACAAATTCAAGTTTACAAACAAAATTATAAACTCTTTATTCAATGTAAGCATTAAAGCATCAAAGAAGGCATTACAAATAGTAATAGATTCTCCTGTTTTTCTGAGTAAGTAGCAACAAAATATTGGAAAAATATATTTGATCAACAATAGTAAATAAATAATAAGAATAGTAAAATAATGATTTGTAATAATAAGTTAGACAAATGGTGATGGTGGTTTACCTGAACATGAAAAATAAATTCAAGAATTTAAGTGCAAAAACATTATTAAACTTATTTGCCATGAGCTATTCTTGCAGTCAACAATATGGTTGCACCATTTACTGTTGTAGGAAAAAAAGATGTGAAATAAGAGCAATAAAATGTGAAATAATGGAAGCAATATAATTTTATGAGGAAACATGGCGAAAGACTGGTATTTATAACAGATAATGACTTGGTCTGTCTTCATGTTTTAAGGAATATCAACTCATAGCATAGGCACAGGAGTTTGAAACCATTACAGACTTGGACATATTCTGTTCTGACAACTCAGGGAGATGGCTGTTTATAACTTTCACTTCCTAATTGTTTGAAATCTCTGAAGAATAGTGGAGTTGTTTACTGTATAGTTTTCTTGGCTTTCATGCAAATAAACTCACCAAACTTTCTAAATGGTTTGGTTGTTGTCACCATCATCACTTTCAGGTACAGTGCCAAGACTTGATCAGGTGCCAGTGTTTGGGAACATCTTGTATCTACAGAGTTTTTAATTTAAGATGAGTCGGTGTTGAAATAGAATAAAACAAGCTGAGTGAGGTATTAACAAAATTCTTTTTTATTTGAAAGGGCATATGTGGGTCTTTCAAATAAAAAAGAATTTAGTTAGTACCTCACACACAGCTTGTTTTATTCCATTTCAATATTAGCCTGCTCTTATTGAAAAATCCTATAGTTGATTTGGTCATAGAAGAGATACACCTCATGCTCTACCCATACCCCATTAATGTGGCACAACAAAACTGTGCACTTAGTGGGGCAGATATGATCCAGAAGCTCCACCTTAACTCCTTGCATTAAGATGCCAGTGATGGTCATAGAAACTTTGTGTGTGATTTTGATGAGTTAATTTGGATTGAAGGCTATTAATTATAACAATAAAGGTCATCCTATTTAAAGAGTTGTTTACTCTTCAAATGTATGTGTATTGCTCTTTCCTTTTATTAAATTAATTACATTTCCTTCATTACCTTAATATATTTATTCTCTACACAACTTTTATTTCAAACATTCATTTTCCCACTCAGGCAATGGAACACCATAACCATATTATACATGGATTTATTTATAATTTTACTTTTATACCTAAAGCACATTTTCTCTTAAGTACCTTGGGGGGTCTCCATCCACAACCTGGCAATGGTAAACCATCAGGACCTAATGGACAAGGTGCATCAAGTCCAGGTACACCCTGGTCTCCCTTATCTCCTTTGTCACCCTTGCGTCCTCTTTTACCTATTGGACCCTGAAATGTATAACATTATAGACAAATTAAATTTTTCAATAATTACAGCACCAACTTCATTTTTTAATTGTAGATTAATATAGTGGGTAAAGACTGAACCAGGTAATTGATATTTAATAACAAAGCAAGCACTTTTATATGATAATGGAGAATAGCTTAGAATCAATCTTAAGAATAATAGCACAAAAGTTACAAATGTATAAATTCAATTAAAATGTGAACTAATGGAAACATTTATATATTTAAATCAGGCATAGATGTAATATTGAATAATGTCTTCTTTCACAGTTCCCCAACTCTGGGTAACGGTAGATAACAAGGAACAGAATTTTTGGATGAATTTCAATCAGGTCTTCAATATACCTCTGAAATTAATAGAATCATTAACTGACTCTATTACTATAATTTCAGAAAGGAGAAAACGTTTATATAGCTATCATATATACATTTTATAAGACAATTGACATGTGAGACATCACACCCACACATGTATCCTTCCCACCACATAAGCTGGAATGCCAACCGTGTGGTAGGAACTGGTGCAATACTACCTTTCACTACAAGAATCCAGAATCTCACAAAGAAAGACCCCTACAAAATGAAGGAACACATCACCTTCCTTTCCTTCCTATCATTTACCAAATAAGTTGTAGGCCCATTTCCAGTATTCAGACCAAAAGACCTCTCTCTCCCTGAATGCATAAAACACTACTGCAGGTGGTCAAACTTTCAAAAACACAATTTCCAGAAGCTGCTCAGGACCAGGGCCATAACACCAAAAAATCACCACTTACACACTGAATCACCTTAAAGGCAGAATTCATCTGATTCTGAGCTTCGAAAATAATATGAACGCCATGCAATATAGTACATATTGTTGTATGTTGGCAACACTGCTTCTGTGTAAATAATGTGTCACACATGTATTGCACAGATTACATGCTAAGTCTTGTAAGTTATATTTTAGTGTAATTAATCTTTGTTCTAAAACAGTTAAAACAAGTTATGGGTGAAGTGTGTGACCTCTTGGACTTTATTGGTGGTTGGTTAGCAAGAGCATCTGAGACTAAAACAGCTGAACTGTTTCACAAACAACAGTATTCATGGAAATGAAAGCATAAAACATGTTGAGACATCATCGGCAAAGAGGAATAGTGAGCAAAACTCACAGTTAACTGACAGAGATTGATTAACATTAAAAAGGATTGTGGCCAGACAACATAAAACTACTGTGTAATATTGTACTGACAAAAACGGCCAACAAAGCTAACTTGCATGGAAGGACTGCAATTATGAAACCCTTCATTACAGAATACAATGCTAGTTATGAAAGAAATAATGCCCTGATAATAAAACATATATACTTGATGATTGGAAAAATTTTGTATGGTTCAAGTCATTGTTCATGTTGTTTCCTACAAATAATTGGGTTTATGTACTGAGAAGCCCAAAACAAGCTTACAATTTGAACTGCCTGCTTCCTATTGTCAAGCATTAATTATGATTTAGGCAGCTATATCATGCTTTTCATCTGGTCCTTTTATTCAAATCACCAGCTGGATTACTGACAATGAATATCCTGACAACCTCATCATGAAGTTCTTATTATAACTAGCATATTGCTGCCTAACACTGCCATATTCCAAGATGACAATGTGCACAAACAAACCATCAAAATATTTCAGCCTTGGTTTGAGGAACATCAGAATATCATCAAACATCATCCCTGGCTAACAGAATCACCAGACCTCAAGAATCAGTTTTAGAGTGGAGATTAAGGATCAGATTTTCATCTCCAACACAATTGAAGAGATCAGTGGATTTTTTGGTAAATAATGGCACAACAGTGCATAGGACACTCAACCAATCTACTCCGCAAAGAATTGTAGCTGTTCTACAAGTACCTTATTAATAAATATGAAATAACATGGCCTACATCTGAACAAACAACATATAACATTACCTCTACCAATTGGTTGACTTTATTAAGTGCATGATATGAAAAATTATTGATAAATAGATATTGCATATGTTTCAGGTGTTATACTATTTTATTTGTATGTATATGCCTGTTTAATTAAGCTAGGAAAGAAAAGGTGGCAAAGTAAAAATAATTTGTTCATTTGGATAGGTGATATAGACAGAAAATGATAGTTAACTTACCTTCAATTGTTAATAAGCATCAACAAAGGGATGTAGGGAAATCTATAATTTTTTGTGAGCCTTCTTCTAGAAGGGTACGTCTGAATGGTGTGGAAGTCAACCCATCTGTCAAAAATTTATTTGACTAAATGGCTGGCTGTCATGCCATTCTGACATACTCTGTCATGAAAAGGGAGCTTGGGCTTTTGAAAATTTGACATTTTCCTGCATTCTTGCAAATCAACATATAATTATTTTGTTAAAATTCACCACTTCTTAGCACATTCCAATATTATTAGACAGAAAGTTTCCCAGAGGGGCTGAGCTTTTTTACTTAGAGAGGGAGGGTCAAGGTCACTTGGGAGCTGACAAAATTGTAAGTGAGAAAATGTAAAAGTTGTTCCTGTAGCTACATGGAGAGCAAGTTATAAGCAGTTTGTGATTAATAAATGTTGAAATGAAACTTGACGTGGGTAGTATGGCGAGATTAAATCAATGTGAAGTGTGTTATTAGTCTTAAAAGCATAGTTCAGTGAACATTTTCAGGAAAGTGAGGAGCACAGAATAATTTGTTCAGCCACATTCTTGACATTCAAACATAAAAATAAATGATCTATATAAAATTTTTGCAGGGATTAATTTTTTTCCCATTTTATATCTTTTTTGTGAATGACCCTGATTTCATATGATAACTTTTTGTTTTATAAATTGTACCCCCAAATTTTGTATTTTTATTTTACAGTGGTTTATATTGAAAAGGTAAATATAAAACACATAATTATTTATTACAGTTTACTATCAATTTAAGGTAAGTCAACTGCTGTTCTCTATCTCTTATTTCTATCTAATTGAATTCATTGTATGTTTAATTGTTGATGGTTGTTTACTGTATCTTCACAACATTTCTTATACCATGTTGTTGCTGAGCTTTTTTCTAATTAGTCACTGACTTTCTCTCTTCCCTTTCCATTGTATAACTGCTTCTTTCTTAAACTTAATCCTTAAACTAAGGAAAATGATGGAGTTATCTTCATGACCCTTTTGGAAGTGCAAAGTAACTTCATTCCTAAATTTTCCCACAGAAAACAAGTTTATAAAATTAACAAAACTATTTAAAATGACTATTCAATAAATATGCCAAAATAGTAGATGAAATTGATATATGCAAATTATGTCCTTTTAAAAAATTAATAGTATATTATAAACTTAAATTGTTCTGAATTTATTCAAAATTCAGTAACATGTTATGTATACTCACTGATTCACCTTTGGCACCCTTCTCTCCTTTTGGGCCCTTTAACAATGAAATAAAATTATAAATATTGTGACACTGCATCATATGATTAATTATCAAACCATTTAAATATTTCGCTATTTTGTATCTGTTTTAAACTGTTAATATAAAGCTATTCATGGCTTCAAATATCTATTATGTTAAATCAGCATTTCATTATGGGCAAGCATTTTTTGTATGACAACATGCATACATTTGTATATCAACATTTATTTAGCTGAGTTCAATAAATTTTAAGTACTAACATTTATAAATTAAGATTAATAGTCAGTATAACAGTTATTATTTATCAAGATACTTACTCCATGATTATTTATTTAATGAAGCAAGCACATTATTCTGAAGGTTTAATTGAATATATAAACTCAAATCATCATTAGTCACTATGTGCATATGAAAGTATGTATAAAGGTATAGCATCTGGCTTATCTTAAATCAATATTTGGCATTGCAAGATTGGGATACATGTCAAATTTTGGACTCTTCTTCTTCAGGACAGTGTGAAGGCCAGTCACTCAGACACACTGTCCTGAAGATGGGGTTTCAGGCTATCAAAATTTGAGATGATATTGCTTCCCAGACTGGCAACAACATCAACTTGTGATTTAAAAGAAGTCAACTGTTGCTCAAATTGATTTAACATATATATTGTTTTGACTTTATTATCTTATTTTTCCTTATATATGTATTCATATATTATAAATAAATAATGATAACTGAAGAAATGATAGTTAAACCATGCATACAAATATGCTTTAAAACATGCTAATAGTTATCAATGAAAAGCAAAAGTTACGGAAAGCTGGGGGTACCTCTGCACCAGGGATTCCATCAGTTCCCTAAAATATAAGTAAAAAACAAGATTAATCATCATACCATCACAGCAATATTTTGGAACACAACAGAATTAGGAGAGATGCTTAATCACCTGTTACAACTACCATTTATATTGGTTAATATAAGCTGAAAAAGTACAGTAAATTGTGTAGTAATAAGGTTTTAGTTCACCTAAATTATATAATTTTTTTATAGTGGTTTTTAGTAAAATTGCAATTGTTAATAGAATTATAATTTTCATTAGTTGCTTTGGTTTTATAATTAATAATGATTATAATTGTATAATTTTTACTAAAAAGCAGATATACATACAGGCAACCCAGGATCTCCTCTTTCACCTTTGCTACCTGGCTCTCCTTGGGCACCCTGCAACAAGAATTATGATACAAAATATGATCAAATTAATAAAAATGATGATTTTTCAAGAATTAGTAATCAAAAATCAAAGTTATTTGTGAATCAAAATAACAAAACATGCATGTGTATTACATACAAAAGTTGCATATTTGAAATTAATTTCATCAGCATATGTGAATGTGTCAAAGTCTTTCCTGGTGAATAGAATTTTTAAAAAACCAATTTTGGTTTCTATCCAGGTCATCTCAGTAGGAATAAACGTATTAACTTGTCATATTTACAATTTATTGAGTATAATAACTTTTAATGTCATTTGTGATTTATTCTATAATAATGATTAATATGATGAAGGAGCAGCATTGAGGAACAAGTTTATTAAAGTAACATATTCACAATCTACCAATACAATTAAATATTTTTCTACTTGTGAAATTGATGAGAAATTATATTTCTGTCAATAGTAATCATAAAGCCATAATTTCTTTGAGAATACCATTTTCTGGTAGACTGAATACTTTTCCATAAATTATGCAACATAATTACACATTCTCTTTCTTAAGACTTTAACAATATTACAACCTTCAGTGATTTAGAACAAATAATTAAATGTAAACATTCAAAGGAATGTAGATATAACTATCAAGAAGATGTGTTTTGATGATATATCAATCTAATTTGAAATGCAATATTAGAGTAAACCTCAATTTTCTAAGTTCTTGTAAAACTGCTGTATAAGTAATGTAACTTCTTCCTGTTTTTAAGAAACCCTGGTATAATGAAATGCATTTTGGCTTTGAATTTCCACTCACTACCCTTTTTTAAGAAATAGCCAAACATTCTATTTTCATTTAAGCCTTTACGACACTAAGTACGCATGACAAACAAATGTTAAGAAGCATTGGTGATGATCCCAGCTATGTCAAAAATTTGGTGTGTCTTGTTATTCATAAATTTCAAATTTTTGGAAAGTAGAGTTAATTGTGATCATTTTGCTTGGAACATCATCTTTATGAACTATTATTTCAAAGACTACAAAGACCTGTTGAGAACTTTGTAATTGGTGATGTAACAAAGGGAATATAAAAAATTTGAATTATCTGTAATTGATATATACTGGTAATTATTGTGATAAAATGGAAATTGCTGATGTAGTAAATGCGCTATAAATTTTGAGCTAGCTGAATATCATAGTTAATATTTAATACAGTTTTCAGAACTGAGTGGTTTTGGTTACCACTGAGGTAGTCTGCTTTTTCCTCGTTTCTGAATAATTGATTGGTTAGCTTTTCTATGACCAAAATTTTTGAGATTATGCTGCCACATGAAAGAAATACAAAAATTACATCAAAATACGTATGGTTTGGCTCCATCTTCATTTTCACAATATTAAAAAATTCAAGAAGCTATTCACATCAAAATTAAGTGTGAATAGTCATAACCAAATAAAAAAAGCATTTGAACCTCACCATATGAAGAAGAGGATAAGATTTAAGTGAAATGGTTTGAAAGACAATTAACTAAAAATGTGCTGATTGATGGAAATTTAACATGACAAATTAAGGAATTTGAAATTAAAATTGGACTGGGAAGTTTCACCATGTCCAGTAGTTGGTTTATCCACTTTAAGAACAAGACTAATATATTTTTGAAAAATATGTGGTGAAAGTGCAGAAGCTGATGGTGTTTTGGATAGAAACTATATTCTCTTATCTAGTTAGAATTACGGGCCACAGGACACTTTTAATTCTTTTTAAATCTTCTTCCATCCAAAAAGGGTATAGTTTATGGAGAAAATGTAGCAAAGAGAGACATTAACATTTTTTTATAAACTATTTGAGTGAATTGATTTGTTGGCAAAATTATAGACCTTTACATATCCCCCTTCCTCCACAACACATGTGAGAGAGGAATGTGAAATATTTTACATTTAAAAAATAAACTAAGAAGCCTGAACAACATGTCTTTGGTATACTAGTTCCACTTTACTAAAAACCCATATACAGGGGCCCCTACATGGTCAATCAAGACTGTGAGTCTGAATAATGAATCAGAGTGACAGTCCTGGGGTCTATCGAGTAGTACTGTACACAGTAAACTAGACTGACACATTCAATAACATAAATGAAATTTTTTCATATAATTAGCATCAGTATGGAATCACTAATGAACATCATTTAATACCTTTAAGGCATATGAAATTTGGAATTTTGTAAAAAAAAAATTAATATAATCCTATCTTTTATTTTAGATCAATTTGAACAGATGACTCTTGAATTTTATTAAATTAAATAAGTCATATTATTTATCAAATATGTAAATGATGAATTTTTATAACATACCTTCATTCCATCAAGTCCTGGGGGACCCTACACAATGAAAAAAAAATTGAATAAAACAAAATGTAACACAAGGTGATGGATATAAATTAATAATTAATAAATTAAATAATAAATGATGAAAACAAAGAGTTTAATTCCTTCACATCTCATATATCATCATATATGTGAAAAACAAAATATAATCTTATGCAGCAATTTTGCTTGTGTTAGCTGATTGATATTGAGAGTGAAATAATTAATTTGTTACATTTATGGTGGTGGCAGCACATAACTTCAAGGAGGAAAGGAATTAATAAAGAAATAATCTAATTTATTTAAAACAAAGAGGTGAATAATATTATATGACAAATGCAAAAATTTGTTGGAAAAATTATTAAAATGCTGAACTAAAAAATGACAAAGCCTAGAAATATTGATTTACATATAAACTTTTATTTACAAATAGAAACAAATAGCTGAATACAATCAAGGAAAATCTTTCCAAAAATGTATGTACATAAGTAACTTCTCCAATTCAAATCCCTAGTATTTATGTGTTATTATTTGAAGTGAAATTCTGATTCATTTTACTTCACATAAATATTCAAGATGTTAATATTAAAAGCAAAAACAACCATAATTGTTTAAAGCAAATTTTTACATGTTTTCAAAAGTCATTAGTTAAAGCTGTATAATGAGGATTCCACATTTTAGAGGGTCTTAATTAAATGATACTCATTATAAAATGAACTTAATATATTTGTTTTAAATTTCAATGAAACAATTATAGTTTCTGTGAGATCACTGACATTAACATCTTACATTACAGCCATTTCACACACTTCAAAGTGAGCATATTACTGTCCTTCTTACATAGAAAAAGACCATTTACAGTTTGAAAACAATGACATGTACTGAGTAACTTTAGGAGGGTAAAACTATCTACTATTATAACATAAATTTTAATTCAATATATTTTTCAAAATGCTTTTGCTATGAGTACATATAAATTTTGAACATATGAAAGGTTTAAGTTGTGGCATAATGCGTATTTGTATTAAAAATTATTGTTGCATACCTGAGAATTACAACAATTTTTTAATTTTATTTATTTATTTTAGAGGTAATCAAAAAGAGTAATTACTTAAATAGAGATAATTGAGGATATAAAATTTGTAATAAATTAAAGTTACTTTACTAATTATTATTACAAAGTGAAATCACATTTTGTAAACTCTTCTGTACTATTATAAAAGTTTATATCTGTTAGATTCAAATAAAATATTTAATATTCTGAGGTAGAGTGTAGTACACTGCACAAAGTCATGTGGTAAATGAAAA
This sequence comes from Eucriotettix oculatus, assembly GCA_034510155.1. Taxonomy (NCBI): domain Eukaryota; kingdom Metazoa; phylum Arthropoda; class Insecta; order Orthoptera; family Tetrigidae; genus Eucriotettix; species Eucriotettix oculatus. Next base: position 171,428,399 of record CM067377.1, read on the forward strand.
TTTGTTTGATGAGGCTGCTTTATGTCAAATCACTTAGAATTTTGCAATGAATTTATATCAACTTTTAATATTCACTAAGAATGTCAGAAAACCATTCTATGTGACTTCAAATTTAATAAGACTGTTGTTGTATTGAAATATATTGACAAGAAATATTTCCTTATACACATTCATACATTTATGAAGATAGATAAATCTAACCACAAAATGTTTCAAGACATTTATCACGAAATATATTAGATGCTGTAGGGAGTACTGGGATTAATGGAAAACATATATGGTATATATTTATAGAAGTAATTTATTGTGTATGAACTGAGCTTTCTCTCTAATCACACACATGTAACTGCATGAAGTGCTTTTTTAAAATAAAATATTTAGTTTAAAAAATATTACTGTAAAACTGGTTCATCTTAAAATGAAAGATTTTCCAATTCAAACTAAGAAATGGCATTAATTAATTAGCAAATACATTTTCAGAAATATATCTCATGCTACAATTTTTAAAAGTTTTTTTTTTAAAAAACAAATTAACTGTTATTCATGTCTAATACTCATGATAATTAATAATACTAATAAGAGCCAAATAATTTGCATTCTTGTAAAACATTATGGAATGAAATGAAGAATCCATTCAACAAAGAAGTCTATTGAACAAATACAGCACTGTATTATATATATTGTTTCTTCTTGTTCCTTTACAAGAAAAGAAATCCAAAATATTCACAGAAATAAACATACTGTGACAATGTAAATGAAATGATAAGTGTTTGTGAGAACAAATAATCAATAAATCTTTTTTCTTTTCAGAAATCAGAATCATAAAATGAATGTAGTAAATTCAATTAAGAAATACAATTTGGGGGTTGGGGAGGGGGGGGGGCAACAATTGTCTACTACATTATGCTATCAATTATTTTGCACCTCTTAGGATTTTTTTAAATATATATTCTTACATTCACCAACATTATGAGAAGAATGGGCTTCAAAAGGCCCTTCATACTTAAGTATTGAAATAGTTATAAACAATAGGCCTAATTTTGTCAGGAACATGTATCTGTCAGTTATTTTATTTGGGGTTTTGGTTTTTGCCTCACATTTACCAAAGTTGATAAAAATAAGCTGCACAAATGTTTGCTAAAACATGAAATCAAAATGAAAACCTGCTATTTTGCCAGTCTTATATATATATATATATATATATATATATATATATATATATATGCAAGTAAGGATATAATATTTTCAGAATCATCAACACAATTGATGAGGAAAGGAAAGAGAGAAAGAAAGGAGATTGTAATTGAAGCTCAGTATCAGCATTGTGGAGTATGGTGATTTCAAATTTTCATTAGAATAGGAGGAGTTATGTACTGAGGGATGATAACACCAATATTCAATTTCAGGTAAGCTACTCCCTTTCATACTCTCTTTCCTATTCTTTTCAATTATACAAAAATTGGATATAAGATAGTGGATGCCAAGCTGAGCATTTTGATATCAGGGACCTGTGACAAAAAAAAACACAGTTCATGTTTTATTTTAATAAACATACATTTTATGATATTACATTTATTTACTGCAATCCAACAATGTACATTCCATAAAAGAACATTACCACAAAATAAGAGTACAATATCATACATTTCCTCAATGTCAAATTGGAAGGGGAGGTCCAGTCCAATGTCCACCACATTAACTGACAAGGAACTGCTTGGAAGGGTCCCAGTTGCCAGTCTCATTGTACAACAGACGCCTGGAATATTTGAAAGAGTTCGACAAAATTTTCTACACCGGTGTCAAGTCTCTATTGAGGCTGTTGGTCACTTTTTTGAACAAGGTGTTGTTATTGTTTTTATATGTTGCGGTAATGTCTTACTATGGAATATTATAAAGCCTACTTTTTTTAAAAATGTGAAACATGTATTTTTGGCCATGGGTCTCTTCTATCAAAATGTTCAGTTTGGTGTCCACTATCATGAATCCAAATTTTGACTCAAAAGGTTGGAGATATATATATATATATATATATATATATATATATATATATATATATATATTGTATGTTAACACCTCCAAAAATCTGAAGAACTTTTCCTTGCCCTTAATGGAAATGCCAAACTTCAGGATTCAGGTATATCACCACCTTTCTCCATTTCCTTTCCATTTAAATTATTTTTTCATCCTTACATGCTTATATATATATATATATATATAATTAATAAGGACAGAAAAAGAGAGGTGACTTACCTGAGGTTCAAAGATGGCAGGCACCTTGTAGGGTTTGGAGTTCTTTAAATTTTATGAGGCACCGCCCCCTTTATCAGAAAGTGAGGAAGACATTTCCAGTGATTGGCTAACCGATGACTGACAGTCACTGTCTTCCTACCTGATACTGACTCCAAACCTTACAAGGTGCCTGCCATCTGTGAACCTGAGGTAAGTCACCTACTTTCTATCTCTATTTACTGTCCTTTTTAATAGTTTGAATTACCTTGACAATGTCATTTCCTGACATATATATATGATATGTATGTATGAAGAGCCTAATATTAATTATATAAACACAAACTAGAGCCAATTTTTGTACTTACTCTTTTTAAAAAAAAGTTTACAAAACTTCTATGCATACAATAAAATGTTATTGAATTGAATCCTGTCAAGCAATATGGATTCATGTCCTATTAAAATTTGGCAGAGTACCACACTCAGCAGCATGACATGGCATGCAAATTGCAAAGCTAAAAGCATTGGAATAGACAGCAGCATGCATGCCTTACACTAGACACAGTAAAAAGTACAGGAAGACTTCTCCCAACAATTCATTATATTACAGTTATTGAAGTTAACTTTAAAATTAAATACATTAAGAAATGTATATAGAGTGGGATTTCAAAATCAATATTTATTTTTAGACAGTTTCCATAAGATGAAACATCCTTTTTTGTTCACATAGTCACTTTTTATCAATTGCTTTTTAAGATCTATATTAATGTCAACTTTATAAGTTATTACATCAAAGTGAAAATAATATAGAATAAATAAATCTGAATACTATTTCTTTTACACTTATTAATCAAGATTGGTATTTAGGAATTGTCAGATATTAACAAATAAAAATAGTGGAGAATGTGTCAAAACCTTAAACAGGTATAACAATGCTTTTTGACAGATTGGACTTTTTCTCAATGAATAATATTAACGAGAAAGCATTGTACCATATGTGCATAGAGTCATTTCACACAACACAAGCACTCACACAGCATGTAAAAAATGGAACATCACCTAAATGTCATAGGTTAACATTACTCTTGTTCTTTTGCATCAATGTATCTGTCTAAATACTGTCTCTTCAAGAGAACAAGATAAACACCTTCATTAGCACTACCCCTTGTTGTATGCCACACAAAATGTTACAAAACTAGCATATACAAATCTACTTATGTGGCCATCCTCACATAGTTTGTACAAGGCCATTAGTAAGTGGGCAATTATTTAGTAGTTTGCATCAACATTCTTCATTTAGAAGAACTTGAAACACTTGTCCCCTGCACAAATCGCAGACTAGTAAAATTGTTAAGTACTTGAGGCACTGCTCTTGTCTGAATGTTGCTGCAAACAGATGTTAGTTGCAGGGATGCTGCAGCTCTAAGAATGTGCAGATCTTACCGTGCCACCAGTTTTTCCCATGTCCCCTGGCCGTCCAGGCTCACCTCGGAGTCCCATCGGACCCTGAAATGTTTCCCAAAAATATTACTTTTAAAGTTAACTGCTTATGGCTATATTTATGTGGCTTAAATTTTCTAACATTTCATTCTGATTCAGACAAATCACAATGTAATACAATGGCTTGTATCATATATCTAATAAATAATTTCAGTAGACTAAGGCAAATTCATATGATAGCATAAAAATAAACCTGAGTTTGAATTCATTAGTGTATGACTGTCAGTCACATTGTGAACTCTTGAGGAATGGGACTAGGACCATTAATATTAAACATGTTCTTTATTGTGTTGTGTGATGGCATCAAATTTATATACAAGATAAGTCTGCCACTCCATCCCTCTTTGCTGGCTAGATGAGTTAAGTAATGTACCAATGCAACATCATCTAAAAGTTTTTCTTGTAAAGTTAATTGCTTATTGTTTATGTCTTAACATTGTTTTAACAATAACCTTTACATAAGTCGATAGCTTCATCTGTGTCTCTTCCTTATCGAATTTATTATATATAATTAATAGGGAAAGGACAGAGAGATAGACATACTATATTTCATAGGAAAGAGAGAAAGAAAATAATCACTAACACCTTAATTTGAGAGTAGTTGTCAAAAGGCAAGGAAGCATGAATATGTGAGTTTTTGAGAGTCTAAACTCCCTTCTTCAGACAGTGTGTCATAAGAGCGTAGCAACCAGTCTCTCAGTTCACTGACAATTCAAATTAGCACATCATCCCTTAGACGGCAAGAATTAACAACAAACAAAACCAAAAGCTCTCTTTTATAATGTAAAAGTAATGAAAGAAAAATGGCAGAAGCAATCAAACAAAATACAGAACACAAAAACAAGTACAAGATGAGGTAGGTAAAAAGTAACAAAAAGTGAGTGTTAAAGGAAAAGACAGATGCTAGAGGATGTTGAGATCAGACATTTTCCTGGATTATAGAATATCTTGGACTGAGTGTTTCCAAAGGTGGATTTAGCATGTGAAGCACTGGTCAAAATTATTGGTGTGATGGGTTTTGGTATGAGCAGATATAGGGAATTGTGTTGTGGACTGTTTAGCAGCTCTGGGATGGTTAGCAATTGATGCATTCAGGGATAATTCATTTAGTTTGGCCAAAGAAAATAGGACAGAGTTTGAAATTGATCTGGTAGAAGAAGTGGGAGGACAGGCTAAAGTTGTTTAATTATGTAGGTGGCAATGTGGGGAGGATTTTTGAGGATTGTGGTAGGCATACATGACAAGTGTGACCTTGTGGTTGGCAACCCATCATAGGTGTGGTTGGGGCTTCAAGGGTGTCGAGGATGTTGCAGAGGTCAGAAGGGCACTTGAAGGTGACCTTTGGGCTGGTTGGGAGTGTTTTGAGATGGAGGTTAATATATTGCAGTCTAGTGTAGGCCAAGAGCAGAAAGAAGTTGAGTTTTTATAGTCCAGGAAAGTAGGTTATGGTTAGGGATCGATTATGTTCTGTAAGTTGGTATTTGGCAAGTAGATGGGGCATTATATATATTTGTTTCTGGTAGGGATCTAGGAAGTCTTTTCTATCAATGAAATAATTGTAAATGTGGTGGTGATAGATGGATGATGATTGACTGTTCCAAGTAGAGCAAATGAGAGCTTCCCTAAATTCTAGGCTGTATGGGAGGGAGCGTTTGCTGTGTTCAGGATGGAAACTTGTGAAGTGAAAGTATTGTAGATTGTTGGTGGGTTTAATGTGAATTGAAATGGTTATTAAGCCAGAACTGAGGTTTATATCAACATCAATGAATGTGAAGTTGATGGGAGGACTAGTTTGAAGTGAAGTTAACAGGGAATTTATTTGGTAGGGGTGGTCTTTGACTGGTATCCCCACCCCGCATACCCTTCGGATCGGCCATGTGGGGCGAATTTCCGCGTGTTCGAAGGACGTGGACTTGTTCCAGAAAGCCTAGAACCTTCTCGAAGTGGCTGAACCGAAAGACGAGTCCCGTTGGGGGCTTCGAACATGTGCCCCAAAGAAACCTATGGTGATCTTCCCTTGAATCATCGGCGATTGGTCGAGGGAACCCAAAGCAAGGCAGACGGAAGTTATTTAGGATCGGGAGGTCAACGTAAACGGAAGTTGACTTAGGATCGGTCACGTCACTTACGATCGGGACGTCAGCGTGAACGGAAGTCACTTACGATCGGGACGTCAACGCATTTGGGGTGACCTGGACCAGCCGTGCCTGGGCGAGCGAATATTTCTAACGCCCACGAGACACCGTGTCCGCCCCACAATCGCTGAGGGGAAAGATGCCGTCATCACCACCGACTGCGAGTGCGACTTCAACGCCGACATGTGATCGACGCGCGGTTGAAAACTACGTGCTCCCTTGAACGAGAGCGGCCACGACTGGAAGAACAACGTCGCCCGTGCCCACCCTGGTTCATGTGCCAGTCCTGCGAACAGTTCGCGTTCCGGTGCCGCTGAGGAAGAACGCTGCCAGCCCCGTGCTGCAGTGCAAGAACTGACACCTGAGCCCCACGTGGTTTGCCGAACACGTGCACGGGATCCGTGAGGAAAGACGCCGCACACGCAAGACATCGATAATACTAAGGTACTGTCAGTTTCATCCAGCGAACGATTATTGATTGTTTCTTTTCAAAAATTTAAATATTTCTTTTCTTCCATTTTCAAGTGACTACGAAATTTGTAACAATTGTAATTCAAATCTTGAAAATACAATTATATTTTTCTTGAGGATTGTTGTGTTTATCATTAAACCTGTTTTCCCATGGCATGCTTCTCACTTTGAATTGTTTACCTTCAAATGTTAACCCCAACCCCATCCCTTATAAATTTGCAATACCGACTTGGCAAAGCTATGGGCTTCGCAGATTGTATTTTTGTAACTAACAAGTTGTGTTATATTCATCCTTGCTTAATTAGATGGATGAATGAGCAAGACTAGTTGTTGTGTTACAATATATATAAATCTTATGTGCAAATATTAATACTAAATGCATGAAATATATTGATGCCCATTAATTGGAATGCTATTCCTACTCTTCTGTTGATGCTCCCAAAAATTCAAAACCCTGTACTCAGTATAGTGTTAGTCAACTTTACTCTTCAGGTAAGCCACCAAATTTCTAATTCTCTTTTCTGTCCTTATTAATTTATATAATTCAATGTGATCATTTTATTATTAATTATCTGTAATCTTAAATGGTGTAAGTATTTAATAAAACAGAAATGTCTGAAAGTTAATTTAGGAAACGTACTGGTAATCCCATGGGTCCGGGATCTCCTTTGGATCCTTTTTCTCCCTGAAAAATAAAAATACCTAATTAGAAATCATAAATATATTAACTTATATTTAGTGTAATAGTAAATTGAAGATATTAGAAACTGCTAAGAGAAAAATCAAAGAAATACAATTACAGGAAACTGATTTATTGGTCAGTTTTGATGCAATATCTTTATTCACCAAGGTACCAATAAAATAAGATAGCTATATGTGTAATAGAAAAGGAATTCTGGCCGAGATGATAAAACTATTCAGGCACTGTCTCACTACTACTTACTTCAAATACAATGGTAAATTCTACTAATTGACAGAGTTGCAATGGGGACCCATCTATCTCCAGTTGCAGCAAATTTATATATGGAGACATTGAAGTGCAAGCTATATAACAGCAAAACTATAACTAACGCTTTGGCTGAGATATGTCAATTATACATTTATTATATGGCCACACAGTTGACCCCACTTATAAGAGTTTCTCCAGCACACCTGAAAATCAAATGTACCAAAGAGGTGGAAGAGAATAAAAAAACTGAGATTCCTGGATGTGTCAGAAAAGCTAACAGTTTCTTAGCTCACTGAATGTACAGAAAATCAACACACACAATGCATAATCCCATCATCATCCAGCACTGAAAAGGGGTACCATTAAAATGTTATACCACAGAGATGAAAATATTTGTGCAAAGAAAGTTTAGCGGAAGAAAGATCACACCTGATTTTGGCTCTAAACCAAAATCGTTATAAGGATAAGGACCTGACCTTCATTTAGAGAGGAAGTTGGTGAACCAGTGGGGTCTATTGTTTATGAGCAAAAGCTAGCTGTGCAGCAATTGTTGACTGCTCAGTTGATGTACGCCATCACTTTAAATGGTTTCCTAACCTTCTGATGAAGGGGGCGGTGCATCCAAAAATTCAAGAGTCTGAAGCACTACATGTAAGTCACCAACTTTCTGTCTCTCTTTCCTGTTAAAACACAATAATTGTTTTAATTAACCTGACAATGCCATTTCCTGACACACATTTATATAATAAGGACAGGAAAGAGAGATAGAAAGTAGGTGACTTAGCTGAGGTTCACAGTTGATAGGCATCTGGTAAGGTTTGTAGTTATTTAAATTTTTGGAGGCACTGCCCCCTTCATCAGAAAGTTGGGAAGACATTTCCAGTGATTGGCTAGCTGATGACACAGCCACATTCTTAATTAAACTGGAAAGTCACCATATGAATTGTGATATGGCAAGATACCAAGATAAAACATCTTTGTGATATAGAATCAACTTGATATGTTCCCATTCCAATGCATAAGAGGAAGAAAACTGATAGATAGGTAATGAAAGGAATACCCATTGGATATGATCATGATGAAAATACCAATGATGAAGTTACAGAAAATTCATAAGCTGGCAATGAAGAATTTGTCTCAAACAATTTAATGACTAGGGAACTCTCAAAACTCTACATATCTAGACTATGCCATTTATTTTTCTACTACTTGTATGGGTTGAAACAAGCTCTTCACTGTTGGAATGAGAACTCCAGCAACTACGCAATTAATTAGGATTTTTAATTTAGTGAAATTTCCATGTAAGACTGCAAGCCAGTGTCCACTCCCATTGCCAGAGACAATAATGCAGAAGAAAGTCCATGGAATAATATTTTTCCATACAGGCAAGAGATTGGAGCATTGATGTGTGCAACTTAACCTGATAACACCTATGCAGTTAGTGTGGTATCCAGAAACCTAGAGGACTAGAGTACAGAATGTGCTCCGAGTGAAAAGAATTTTCGTAGGATGAGGGGTACGATAATACACTGATGTCTGTACGAGAATAAGCATGGTGGAGCTTACTTTGAATATTTAAGTGATGCAGACCTCAGAGGTGACCAAAACTCTGGATGTTTTACCTCAGGCATTTTGTGCTTCTATTCTGTGGCACCTATCTCCTGAATGAGCCAAAGGCAGCCTTCTATTGCCACATCTACAACAGAAGCTGAAGTCATAGCTAACAGTGAAGCAGCAAGATAGATAATCTGGATCAAGAGGTTGCTAAATGACCTAGAAGACTTAAAACAGTGCCCAAGATTCATACAGACAATGAAGCTACTATTTGACTTGTAGAAAACCCAGAGGTTCCCAAAGACAAAACATATGTATTAGACATTTCTTTGTATGGGAATTAGCAATTGCTAGAGAAATAGTTGTATCAAAAGTGGAATCAACTAGCAGACACATTAACAAACCTGTTGTATGCAATTTTATTTAGAGATTCGTGTATTAAATAAGGGACTGTGTTGATGAAACTTATATTTTATAAATATTATTTAATAATAAAGTTGGTAGTACTACAATGCTCTCTCTCTCTATATATTTTTTAAAATAATCTTGCTAAAGATTAGTTAGTTGATGTAACTTTTGTATGGACATGTGCTATTATACTAATGTTATTAACCTTTAAGTATTCATTGATAATTGCCTTTATTATAGCATACCTCACAAAAGAACTCAAAAACTAAGACAATAAAATTGTTTCAATAGCAAGGACTCACCTCAGACTTCCAAAAATCCTGCAATATTAGAGAAGTGCTTAAGTATAAAATTAGAATATTTTTTCCAATATTATGAGATATTATCTACAGACAAATTATAGATTTGTCTGTAATAAACATGATCATGATTCAAAATGATGAAAGTATAACAATAATAAACAAATGTACGAATCTGAACAAAAATCTGATACATTAATAAAGTGTATTGTGATAATAGTGAAGATGAGGATTTTACAGAGATATATTTAATTAATTTTAATACATATATAAAGAATGATTAACAGTCTTTTTAATTAGTATAATCTTTTCTCAGATTTCCATCTGGCTTGTGAGATTTTTCAACAAAATTTTGAAAACAGACACCTACTGCGACCAACACGTACAACCAACCTTTAAGATAGTGAAAGTATCCCCCTAGTACACAATACAATGGAGATATTATTTATATATTAAAACAATAACACACAAAATGGTGATCTAACGTGTGGGTCTCCACCCTAACATCAAGTTCACCATGGAAATGGAAAAGAACGGAACCCTCCCATTCCTGGATGTACTGGTTAAGGAAAAAACCTGATGGAAAATTGGGTCATGCGGTGTACCGGAAACCTACGCATACCGACCTATACCTTCACACCCAGAGCTATCACCATCCGGCACAGAAACACGCAGTTTTAGCCACATTTATCAACAGGGCCAGAACAATATCGGATGTTGCAAGTCTCCCAGAAGAAGGAAACACCTCCAGTCTATTTTCCTTGAAAACAGTTTCAACCCAGCACAGATAAAGAGGGCTTTCAACACAAAAAAGAAAAAGGTAACCACTAAGGAGGAATTTGTCGGCTCTGCATTACTACCTTTTGCTGGCAGCACTAATAAAATCGGACGCATTTTGGCCAAAAATAATATCAAAGCGGTATTTATTCTGCAATTTAAAATTAAAAACTCCTTTCCTGACAAGCTTGAAGATGACGACAAGGCTATCAGCCGTCGAAACATCGCGCCTTATTCGCAACCTAACCCGGACGGAAACCCGAGAATACTTTATTCAGCATATACGCCGGGAAAACCTTCGTTCTTTAAGAATACATGGACTAATTATTATTGTGGCATATTCACGCCACAGACTGGTTAAAAAAGAGAGCAATTATAATTTTTTTAACTGAATCCAAACTCATGTTGGATGCTGCCTTATTACATGTTGTTGACAAGTTGATGCTGCTGCTGCAGATGGCCAAAAAATCATCTTTCACAGAGGTGCCATCAGAGTCAAACATCTCCAATTTAGGGTGAAGACAGTACCTGATATTTTTCAGGAATTCATTGAGCATTAGCTTGCTGACACTGATAATGGCATCCTCTGAAACAGATCACAAGCAATTGAGGGGTTTATTGGCAAGCAATAGACTGATGTCTATTATGCTATCACTGAGAATGCTTCAATGATGTCAGATGCTGTGCATGCATGATTATGAGGTGGTTTATAAGCCTGGTATGGCAATTAGTAATGCTGATGGTTTGAGTCGTTGTTCCATATAAATTGTTTCCTGTAAATTGCCATGTAAGTATGCTGTGGATACATCATACATTTTCTTCTTCCAGCCTTGAGTTGATGCAATTGCCAATAATGCTTGTATGCTTTCCATCTTTACTACCGGTGCAAATGTTTCATGATAATCAACTGGTCTTGTACTGTACCCAACTGATACTAATCTTGCCTTTCTTTTCTTGATACTTCCATCTGGATTTTCTTTAATATTAAAGATCCATTTTGATTCAATGACTTTCATATTGTCCTTCCTTTCGACTAGTTCCCGGACGTGTTCTTTTAACGATGTTAATTCTGCGCGCATAGCTTCATTCCATTCCTTTGCTGCTCGATTGTTCACGGCTTCTTCCACAGTTTTAGGAATTTCAAACGTGATATTTGCAACATGTTTTTCCTCAATTCGTTGTGATCTTCTTACTCCACTTCCTCTCAATAGTTGTTCATTTCTTTCTCGCTCCATACAATGTCTTTCTCGAATCTGTATGTTCGTTTCACCCAGTTTTCTTCCTCTTTTGTTAGTTATCATTTCAGCTATCGGGGGCTCGTTCTCCTCTGGTTCCTCCACTAGTTGCTCATGGCTACTTTCATCTTCTCCAGTGTTTACAGTTGTTGTGTTTTCCAATATTCGGGTTTCCCCTTCTTTCGCTTGTAATTCTTCTATCATCTCGACCAAATAATCTTCAGTCTCTTCCACTTGACCTTGCAGTAAGTCTCCTCCCTTCTTGTTTTCTTCAAAAATGACAGATCTCGACTCAACTTTTGCTTCTCTGGATTGTACATTCTGTATGCAAGTCTTGACTTGGAATATCCCACAATAATTCCTCTCTCTGCTCTTGGGTCGAATTTCCCTCTGCATGCAGTTGTCGTTGTGTAATAACTCTCAGATGTCCGAGATTTGATTTTCTTCCAGTCCACTTCTCAATTGGCGTCTGGTCTCCGTTGTGTTTATTTGGCGAACAGTTCAGCAGGTATGCGGCTGTTGATACCGCTTCACCCCAAAACTTCTGTGTTAACTTCGAATCTTGTAATAGTGCTCTTGTCTTCTCTAGTTAGTGTCCAATTCATCTGTTCGGCTATGCCATTACTCTCTGGGTTTCTGAGTACCATCAATTCGTGTTTTATGCTTTTGTGTCGCATTAGCTCTTTCATCTGTCCATTTGTAAATTCAGTTCCATTGCCACTGCATACTTGATTGATACTGTTTCCTGTTTCATTTTCTTTGCGTTCTACGAGGTCCTTAAAATTGTTGTAATTTTCATCCTTCGTTTTTAAGAAATACACGAAAACTCTTTGACTGTATCCATCGGTATTGTGAAAATGTATTTCGCACCTCCCATTGATGCTACCAGCATGGGCCCGCAAAGGTCCAACATATACTTTGCACTCTCGTTCGTCACTGTCTTATGTGGCGCTAGTGTTGCCTTGCTGATAATGCAATCCGTGCATTTATCTAATTTTACATCCTTGTACTCGATTTCGTTGACCATTTTGTCTTTCTTCATCTTGTTTAAGTACTTCTCTCCAATGTGACCCGTCCATCTGTGCCACGTCTGTTTCTCTACTGCCGTCATGTTGGAATCATCGTTATGTAAAACATCCCTGTCAATGTATTTGTTCGGCTCCGTTCTGATGACGTACATCTTCTCCACGTCTTCTGATATCGCTACTACTACGTCTTTTTTGTTCACTATTGATGCACCGTTTTGGTCGAATATGACCGAGTTCCTATTTTTCACTAGGCTTCGCACTGATAACAAGTTCATTCTTAATCTCGGTACGTATAGTACATCTCTAATTGTAGTGTTGTACATTTTTTGTTCCACTCGGGTTATGACTTCTACATCACCTATGGCTGTTGCGTCGATTTCTCTCGCCTCTTCTGCCAATACCACTGTTCCATTGTAAGGCCTTGTATTTGTCATATTTTGATAATGCGGTGACATGTGAATGCTACATCCGGAATCCATTCCACAAATGTATTCGCTATCTAGCCATGTCCATTAATTTAATTTTTATGTGGAAGTTTTGATTCTCACTCCTCTCTGTTACTAGGCTCGTTGGGTGTTGATTCCTCTCTCGATTGTTGCTTGCTCCACCTCTATAACCTTGACCTCTTCCTCGACCTCTCCAAGATTGTCCTCTAGCGGTTGAATTGTTTTCACTTTGTCTTGTATTTTCTCCTTTCTTCCTATGCCAGCAATCTCTTCCAAGATGGCCGACTTTGTTGCAATTGTAACAAGTTCTAGTTTCTTGCCTGGTAAACCGCATCACTCTTGTTTTGTGTAGTTTTGTTCTCCATTCTTGCCTCTTCTTTCAAGGCTTGTTTGATGTCCATTGTTGCCGACCTCTGTATTCGGAGCGTCGCAGCTATTGTTTCAAATTTTTCATTTAGACCTCGCACTACGTGGAATACCAGTTCTCGTTCGCTAATAGGTTGTCCATAAGTAGAACATTTCGCTTCCATTGTTCAGCTCTTGTAATGTAATTTTCAGCTGTGTCTTTCTCTCCCATCTTAATTTGTCTCAGTTCCATCATAGCGTCTATTAATTTGTCATGTGCATTACCTTCAAAATTTTCTTTCAGCTTCATCCATAATTTTCTAGCACTAGTCCATCCAATAAACAGTCCGACTTGTTCCAGCGATAATGTTGTCACAATTTCCGAAAACGCCTCATCCATTTTGTTATCACTCACATTTTTGTAAAATTTCACTTCTCTAGTTTGTAATTGTCCATATTGTCGAACCAGTCTCTGCTACCAATTATTAGGGATTCGAAGGTAACTTAAATTAAAACACATGGCTACACACAACTGCACAGTTCAAGTTCACCCGTACGACCCTAGTTTGTAAAAATTACCTAATACATAAATAGAGATATGTTGATATCCTAAGCAAGTACTGCCAAAAAGATAAAAATATAAACTTTAGGGAGCTATTTGGCTCAGTAGTGAACATATTTCCACACAGATTTCTGTTTACTATGGCAGAAGAAACAATTATATGTAGTGAAAACTACTTTTATATTTGGGAAACAAGAGGAAGATATTTTTATGAAGATACCTGCTGAAATCAAATTTATAAGTGACCGAATTGGGATATTATATTGATATATACAAAAATGAACTAGTGTTATTTACTGGTCTCATATAATTTAACTTCTATTTGAAATTTGATAAGAATAGTGAATTTAATACACTGGTATTCTATGATATAGAGTAAATAAATAGTAATTTAAAGCCATATATTTGTTCAGCAACAGTCAACTTAAACAATTGTGCCAACAAGATCATTCTCTCACAACTACTCTACTTAATCAAAGTTATAGGTGACATAAGTCATAGTTTCCTAATATCATAGATGTAAATATTGTTCTAATAACTTAGGTTATGACCTTGAAATTGTAAGAGTTATGAAGAACATTGCTATGTATTACAATTATTTTCCATGCACAAATATTGTTAATCATACCGGCTCTCCTTTTGTGCCATCCATTCCCCTATCTCCTTTAATGCCAGGAGGTCCCTGAAGGCCAGGTGTACCAGCAGGACCTGGAGGGCCTGGGGGACCGATTACCTTAAACAAATGTTAAAAATGTAATATAATTTGATAATAAACATATCATTTTTATGTAATTGATGATGATAGCATAAATAACTTTTAATAAACTAAACAAAAAATTATAATAAGCATTTATTCATTAATCAATGATTTTACAAGGACTCTCTTAAATACAGAATTTTTTATCTAATCAACTTATTAATATAAAGTGATAAGGTTAAATGAAAACCTGAACAATTTTGGTTTAAAATTTAATACAAACATAAAAATGGGATATTTTGTTTAATGCAGAGAAATAAAAAACTAAATGGAGCACATTTTGAATGTGTACTCAATCTATAATGCTGATTACTTACACTAACATTTGATTTTGCAGGAAATCTTAACAATTCTTATGTCAATCCATTGGTATATATGAAACAACTCATAAACTAACCGTATAGTATAATTTGTAAATTAAACATATATAAAAATATTTTAAGGATTGAAGAAAGACCAACCACAACTATCAATTCTGAACAAGATAAACATTTGACATAGATTGATTGGTGGCATTCCAGTAGGTTCAATAATATGATTTTAAAACTTAAAGTACGAAGACTCTCTGACCATTTCTCATAGAATTCCACACTATAATCTTCTTTGCACAGAACAAATTTTCTCTGGTAAGTATTGTTGTCCCTTCCTGGGTTTCCTTTATGGTTTGTCTACATGTTCCATGATAGCAATTGATACAGATTTTCACCAATGTAAGACTTTCTCAATTCATAGGGTATTTGCTATACTCATTTCACTATAAATTTGTCTTGCTTATCCTTCACTGGTGGGAAATATTTGCAATTTATGATATATCTTAAATATTGGACACTAATGTGTTCTGTTACACATAGAAAGAATGCGTTCATATTGTATTTAGTGGATTTTCATTTTAAAAAACTGATTATATGTGCAGCACTATATTTGAACACATTAAGGACTTGTCTTAATTGTTTCTCTTTTTACTACCAGTCTTTCTTCATCATATATTCTTTGCATATAAAATTGTGCTAAAATTTGGGCTTGATGGTTTGATAGGCAAACATGCTGCATATACATGTGGCCCAAAAGCTCGAAGTCCGATTGTTACAAAGGACTAAATCAAAATCCATAATTATTTCACTGAACTTATGTAGCAATACAAATTAAACTTATGCATTCTTCATTTATTTAATTTTTGTGTTAATTTTATTCAATATAAATTGTAAGATGCATTAACTGTTACTTACATATTCGGTTCCACTACCCTCAAAGGTCCCATCACCCTGAAAAATAAGGTAATTATAACAATGGGGTAAAATAACAGGAAGTATTTCCTATGAGTTATTTAAGTGGATAACTAACTTATTATAAGATTTCCCAATATTGAGATATTTACATAAAATCAAATTAAATACTACACAAAAGTGAAAGTATGTAGTTGTATAACTAAGCATATAGTTAAGGAAGAAAGTTGTCATGATAAACAAACTTACAACAATCCATGAACAGCATAAGGATAGTACAAAACAATAAATTTAGAGAAAAAGTTAATATTCTCTTAATATGTCAAATTTAATGTCAACTGTTGATAAATTGTAGCCAATAAATCGTTAACTTCTTTAATGTTCTGTTTGAGAAGGAATTGAGATGAAATAATAAATACAATATTTTTCAAACCTATGTTACACTAACTTTATCATAAACTAAAAAATCATAAAAAAAAATGCAGAAAATTGGACAGTTATATCAAGGTCTTTGCAACTGAATGAATCTTTCAGGAAAGCCATTAGCATTTAACACCTATTTCAGATGAGATTCCAGCAAATAATGCTACATTAATTACTTCTCTAATATTTTCACCACTTTTCATTATTATTTTGTAAAAAGTTATAGGGACAAATCAGAGAGGATTATTACTAAACAGTTGACATAGCTGCTAATTATGATATTTATTGCTAGGAGGTGTGGTCTAACATTTGTTATAAATTCATAATTAAACTAAATACAAAAATATATAAAATATATTACAGTAACTTAAAGCATGGTATGTGTATTTAACAAAAATAAATAAACTAATAAAATATAAAGAAGGATTAATTTCTTGTCATCTAACAAAAAATATTTGCACAATAATGAAGATTGGACAGTACTTGATTTACATTTAATTGTAAGAGGAAACTGTTAAAAGTCAATATAATCAGTAACATTGCATTAGATTCAAATATTATTGTTATGAAATGAAGTGGAATGCTTCCATTGATGCTCATTGATAGCTTGCAGATAATGTAGAAGAAACATAAGAATGGAAAAATGTCGTCTGGATAGGGACCTGAGCACTGAACCTCCCGCTTTCCAGGTGTGCACTGAGCTAATCCAATTCGACATCTAAGGACTGATTCGACACCCCTACATTCCTGTAACCTAAGCCAGGCTCACCTACAATTTATTAATCACAGTCTTCACAACCTTTTACTAGGAACACTTTGAAGAATGGACATTGTGTAAATTGATCAAAGGTGCAAGGAATTCAGGTGAAAGGAAGTGTAATGCTTCAATTGAAGCTCACTGATAGCTTACTGTTGGACGTCGACTCAGATTAGCTCAGTGGTAGGGTGCCCGCCTGAAAAGCGAGATTCGAATCTCTGGTACAATCGATATTTTTTCATTCCTGTCTTTCTTCTCTTATACTATTGTTTTCTTGGATATAAAGAATAGAAGAGAGATATTGTGCTATTGTTATTGGCAAGAAATTTAACTGTTTGGTACATTGAGTACCTATTGAATCAAATGTTACACTTAACTTGAATAAAATGTCAACCATGAATTGGAAAGTTTATAATATATTAGACTTTAACCTTAGGTTTGCAACATCAAAGGTAAAAAAATACAACATTATTGCAATATAAGTTTACAAGGTCAAAAGTCTGGAATAATTATTTAAAATATTTAGTCCAAAAGACTAATAAATTATAACTGCAAGAAAAGTGGTTCATGTTTTGCGTTTAGGTAATTTGACTTGTTAAAGGTCTGTCTGGTCAAGCAGAACAATAGCATTGTTACATAAGACACTTGTAGCAAGTAATTTTAAGAGTTTATTGTATTTAAATATGACAGGGATAGCAATATCATATAAAAATAAAATTTCTATTATAATTCAAGGAAAGTATCAAAATCAGATAATAATTGTATGATAAATTAAACACAGAGTTCCAGGCACCAAAAATACACATTTACTGAATTTACTTTTAATACAGAAAATCATATGGGTTGCTATTTGTACCAAATTAAATTATGGATAATACTACTGACATATTTCACATTCATTACTTCAACTAGTTTCGCTTATACAATGATAATAGTGAAGCCAGATACTGTGTGTCACATTCACTGCTTCTTTAGTTGCAACAGAGGATGTACCAATTAGGAAATAAAAATCTAACAGATCCTGTTATATTTCAAACCATACTATGGAATGCAGAAATGAATTATGGCCAGGTTTCAAAGTACAAACATTTTATAAGTGTGCATTTTGAAAACATATGAAATTCTCATATACAACTTGTATCAGAAAACATTTTCAGGAAAATACATATTATTCTGCATAGTGATGGAATGCTTCATTAAAAAAATTAACTCATGACACTTCAAAATGCAAAGCACCAATAATCCAAATAATTTAATAAAATATTATAAACCTAAATTTACACAATTTTTTAAAAAAATGTATATTTATGTTGACCCAATTGAAGTTTTATGGTAAAGAACATGTGGCATGAAAACATTATATGAAAATATACTGATAAGATTATTATTTCTAAATCAGTTACATACATCGGAGAAATAGGGTTTGAAGAGGTACATATACATTACTGTTGTTGTTGTACGGCATTCAGTCCTACGACTGGTTTGATGCAGCCCTCCATGCTAACTATCTTGCACAAGCCTTTTCATTTCCTTATAACTAGCACACCCCACATAATCCCAAATCTGTTTAACGTATTCCATCCTTGGCATCCCTCTTCTGTTTTTACCCCACCTACTTCCCTCTAATGCTAATTTTACAAGACCCTCATGTCTTAAAACGTGGCCTATTACTCTATGCCTTCTCTTAGTCAACATCTTCCATATTGTTCACTTTTCCCCTATTCTGATTAAAACTTCCTTGTTAGTTACTCTATCCACCCATCTGATTTTCATCATTTGCCTATAGCACCACATTTCAAAGGCTTCTATTCTTTTCCTTTTCCCAACTCCTATCGTCCACGTTTCGCACCCATATAATGCCACGCTCCATACAAACATTTTTAGCAACGATTTCCTAATATTCACACTTATATTACCCGTAAGTAAATCCCTCTTTTTCGTGAAAGCCTTCCTTGCCTGTGCTACCATCCCTAGTTATTAAGCTTCCCAAGTAGCAGAATTCCTTAACTTCTGTAAAAATATTCCATTCCCAATATAACACCCTTTGTTATTTATCTGTTTCCCATACTACACTCCATTACCTTGGTTTTCCCTCTATTAATCCTCATATTGAACTCTTTCTTCAGGACTCCATTCATGCCAATTATTATGGTTTCCAAGTATTCTTCTGATTCTCCTAATACTACAATATTGTCAGCAAAGCATAAGGTTTTTATTTCTTTTCCTTGCAGTATAATGCCTTTTCCATATTCTGTTTTCACTTTCTTCAACTCCTGCACTATATATAAGTTAAACAGCATAGGCAACAGGCTGCATCCTTGTCTTACTCCTTTCTTGATTTCTGCTTTCCTTTCTTGGTCTTCTATTCCAATTACTGCTGCCTGTCTTCTGTATTAGCCTCCTTTCTCAATATTTTATTCTAGTTGTCTTCCAAATCCTTAATAGCGTGTTCCAGTTCACATTATAAAATGCTCTTTCTAAATCTACAAATGCCATGAATTTAGACCGGTTTCATAGTATCCTGTCTTCTAAAATTAATCGCAAAGTCAATATAGCTTCTCTTGTCTCTATATTCTTCCTAAAATCATACTGATCTTCTCCTACCTCGCATTCTATTTGACATTCCATTCTCCTATATACTATTTTCGTTAATATTTTGCATGCATGCGATACTAAACTAATTGTCCTGTGCTGTTCGCATCTATCATTACTATTGTGTTGTAAAAATATGTTGATCGCTTTTGAGACTGCATTCCTGTGATGTACAAATTGTAGACTTAAACAAACAATTCACACTAAGCAAGAAGGGACACCATACTCAAGAAACATTATCATATAAATAAAATATTACAGTTCTGATTAGATAATAATACTAGATCATATTTCATTGACCCTGAATCTGGTCTTTAAGAGTGTGGAATAAATAGGTATTGTTTATTATATCTTGGTAAATGTTTTTGAAAATGATATAATGATGAACAGACATGGTTTATAAGAATATAATTCTGTCAATTCATTTGTAAAATAGAAGTGGCTAATTATTTTTGGAATTTGATTGTATTAACTTGTAATATTATATTGTAGTTCAAGAGTCTATAGTATATCACTATAATTACACTTACACTGATCACGATCTGCACAAATGAAGATATTCACAAATATAATACAAGAAATAAATTAGACTTACCAAGTGAGATACAAAAATAAAATTTTAATGAAGACACATATATACTACGGTATAAACCTATATGTATGAGTATCACACAGAGCACTAGGTATAACTTCAAAATAAAGCTAGTCTTACCATAAATACTGACACAACCTTTGAAACATGGTGTACATCTATTTTTGAAGGACACAATAAACTCTCTGTGGCCATGGTGAGCTGTTATAGAAAAAGTATGTTCATGAAATTTTAGAAATAGAGTGGGGCAATTAAGAAAATGGTGTGGCAATAATAGCACTTCATAAAGTGGGTAAACCAGCTCCTATGATATTCATAACCCTTAAAAAATTGAAAATTAGCAAATCTTTCATGTATGGGACCATCGAGCATTAATGGAGACTGGCACTGTTGTTGATTGTCCAATGCAAGACTGCTTTCGTAGTATCAGAGTGATGGTCCATATTCATAGAAATCTTGTACAAAAGCAGCCAGTACTTTGTTGACTAGGGGTTGTAAGTTTACTAGCAAAGTGCAGGTGACTTCCTTAACGAATGTATAAAAGAGTACAGGGTAATGAAATCAAAATACCTCCTGAAACATTCTGCCAACAATGGGCATAGGAGAATTATTTTCACAGATGAAAAACTCTGAGGAAGCTTTCAATTGACAAAATGATTGAATTTATACTTCAACAATCCAGGAAGTTCGGCAGAAAGCCCTGAAGATTCAGAGGAGTCATCATTCTGTCACAGTCATGGTTTGGTGGAGAGTTGTGCATGATGTGCCATCATGAAGCTTCATTCAGTGAGAAAGGGGTGAAAACATCAGCCAGACTGTATAAAAATATTGTGAAGCCTTTGAGTGACACCTTGTCCAGAAACCAACATTGGAGCTTCTTACAGGATTCTGCACGAGCCCACAAGGCAAACTCTACCCAGGGCTGGAAATGTCCCAGACTTAATTGCTACAAGTGATTGACCTGCTAGCAGCCCTACTCTCAACCCATTGGTCTACAAGTTGTGGTCAGTGCTTGATGGCATGGTTAGTAAGGAACACCGAAATCAACAAGCTGAATTGAATCCTTTATCGAAGGCAGAGGCAGATTTCTCTATTGATGAGCATTAAGGACTTGTGAAGGCCAAAGGTGGCAATTTTGAAATGTGATAGGTGTTACATGTTTGTTATACTTGTAAGTAACCTGTACAATAATGAAATTAAATCATTTTTAAAACTTTCATAAAAATTCACTTTAAAAGTCATTTCAGTATTTATTGTATGACTAGGTATATCACATACAGCATAAATAATTTTATGTACAGTCTGATATTTTGAGAGTAATAATGCCCAATTTTATGCATAATGTACTTGCAGGAACTTAAGGCTGAAATACCTAAAGATCTGCCCCAGAATATTATAGTACATGTCAGTAATGCTTAAGTATACTACATAAATTAATTTTTTAAAGTTCAGATTGCAGAACTTTTACAGCATTCTATTATTATTTTACAAGAGTAAAATATACTTTTTTTTTTTTAAAAAAAATTAATTTATTATCTGTACATTTTAACTTATAACTTCACTAATTTCATCAATGTTACACAATCAATACCACATTTGTTTAAAGAAATTGCATAAAATATATTTTCTTATAATTTATATATTATTGACAAGCCATTAGCTGAATGAAGAGCAAGATGGTGTGGCTCTGGAGTCACCTCTTTCTCCAGCCACTGGCAGTTTTTAAGGTGAGCTATAAAAACTGCTCTTTTGAAACCCAGGTGCTTCAACAGATATCTGGCCACATAGTACTGAGACCTTACACAACTTCCTAAAAAACATAACTGGAAGATATCCCAATATACAATTCATAATGGAGGTGCAAAATATGGAACACTTCCCTTTCTGGACCTTTTGATAAGACAGAAACAGGATGACACTGTGGATCATGGTGTTTATTGAAAATAATATATACATATTTGTACCTAAATGCTTATTGTTTTCAACCTTTTGTATAGAAGAAGTGAATGGTAATAACTTTGGTACATGGGACCTACATGATTTCTGACCCAGAACTCTTACAAATGGAAATTGAACACCTATAAAAGTTGTCTTTGTGACAGATTACCAATGTTCTGAAGAAGGGCAGACTAAAATAACTGGCTACATTCCTTTTGCTGTACCAACCACTAGTCAGATTAGCATACTTTTTAAATATGAGACATAAGGATAGTTTTCTGTCCATAGACTGTAGGTTAGTTTACACAGTGTGAACTAGTTTGTGAGTAGGTACAGACAAAGCTACAGGACAGCTACTGTTATTTTGTAAACATATCATGTGAGTTATTATCAATGCATTTAGGACACAATAATGCGTAGTTAGTTATCAAAATGTCTGATGGTTAGTTGTATAAGGAATAGGAAAACCTGTGGAATACTTCTCAACCTAATTATAAAAACTGGGATTTTAGAAATCAATCCTTACTACACATTGTGAACATGGAAAAGGTGACTGATGAAAAAAGATAAAAAATTTGTTCAACATATAACCAGGAGATTCTAAAGACAGCATAATGTAAAGGAGTAGGCCTGGTACATCCATAAAATGTTTTGATTTGATGGAGTCTGTAATAAAAAAGTCAATTTAAAATAAAAAAAATAAAAAATTGATTTGCTTTGTTTTCTCTGAGATTTTTGTGATGTAACTCTGTTATAATGGTGCTTGTCACTCTGTATAATTTTTTAAACCACATTCTAACCATTTTCTATCTGCATTTCAGCACATAATACTGTAATTAAAGATTTTATCACTACCTGAACCATAATTTTTCATTGGTTTAAAGATAAAAGTAATGTTGAAGGCAACATTTTCTGTTCTTATCATTTGGTATTGTGCCAGCAACTGGAATTTTCTGTAGTCATATAAACAATTGAGTGCAGTCAGTAACTTCAATGCACATTGACTTAACAATAACTGTCTATTTACAAGGAATGATACTTGTACTATCTAGAATATCTTATGCCAGATTAAGGACAACACTGGCCTCAAGAAAACTGGCATCAACCAAGTCTCCTAGCCTTAATTATATTATTAAAATTCTACAGACCATTGACAAAATTATAATTGAACACCAGAAGAAGCTTACGGGCAAAGCAACCTTTCAAGTCAACCATAGTGGAGCTTGTGCTCATGATAGGTCACATCATAGACTTCCAGAAAACTAAGATACTGAACCAAGCAAGGAATTTGTGAGAGTGTTAGAAACCATACTCTGACTGACCAGTCAAACAACCTGGCATGTATGCCTTCCATGAGAGTTCAGACACTGCCTCAGCACTGGAGGTGAGGTACACAGTTACAACAAATAACTGAGGCAGCAGAGATGTAATACCATATCAGGCCCACTTATTGGCCAGCCAACCAGAGGAGCTAATGCTCCAAGACCACTATAAAAGCAATCACACCTGCCTTAAATGGCATTTCAGCTGAAGAAGAACACAGCGGTGCCAACATACAAAACACTGTGGTAAATCAACATTAATACCCAGTTGGAATCTCAAGAATGCTTCATCCAGCAGCTATGCTGGGAAAACCTATGATCAATATTTAATCATTAGCTGGAAAACAATAGTCTAATTCATTGTTAGTTACTTCTTTTATAGTTTCAAAGTAATTATTTATTAAAATGTAACCTGAAAACAATATATCCTCATAAAATGCAATAATAAGGTCTTGTAAGCCATATATGTATGTTAAAAATGATAGACTAGAACCTTGTCAAACCCGATCTTTATTTGTTCACAATCAGAGTGAAAAGTTCAACCAGAATATAAATAGTTACAGTATGTCTCCAATTACTTTAGGAATAGAAAACCATGAATTGTAGATTTTAGTATGTCCACTGAAATTCAAGTTTTCTAAATGCAAACTTATAAACATGATCATATGTTTTGTAAGTGTCACAGAAACTTATTAATTGATTCTGTTTATGATTTAGTGAATATAATAGCACACAAGGAAAAGAGAAATAATATTTACTCATTCATAATACAAAACTTAGAGGTAATTAGCCAATTGTTCTTATTTAAGTGTTATAAGAATAATGCCAACAATGAAACCAGGGAAGTTTTCTGAGCATTAGTGTTGTATGTTTTAAACTATGATATTATTATATTAAAAACATATCTTAGTATGAGACTGATTATATCTTAATTATTCTTCAATACAAAAGAAATTATATGCACAAGAAAGGGAGAGAGGAATTACCTTACTTGTATGAAGAGTGATCAACAAATAAGTAATAATATTAAATTAAGAATTACAATGAGATAGGAGAATGAGTGGAAGTAATGGTCTAAGCAATTGTAATAATGACCTAGGGTAAAGTGTTTTCATTAATTTTCCAAGAATGTTTTCATTAATGGCTTAGAAGAGGTATTTTGAATTGGCTGAAATGATGAGTGAAATTAGATATGAGGAATGTTATGTTATATTTGATTAAGTATGTGACTATTCATGATGGATTATAAAATGTTAATGAAGAATGAAGGAAATTGCCATCACATCTTCAATAAAACATGTGGGTGGGTATAAACCTCCACACTGGTGTGTGTAAGTTGTGTATACCTTGATATGTGTTTGAACGGTGGTTGTATGTATGTATGAGTGTGTGTGTCAATATTGACACATTTGATGATGGATGTGTTTGAATGAGTGTGTTAGTATGCATCTCCCCAACCCCCATCAAGTCCTTGCCTCTTCCCAGACCCTCACTGAGAGAGAAAGTTGGTGACCTGGTGGGGTCAATTGTTTACGACCTAAGTTAGAAGCGCAGCAAAATTTGGCTGCTCATTCATCCGCTAGCCAATCACTGGAAATGTCTTCCTAATTTTCTGGTGAAGGGGGCGGTGCCTCCAAAAATTCAAGTACTCTAAACCTCACAAGGTGTCTACCATCTATGAACCTCAGCTAAGTCACCTACTTTCTATCTCTCTGTCCTTTCCCTATTATATATATATATATATATATATATATATATATATATATATATAATATTTCTAACAAATTTTCCTTTGTTGAGAGATCCTTTACTGAATGAAAGAGATAGAGAAATGCTTAAATTGATGCTCAGGTAAAAATGTATAGCTAAATTTAGAAGAAAGAAATAAGAATGGAAAAATGTCGACCAGACCCAGGACTCAAACCTGGAAAGCAGGAGGTCCTGGGTCTGGTCAACATTTTTCCAATCTTGTCTTTCTTCCTAAAGATATAAGAGCTGTTAACTTTTGCAGTGTCTTGAAACGCTTTATCTATTTTTAGGAAGCAAATTGTTTAAAATTTTGGAGTGCACACCCACTCCTGTGTTAGTAAAGGTAATTATGTATCAGATTTGGTTGCTCTTTATAATAGATATAACTATTTTTTATAAAACTTGCTCTTTGTTATATTTCAGTATGAATGTTTATAAAAAATATTGTCACATTTTTTCAATGAATTTCACTGAAGGTTATCTGCTACAATGATGTGCACAAAATATTAATGACTGATAAAAAATAATGTAATAATATAATAAAATATTTAGATTAATTTTTATCTATCAACTTGCAAATTATTATATTATTATGTTCACTGATGTGAAAGACTGTAAATTAAGGACTTACCTGTCTTCGTCTGAGTTTCTTGTATTTCTGCGGATCAAAGAGTGTGCCGAGAAAAAAGAAAAATAACAGGTTACAGTGAGGTGTTAGCAGATGGAATATTTTGCTTTAAAGTTACTATTTTAAAATGTATTGAACATGACAACAAAATTCTGAATTTGTAACAAATATACTAAATAAAAATGTATCATACTGTAAAAAAATAGGAGTAAAATAAAAAAGTGTTATTGATTTGCATCAATAATAATAAATAAACAATAAAAAGTTTATAAGTTTACTAAGAATTACTGATGACGCAGTGAGAGCTTGTATAGTTTGTAAACAATAAAAAATTAATGAATTAATATATTGAAAATATAATTGGCAGTAAATCTAATAAGGAAAACTATAATAATATTGTGTGTTTACCAAAAATGTAATTCTAAGGAAAGCAAAAATGCTTAAAAAATGTCTCAGTAGCTTACTTCTCTATATAGTAATATTTATTATTTAACTAGCTGGCTGTCCGGTGATGCCTGAGAACTCATTTATGTTAGCTTGCTATAGTATTTAATTCAATATCCCTTTGTCAACATGTGATTAACCATCAGCATGAGCATGACATTTTTGAAAATTTGTCTTTTCAGATCATCTACTTTAGAAGAGCTGAATTTCATAATAACCACCATGATGACACCAGTATCTTGTTCAAGACAACAAATCACCTGATATCCTTAATATGCACAGTAACATAAAATAAGTTTTAAAAACTACAATACCAACAACACAGGAAAGACACTATCAATCTTACTAGCTACGAAAAATATTTATTCATGTGCAAATATTTGCCATTTATGAATGCTTTACATTTATGCATGCTCCATCCCTGCCCATAATGGTGGCAGTAGTGTCTTGCCCCTGAGTCCTTACTTGCTTCTAGGTTACTAGGAACACATGTAAAAAATTTGGTCGAAATTGCTCCTCATGTTTAGATTTGTCTGCAGCACATTTATAGACAAAGATACACTGAAACAGCCAATTATATTTATAAGAGAAGATACTGGAACCATGAGTGTGTGGCCTGGATCTTTATACAATCAATCTGCACTCAAATTCATTAAGCATTTTACATAATTATAAACTAATTAATATCATTAGTTAAATAAATTGTTAGTTAAATTTAAGCATCATTTCATGCTTAACAGCATGGGGTAGGAAATTTTTTGGCCTAAATGGGGGAAGAAGTAACCTAAATCTTCAAAAGATTGATAGAAACCTTGTCTGGGCTGAACATAACAATACACCAAAGTTTCGAGTCAATCGGATAATTGGTTTAGGAATGCATAAGGGACAAGCATGGTGTCACAGACAGGATGATATATGTGGGTCCTTCTTTGGCCTGAAAAGGGGGGGGGGGGAGGAAGGAAGCTAAATCATCAAAATATCAACAAAAAACTTCTGTGGGGTGATCACCATAAACATCAAAATTTCATGGCAAGCAGATGAATGGTCTAGGAACACATGGAGAAGATGGCAGAGGTGGAAACCTGAGAATGTTTCCTTCAACAATTACACTAGGAAAGTTTATGATCTTTGATATAAGGGGACACCTTATAAGTCACAGTGTGTTCAAACAGGCCTGATAGATAAAGCCTGTAGCATGCCAAATACATTGCCTTTTATTTATATAGATTATGAACATTATTCATAAATTCATAGTATTTAAAAAATTATTTTAGAAGCTTTAAAGATGGGCTTCCATGGTCTAAGAAGAAGAAAAGGGCAACAAAGTTATGTGAAAGACTTATTTTGAATACAAATACAAACTTATAAAAGAAAGACAAGGATTTTATTAAGAAAACTGTTCCACACTATACACTAGCATATAACTTCTATGACAGTTGGATAAATATGGGAGAACTAGTCTCATGTACTACATACTCCCTTACTCCAACCTCCTTTAAATTTTATGTAGTAGACATTCCGAGTAGAGAGACACTTTATCAATGTATCTTAGACACATGTAATACCTTTCCAAAAAGAGTTGGAATATGTGAAACAGTAGTCGTTGATATTATGAGTGGTTACATATTTAGAAATGAGTGAAGGCTATTTTGGACATTTGGTATGAGTTTCCAAAATGACAACATGTGAAACACTTGCTTATAAGGTGATAATGTAACTGAACTGCTGGTAGTATTTTAAACAATTTTTTTTTCTTTGCTGTGACGAACCCATCCTCAAAGTTTATTAATGTACTATTCTAACACCCTTTATAATATAAAAAAATGTAAATTTAGCAACATCATCAAGATGTTTTAAATGTGTGGAGTAAAAATATATATGTCAAATGAGAACAAATTAATAACCTATATATATCTTATAAAAGAAAACTCACAATAGAGGTTTAATTATGACAATATTTGTTTTGCAAGTTTTGCACATTGTGCCCATGTCGGAAAAAGTAAAATATAATGCATTGGAGAATAAAAAGAATTGATTGTAAAGATGTGTATTGTATGGTGACAATAAGCTCGGTCATAAACTGTAAATTGGTTTTGAATTATTTTGGGCATGTGAACATTTTAAAAACCTAATTATTGGATTAAGCAATGAATTGGATCAATTGTTATGACTAAATATTTAGATCACCCTTCTCCAAAATTACAGAGAATTTAGTTTCCTTTATCTGGTTATGTTCATACCATTCAACATATGCTTGGAAACAAATTGGGAATTGCTGATGTTTTGTCTTCTAGAACATTTGAGGACAAAACTGCAGCTTATGTACATGGTACAGTTAATGTTTTTCAGCCTACTGACCAATTATTAGAAGAGGCCAGAAAAGCACAAGATGCTGATGACGATAGTGAAAGGTTAATGGAATATTGTAAAAGAAATAAAGTTTGAGATCAGAGAAGTGAAATTTTGCTTGTAGACAGCTTTCTTCTCAAAGGTAATTGTATAATTATTCCAAACAAATAGAGGAGGATAATTTTGCAACATGAGGGAGATTTAGGTATTCGAGAGTGTAGATGGCGAGCCCATCAGTCAGTAGGGTGGCAACGTTTATTAAGAGAAATTGAACTAATAATTAAGGTTTGTTGAATAGATCGTAAATCAGTGGCAGCAAATGATTACTTAAGAATTTCTGAGCCATCCGTGGCTCCATGTACAGCTAAATTTTGTAATTTAAAAACCATGTTTTGTAATCAAATTTTTTTACCATAGCATTTTACCCATTGTAATCTAATTTAAATTTTTTTTAGAACCTGAAGAAGTCTCAAATCAGAGACAAAATATTGTAACATTTAATATTGTAACTTAAAAACTGATAAAAGGCTGACATAACTAATTTATTATATATTTAATTGTCAGATAAACTATTTAATTAAATTATATTATTCTTCCTTAATGTTTTACCATGTTCAGAAGTATTTGTCACTTTTATTCTCTCATCATCTAACATAACTAGGATAATTCAAAATATATC
Source organism: Eucriotettix oculatus (assembly GCA_034510155.1). NCBI lineage: Eukaryota > Metazoa > Arthropoda > Insecta > Orthoptera > Tetrigidae > Eucriotettix > Eucriotettix oculatus. Next base: position 171,457,787 of record CM067377.1, read on the forward strand.
AAACTGGTCAAATTATAAATTTTTCTAGTTATTAACTAATTCAAATTTATAATATTAGCACACAATATTTCTCTCTTTAAGATGAGTATGTCTTGTGATCTGATTACTAATGTGACAATGGACAAATATAAAGTATGTGTGACCAATTTGTATTTTACAGGAATACTTGTAATGCCTCTACAAGGGTTCCATGAAATTTATTTTTAGGGGGGATTGTTTACTGTAACAAATTAAATAACTGAATAACTAAATTAATTTAAAAGATAAATAAAGTAAAGTTAATTATGAATTCAATATATCAGACCACACTATACAAAAAATATATGTACATAACTTGCAGATGAATGAGGAATTAATAAATACCAGCTTACAATATGTCAAATAATAAATATTGGAATATTTTGAACAGGAGATATAACTCAAGGAAACTGGTATCACAAATATGCAGTATCAATTGAAAGCTTCACTATGGATATTAAAGCAAATATATTACTGAATTCCCCTGACAATCTACTTCTTAATAAAGCACAAAGAATGGCCAAAAGTCAGAAAAGAAATACTTTTAATTGAAAATGTTTCATCATCCAACTTTTGGTACTATTTCATTTCTGACTTTTGGTCATTATTTGTGTTTTAATTATAGTAATCAATCAGATTAATCCAATGGGTGAATGTAAATTATATAAACATGACCAATTTGTATTTTACATGAATAATAAATTACATTACTGTAATTATCACACCTGTTTTAATTTGAGTGATTGATTATATTATATTGCCATAACATAACATTGTTAAAATTTAATGGAGTTTCTAATATAAACATGCTGACTGCCACATTACAAATGTACTTGGAATATTAGGGTCATGAGACATCTAATTATAGAGTAGTAATTATGCATCAATCTACCAATGTAAGAGGCAGGTCATGTTTAAGCCACAAAATCAATGTAATTTTGCTCTTAACTGCATTATGAAGTAATTTACTTGATTCAATCTTATTAATCTTTTATATGTGTAATCAGCTATTATTCTAACATAAAGTGGAAGGTTCTTTATAATTTTGAAACTAATTACTCTTCAGTACTTTACTTGCATTGCTGTTGTATCACAGACCTCTATGTCACTGCTAAAAATTCACAGTCAATTGTTTTTCATATTGGTTATTTTTTAAAGCTCAAATCATTCTTTATTATTTACTGTCAAATATTCACCAAGTCACAAGAGACAATTTATTTTTGTATTTTACATAATTTGTCTATGAGTAAGTAATTAACAAAGTAATAAACAATGAGCCAGTTTAAACCAATAAACATTATAGTAATGTATTAAGATGCCCAGTTAATTGAAAAATTGAGGTATGACCACTCACGTATGATGACTGAGGCACAGACACAGAAATATAACCCAACTTTTATGGAAAAGTTATCAATTAATTAAGAAACATAATTTTCAGTTGTGTTACGTATTATTACTAAGGTAGGAGTTTAGATAAGATAAAAATTTTCACAACATTTTCAATGGTTTGTATAGGCATACTAAAACCCTCATATTGACATACACTCACTCAAACACATCAATCCTCAAAGGTGTCAATATTTAAATATTAACACACACACTAGCCGATCACTGAAAAATGTCTTCCTAACTTTCTGATGAAGGGGGCGGTGCCTCCGAAAATTCAAGTTCTCTAAACCTCACAAGGTGTCTACCATCTATGAACCTCAGGTAAGTCATCTTCTTTCTATCTCTCTGTCCTTTCCCCATTAATTATATATATATATATATATATATATATATGATAATTGGATAGAAAGAAAGATAGAAATATTTGGGAGAAAGGCAGGAAATTCGCTCTTTAAATCATATGTACGGCATGGAATCATGCACAAGGAAATACATATGTCAAGCGTAGAAGGGAATGGAAGAAGGAAGAAAGACTGAAAAAATTCGATGTGGCCAGGACTCGAACCTGGGTGCACGAAACAACAGTGCATCACCCCTAGAGCCGGGGCGTGCGTCTATCCACTCCGCCACCACATCGAGTACGACCAACCGAACATTTTCAGTCTATATATATTAGGTTTTCAAGTTAGGATGGATAGAGAAGAGGGATTTAATTAAAACAATTAATAAGGACAGGAAAGAGAGATAGAAAGTTGGTGACTTACCTGAGGATCATAGATAGTAGACATCTTGTGAGGTTTGGAGTTCTTGAACACAAAACACATGGAGGTTAATCAAGACACATTGGAATAGTGCCTACACAATTAATTTTTTGCAATAGATTTTTATTTTTTTTGTAAGTAGAATTTATGTCAAGACGTAACTGGGAACAAAATTTTATGTGTTCATTAATATAAATACTAAAGTGTCAGTATTAATCTTAGTCATTTTTACTTTGATACTCATTTATACTAAAAAAACACCATCTCTTATGGCCCTAAAAATTTCTCCTTACTCAATTTTCTCACTAAATTGTAAGTAATTTGTACACCAAGTTTGGTTGAAATTGCTTCAAGCATTTAAGAGTAAGTGGTATATGCCTACATGCATACATTTTCTTTTTATCAATTTACACATGTAAAATATAGTTTAGAATTATTTGCCCCAATCAGTTTAATAAAATGTATATACATCATTACATTATATTTACTTACCGACTCCCCTTTCTCTCCTTTCTCGCCTTTCTGCCCAGGATAACCCTACATCAAAGAGTTATTGTTAAGTATCTTATATAATTCTCATGAAATTTCATAAAAAAATGTTACTGTATATGCATCTGAAATGAAAAGTTATGAAATATTTATATTGATATTAAACATTTGATGAAATTAATTGTTAGTGGTACTGGAAAATACAAGAAATATATTAAAATCTTGGGTACATTGTAACCCAGGTTTGTTAAATTCCATACAGTGCCATTATTTCCTGTTTTCTTTTTTCTTTTTCAAGGTTATAAATTAAAATTTCATGCTATGTGTCTAGAGCTTGGGAATTATTTATCCTTATATATTTTAATATTTTTTTTAAGAAGATGTGTTTAAAAACCAATGTTTAAAATGCGGAACATTTTACTTACAAAGAGCAAAAATCTAACCCTTGAAAGACAATGCCTTTATCTTAACTAATAAGGATAGTACTGAAATACGATTCATCACTCTTCCTTGTTAGCAAAAAAAATCTATAACTTTGGAGTTAATCTGACTCAGGTATAATTTTTCACATGATAATGTTCCTAAAGTGAAATTATTTTACCCTTTTCAGCATTGAGAAACACTGTTCAGCCTCAGATGTTCAAACAGTAATACTGTAGTAATTAACAGTTTTAAAATATTTATTGTCTTTTAAAATGAATCTCGCTTGCCTTCCACATTTAAAAACAAAACTCCTCCTGAAACCTTTCTCAATTCATGTCTGGCATTAAACACTTATAGCTCTCCACTCAATTTTAATATGTCCAGAAATGAATAATTATCTGTCATTTTAAGGAATTTCAAACATATATATTTTCCTAGTGTAATAATTTATCCATTATCTTTTGGGTTGTACTGTTTATCACTTTAAAAATGACTCTGTGGATGGTCTGTGTGAAAGTAATAAAATTTCTTTTTTTTTATAGGGGAAATAATAATTAGTATTGGAATAAGATCAACAATATTTATTGTGCATGTGTCAGACTGTAAGATTATTTGCACAAAGAATATTGAGATGGACTCTTTTCTTTTTCTGTAGTCTAATCATGACAAGCTGTGAAGCATAATTGCCCACAACACCTCATGAGCTACAACACTCTAACAGCAGACTAGAAACTATCGATCCAAGGCATTTTCAGTTCTATCCCTGGCATAAGGACATACTGACAATTAGTTCTATTATTTTACATTATTTGTCTTTCCTTCATCGCCTTTTAAAGTTGTATTCTAAATATATTCATAACAAACTTTTGCTCGCTGACTTGTCTCTGAACATGATATATAACTGGGTCTTAAAATTATGTTTATTAGTGATTTTGAAAAATATTTATAAACATGAAATGTTTTTAAGTAACATGACTGTAAAAGGAAAGATCATCTGAAAAATATTGATAAAAACCACCCTGAATGTAGCTATATGGGATTTTTCAGTGCTATTCCCAAGTGGCTCAGTACTATGCAAAAGCGATTATAGAGTGCACGCCAACTCGTCCACCTACACACTACTTCATACAGATAAAATACAATGAATAAAAGCAATAATATTTGTAAGCATTAATAAATCTTAAATTAATAAAAGTCATTAGTAATGCCATGGCACAATGATTCTACCTCACAAGCTGCCACTGTATATTACTGATGAGAAGAGAATATAACATCAGTCCAATGTAACTCAATAAGATGTGAATTATTTCTTACAATATTTATTGCTAACATTTAAATTTATGTAATTTTTCAAAACAATATTAAGATGGTTTAGAGCATATTGTATTAACATTTTAATTACTAAACATTGAAGGGGACACAATTTAGTGTAAGAGTAAAATATATAACATGAATTAAGCAGTTAGTGTAAGGTTATAGATTTGTAATATTTAGTGTGAGGAGTTCAGCTCATATTAACTACTTGTATTGAAAGGAAAAATACTTAAAATACTTACAGGAGGCCCTGGTAAACCAGGTGGACCCATGAGGCCAGGTGGTCCAATATCACCATACTCTCCCTTTTCACCTTTGGGTCCAAACTGACCCTAAAAAGTATGAATTTAATTTGTGAATTAACATCAGTATTTTTATTATAGACTTGTAAAACAAATTAGTTTCATAGTATGAAAAACATGGCCACTATTTAAATGATTTATAATTTAGCCACATTTTTTTCAAACAATGAATTCCTTTAGGACAAGGCAAATGTTAAAACCAATTAATAATAAACAAAAGTCATCAAGAACTAAAAAAATATATTAAAAATATTTTTAATTTATATTTTCCATAATTAATAATTATTTAAGTAAACATCTAATTCGGCTTTTAAATGAACTTAGATCTGAATAAATTCAAGTTACTTAATCATTAATATATGAAGTTCTAAAAGAACTTTTTAAACACTTTACAAATAATGTTTAGTAATATAATTGACTTAGAATTATAGATATTAGTGATTTTGAAAAATATTTATAAACATGAAAAGTTTTTAAGTAATATGAATGTAAAAGGAAAGAGCATCTGAAAAATTTTGCTAAAAAATAAAACAAGTAAATATTGACATATTAACAATTAGTTCTATTATTATACATTATTTGTTGTCCCTTCATCACCTTTTAAAATTGTATTCTAAATATATTCATTACAAACTTTTTCTCACTGACTTGTTTCTGAACATGTTACTTTAGCAACTTTCTTGAAGATGACAAATGGTCACAATTGCAAGGTTATCATATTTTTCAATTTCTTTATGTAATAATAATAATATGATTCTGTATATAATGATATTCAATACAGTCTCTCTATAATTTTTTAAAATTATTTTTTATGTTTCAATTAGGAGATTTCAACAGCTACTGTCACATTCATACTATTAGTGAAACATCACTAGTGTTGTCTATATTCTAAGTGTATTGCTGTGTATATTGATTTACATCAGTAATAATAGATAGTAGTGTGTTGTTCCAACAGCTGCAATGTGATCTTGTTTGGTGTCTTGATTCTTATATAAAGATAACCTTAAACTATAGTATAAACTACACTATGGTAACTGCAACAATTAGGTTAAATACATAAAATATTTAAAAAAATAATTACATATTTTTCTGAATACTACTACATTTAAAATAACATACCTTCAGTTTTCTGCATATGATAAACATGTATATATGTCAGTCCTATGCTACTGCTAGCATATTAAAATGTAGTTAAACCTACATACAATTACACTGTGCCCAATTTTATTTGCCGCCACATAGCAGTGCCAACCTTCTTTATACACCATTTATCAATAATCTCTTATGTATTGACATTAACATAGCAGTGCCAACCTTCTTTATTAAATATTTATCAATAATCTCTTATTTATTGACATTAAAAGTGTAATAGGATGAGAAACATAAACACTAGTTGTTTTGAAATTATTGAATCTTTGTATTCTATCATGGCTAACCATTACAATAAATTAATTATGATCTAAAGTAAATTAATGGATTTAAATGAAAGACTCAGTAACCATCGCTGATTAACAATTAATCAATCCATGAATACCCCTTTGAACTAATAATGAAACACTAATATTATTCATAAATATGATGTTGTTGTGTATTGTGGTATTCAGTCCAAATTATGATCAGATGCAACCCTCCATACTAACCTATCTAGTGCAAGCCTTTTCATTTCTATGTAGCTACCACATCCCATGTCTTACCTTTTCTGCTAAGCGTATTCCTTCCTTCGCATCCCTCTTATACTCTTACTCCAAACACTCCCCTCTAATACTAATTTTACAAGACCCTCATGTCTCACAGCATGGCCTATTTTATATTCATTCTCTTGGTAAGGAAAGCAATTGATATTACTGATAAGAAATATTTGAAAGATATTGAAATTTAAATTAGTGCTTTACTAAAAAATAATTATTTCCCAAGAAATCAGATTAATCGACTATGAATAGTACAGATGCATCAATATCAATATAATCACTGAGAGATAAATAACAATAGTGAACTGAAAATATTAATCTAACCTATGTGAAATATCTCACTTGTTAAACTATGAAGGTTTCCGTAAATATAAAATTATTGAAACCAGGGAATGAAGTTAAAAATTTAAGATTGATATTTCACATCTAACATAGTCATTTGAAGTCCATGTAGAAATTGTATTAACAGCTACCTACATTGGCTAATATCAAGATGAGAGTCTACCATGGTCAGATAACACTAAAACCAAAACAAGAAAACAAATACAGAACTATTGGTTTAAACTAAGACAACAAATCAAGCATTCATATTTAATAATATTAAAATTTTACACAAGAAAAATTTAAAAATTAACTCAGAATTGCTGAGACAATTCATATAAATAATGTTCTGAATTACAAAATCCAGGGTACTGATGTAGAAAAACAATATGCAGAAGTCATACAACGTAAATTTACTAAATAGCAACAAATATGTCTCTGAAATTATTAAATATTACTGTAACATATAAAATTAAATATCTTGAATAATTTTTAAATGTCAATATACAGGGTCTATCAATGAAACAGGATGATTTGAGACAAAGTTGGGTGATGGTGCCTCACAATGGTGAAAGCATATTATCATATTGCTCAAAGTTTTGTCCAAAATCGACATGCTTTTCAACACCATTTTAATATACCACATAACTGGTAATGTGATTCAAACATGAATGAAGAATTTCAGGCAAACAGGATTGACATCTAAAAAGAGGAACAGGAGTGTAAAAACTGTTTGAACACCGAAAACATGTTGAAGAGGCTATGTGTATAAGGCAACACCAATTAGCCAAACAACATGCCCTTCACATTGGATTAAGTGATGCATCTGTGAGATGCTGACAAAGAATTGAATTTTGTTAAATAATCTCAGTATTTTCGAGCAAAAGATGCTCAAGTGAACAACAAGTGACTTCTTTTTATGGTGATACCTGAAACCAAAAGTGTTTCAAGCAATTCCAACCACAAACATTTAAGCCATCAAACAACAAATTATGGATGAGACTTTGGCAATACCTGTCAACAAGCTGCAAGAGGTCATGCAAAACTTCCAGGTCAGGCTCTAAGAATGCCTTACCTGCAATGGCAGACATTCAATAGACGTAGTGTTTAAAAAAGAAATCTTTTCATATTACACCCACAATGGCTATTCTTTTGATTCTAACTATTTAGTAAGAACATATTTAAAAAGTTTTTTCAACAACCAATTACTTCATTCCATCATCCTGTTTCATTGACAGACCCTGTATAAGGGACAGCATGTATCAAGAGGGTTAGTAATGCTGACTGGTGTTAAATAAAACTGCAAATGTGACTGGACACACTACAATTGTACATAGGTTTAACAATTTTTTTAACATACGGACAGTTGCACGATGTGGCACTGTGTGTCATATAAAAAACCTGGAAGTATGCTCTGTCCTTCTGTATACAATACATGTTTTTATAAATATGTTAGGTCTTTACACAACTGTTGTTTCAGTACAGTACAGCTGTTGAAAGTTCCTGAGTATATTCTATAATTTCTTTCATGAATTAATAATTCCATGTTCTGCTACCAAAGAAAGCAAAAGTTTAAATACCAACAACCAACCAAAGTTTTCCACATTTTGATTTTCAGCTGAAATTCACTCAATGTTTTTTTTAAGTATGATTTAAAGTGTTCATTTTCTTATAGTTTTCTTTTATTTCTTTATTCTGAAGCATACATTAAATATTTGTAATAAATAAGTTAATTTAAACTGCACACCTTTCTACCTATTTGCTTTATGATCCTTTTGTGGTGTTCAGAATTCTAAAAATCATGCTGTAGATTCATTTATTATATAAGTTAATAGAGAACTTCAATGTTTGTCCCTTGTTTCTTATATCCATGAAAAAATTTCATACCTTTTTGTGTCAGTATCCAAATTTAATATTTACCATTACAATTTAAACTATCATTTCAATATCAACATAATAATCTTGATAACATTATTGACCTTTAGCACAATAAACTGAAACCTAATTTTGAACCACTACTTACTGGTAAACCTGGAGGTCCTTGAGGTCCTGTTTCCCCATTAAAACCATCATTCCCAGGGGGACCTCTTGGTCCAGGATCACCTTTAGAGCCTAAAAAGAATGACATCAATAATTACATTTGTCATAAATCACAAAAACACTTTGAAAAGTACTATAAATTGAAAGTACTGTAATTTATAAATATTAATATTATAAATACACAATTCAGTCAATTTGTCGGCAAACAATTTTATGTCTTTTTAATATATTTACTTAATAATTACTAAGTCCTAGCAGAATGGGGGAAAAGTGAACAATATGGAGGACAATGACCAAGAGAAGGGATAGGTTAATAGGTCATGTTTTAAGACATGAAAGTCTTTTAAAATTAGCATGAGGGGTAAGTGTGTTGGAAAAACAGAAGAGGAAGGCAAAGGATGGAATACATTAAGCAGATTAGGGAGGATGTGGATTTGTAGTTATGAAGAAATTAAAAGGTTAGCATTGATATACTACAACAACAATTATTCTCATTTTAAAGTGAAGCTTGCTTAAAGTCATGCATTGTTTCTTACAACAACAAAAAATTATACATATGTTCTGGAGATAAACGATTTTTTTTCTCAAGACTTATTATAATATCTATGATAAAATCTGTATATACATGTAAGCCTTCAATTTCAAATTTTAACAGTTTTCCACTTTATTGAAATTATATTCAAATTTTTGTTGAAAAATTTGATATTATGAGTGAGCATGTTGAAGTAATCAGTCCTAAGCCAAGTCTAATGTAAACCTCCAAGCTAACTTATTCAGCACAAGAATTTTAATTTCTATATAACTACCACATCCACCCTAATCTGCTTAGTGTATTCCAACCTTAGCTGTCCCCTTCTGTTTTTACCCCACACACTTCCCTCTAATGCTAATTTTACAAGAGTCCTCATGTCTCATAATGTGGCCTATTAATCCATCCCTTCCCTTGGTCAAAGTACTTCATATTGTTCTCTGTTCTCATATACTGCTTACAACTTCCTGGTTCATTTCCCTATCCACCCATCTGATTTTCAGCATTCTTTTATAGCACCTCACTTCAAAGGCTTCTATTCTTTTCTTTTAGTTTTATTATTATTATGAGTATCCAGATTAGTATAATTTAAGTGATTAGTCATCAAATTACATTTTCTACAATTAATCAGAAATTCTTTATGAAATCTTGATCTTACTAATTTGTAAGTGGATACAAAAAATACTTATAATAGAAAGACTTATTTGAGATATCTGTCATGAATGTTTATCTAGATAATCGAGTCATTTATTGTTTAAATAATATAAAAATAGTGATTAAATATGTTGAAAGAAATTAAAATTATTAGACAGTTAAAATTCACTTTGTTAAATAATACTTTACATAAAATTTATTGTAGTTTATGAAAGACTGTGGGGTTTTTATTTCAGCCATAGGGTGATCCCCTAGAACATTATCCAAATCAGCAACACTTTACATATCATGGGTGTAAATTTTTAATTTACTGCACAAGGGAATGTGTTAAATTTTGCACGAATGATTTCAAATAAAAATGTATTAGCAAAATATGTATTAACAATCAAATTTTAACAGTTCATCATTACTTTGGATATGCAGTCAAATCAATTCAGTGTCAAATAAATTAACATGATTACATCAAGCAAGAAGGCTGGAATGTATAAAGATTATATGAAAATAAATATGAGTAAAAGATTATTCTTAGAGCAAAATATTTACCATACTTATTAAGAGACTTACCCATTTACTTAAGTGTTTTGACTATGAATTGACTGAATGATATGATTAATGGGCCAAGTGCCAAGGTACCAGATTTTTTAGAAAACACATCACCAACTATTGAAGGTAAGATGGAAATGGACCTAAACTTATTTCAAGAAACAGACCAACAAATTATGTTTTTGATGGCTTCTGATATCACAATTTAAGCCCACAATTTGATAGATAGCCAATAATGCATTTAATCATAGGAACCCAGAATGTAAGAAAACTGAATAGGGCAGGAAAATGGGAAAATTTGAATCTAGAAATGGACATGGGGGACTAAGTGATGTGAGAAAACCTGTTTTACTAAAATAAACACTACAGACAACCCACATGACTTTGGAAGGTTAAACTCAAACTTACGACATATTGCATATTCACCTACCTACCTTTCATGTCTTGCATCACCAGTGGGATACGATCAAAAACACTTTGTAACCATTTACATTACCTTCATTACATACCCAATAAAATATGCAGGTAAACTTATATTGTTTATGAAGAAGAAAAATATCTAAAACATCTTGCCAACATGCAGGAAGTAAGGACTATAATTGGATAAATAAAAGCGCAACAAGATTAAAGTATCAAAGAAAACAGAGCCCTTAACTGAATTTGTGAGACACAATAATTGACAAAAAATTTAAAGGTTCAAGTACCTTGGAAATCACATTAATCTTGAAATTCTGAGACAACCAAATTATGAATCTAGAATTGTGGAAGAACCTGGTTAAGTGTTTTCTCTGGATCAGGGCTTCACATGGATCAGAAATATGCATATAAAGAACGAAGAAAAAGAAATACCTTAAAAGTTTTGAATTGTGGTGTTGGAGAAGAAGTGAAAAAATAAAGGGGACTTGTATGGTAAAAAATGAAGACAATCTAAGAAAAGTAAATGGGAAGAGGTCCATCTTGAACACAAGTGAATTGATCACATTCTAATGAGACATTGTTTACTGCATTCTTGATAACACATGAATGGAGTTCCCAGTCATGGACGAAGAGTACATCCACTACAAAATGATAATAATAATGAAGGAATAAGATTCATAAAAAAATACCAATGACATTGGAACACAGAGAAGTAAATTTACAGTCCAAGGACCAGACAGTAGGCTGAATACTTATATAAATATATTAAACATGCTTGTTGGAAATATCAACCTTATTTTGCAGATTTTTCTAACATTATTTTTAAAGTTGATATTTTATTTATGCAGTAATTGCAGGCACTGACATGACAATGGGTCATGGAGATGCAGATGAACAGCTGATTAATGATACATACCAATGAGTAGAATATTTATAGCATGCTGCTACAGCACTTTCACCCATTCATTTGGTAGGTTCATGAAAAGACTTCTGCATGCATCAGGAGACATGAAATAACTAACCTTCCTTGGATGGTGTGAAGTGATTTTGACCTATGGCCCAGTACTGTTAATGGGACAAAAGGTAGAAAATCTTTTGTCTGACTTGGGGAGTGTGGTGAATGTGACCCACAACACAATGAAATAATTTAGTAAATTCTATTTGAGGTTATAGGAATTAAGGAAGATTAAAATTATGTTAAAAATTATGGAGTGCTTTCTAAGCTATGAATGTTTTAAAGAGTTCACTGATATGAATGAATCATATAATTAAAATTAATTGAAGTCTTACCTGCTAAACCAACTTCACCTCTCTCTCCTTTCTCTCCCTTTGGCCCTAAATCCCCTGGTTCACCTTTGGGACCTGCTTCTCCAGGTAATCCTCTCTCTACTGCTTCTCCTGACAGACCCTTGCGACCCTGTGTTAAAATAAAAAGATTGATCCATAGTAAGTGCCTAATAAATTATGACTTTTATTAAGGAAGTAGTAAATAGATTAATCATATGACCACTCATACAAGAATAAACTTACTTGATCCAGACAATCCAAGTCTTATCACTCTTATGTCTGAATGAAGTATAGGACTTTGCTACTGAATTGTTACAATAGTTTGGAAAGACAGTGCTGATCAGTGACTGCCATTCTTTGGTCAAATGCGAAGTGTATTGGGAGACAGTGGTTAAAGTAACACACTATGTCGGGAACAGCCAGGATTCTTTTATATGCATGGCTGCTCTTTCTTTCTTTATAGTGCCCCAGCCTATTTGGGAACTTGGTCCATTAAGAGGACTGCCAGTCATCTTAAATGACACATTCCAGATTTTTTGGAGTGGCACATGGTCAATTTTCCTTCAGTCTTATCTCCAGCACAAACATTCATGCCCTTGCTGGGATTCAAACCTGTGATCTCTGTGATGCAAAGCAGTGATGACACCTCTAGTTTTGTTTAATTGGGTGCAATAGAAATTCTGAAGATTATTGCAGGTTAATTTTTTAGTTCTTTGTAAAATTATTTTGTGTTAATTTATTAAGTCTCAAAGTGCTGTTAAGTGCATATATATATAATATTTCCAATTAAATAATATATAATTAAAATATCTTTCACCAGAAAAGTAGCAAATTCATGGAGACATGATCCCCCCGACCTTCCCCATGCAAACCTGTCCATAGGACTATTGGCTCAGGACTACTTAAATTTCTACTCAACAAGACATTTAACCTGGTTGTGATACATAGATAACATCTTCATCTCTGATCCATAATTCAAATTCACTATCCAACTTCCACCAAAGCTTAAACACAAATTACACTGCTAACTTCCCACAAAAAATTTATTTCAACATCAACAACACCTTCCTTAATATTGAATTGCATCCTTGGTCTCCCTCTTCTGTTCTTACCCCACACACTTCCCTCTAATGCTAATTTTACAAGACTCCCGTATCTTAAAATGTGGCCTATTAATCTACCACTTCCCTTAGTCAACATCCTCCATATTGTTCGCTTTCCCCTATTTTGTTTATAACTTTCTTGTTTGTGATTCTATGAACCCATCTGATTTTCAGCATTCTCCTATAGCACCATATTTCAAAGGCTTATATTCTTTTCCTTTCCCCAACTCCTATCGTCCACATTTCACACTCACATAACGCCATGCTCCATATGAACATTTTTAGCAATGATTTCCTAATATTCACACTTATATTACCTGTAAATAAACTTCTCTTTTTTGCGAAAGCCTTCCTTGCCAGTGCTATCCTACTCTTTATGTCTCCAATGCAAACTTGTCTACAGCACTACTGGCTCTACCATCCCTAGTTATTACACTTCCCAAGTAGCAGAATTCCTTAGCTTCCGTCAAAATATCCCTTCTCAATCTAATACGCTTAGTTATTCCACTGATTCCCAAACTAGACTCCATTAGCTTCATTTTCCCTCTATTAATCCTCATATTGAACTCTTTCTCAAGGACTCCACTCATGCCATTTATTATGTTTTCCAAGTCTTCTTCTGACTCCCCTAATGCTACAATATTGTCTGCAAAACGTAAGGTTTTTATTTCTTCTCCTTGCAGTATGATTCCTTTTCCTACAACAAAATATCTCCATCAAAAATGTAGGGGCCATTGAAATGTGTATACATGTGGCCTCATGAAATCTGTCAAGAGTTTTTAGCTTCATAAACATATTTTTTTTTCAAAGAAGAACGAGCTCTTGGGTTTCCAAATCAATACTACAGAGATTTGTAAACTCTGTCATCAAAACCTTGTGTTTAATCATTGTAGTACCCATGTATAAACCCAAGAACTCTTTCTTCTTTATTTTGACAGTCATCTATCTTTATGCAATTGTTGTAGACCAATTTTGTGTAAAAATTTGGATGTAACAGAGCATAATAATTCATTAATAACAAGATAGACCATTTCCTTGACATTGGATCAGTTGCAGTAAAAGTAAATGAGCTGAAATTTTTTATCCCTCTGTAGTAGGTTGAAAGATAGAACACAAGGCTGGGAACCCAAGTTGAGTGGGAGAATGTGAGGTTGGGGCCTACAAGGAATGAAAATGTGGAGTGTTGTAGTCTGGTGTATGTCTATCAGGAAATTGTATTTAGTTTTTGTAGTCTGAGAAAGTATGATACAGTCAAGTGTGGACTACATTTCTTATACCATGTGCACAAGAGATGGCACACAAAGCCAATTAATTTTTATCTCAAAACCAAAGAGATATTTTGTAGCTATGACAGCCTACTAATAAGCACAATATTCATTTGTTTGTTTACAGGATAGCATCATACTTCTTTTCAGTGGTAAACATGTTTGCTCCAACCATCAAGACTTGTGAATGCTGGTTTCAACAATTCAAAAGTGGCAATTTTAATGTCATTGACAAAGAACATGAAAATCAACCAAATAAGTTTGAAGATGTCCAATTGCAAGCATTATTTGATTTGGATGAAACAATTTGGCAGAGCAATTAAATGTCACTCAATTTCCAATCACCTGGGAGCCATGGAAAAGATAAAAAAGGTTGGAAAATGGGTTCCACACAAACTGAATAAACGAGAGATGGAAAAGCAAAAAGCTGTGTGCAAAATGCTGCTTCAACACCATGAAAGGCTCAGTTTCAGGATCACTATTATTCATCACATATATACATGATATAACCTGCCAAGGAGAAACTAATAGCAAACTAATAATTTTTGCTGATGACAGATGAGTGCTGTGGTGAGAAAACACAGACGAGAAACTCCATTGCTGTATTTAATAATGTTATTATGTTTTTTTCCTTAGTTCAGTCCTTTCATAGCCTTGACCTACCAGGTCTACTGTGTAGATTGTCATCTTACATAACACCTTCTAAATTTGGAGTGATATGTGGTCAGTGTATCTATTCTCCAGCAGGCTTGGACACAGTCTGCATGACCATGACAACACAAACATCCAAGCTCATGTCAAGATTCAAACCTGGGACCTTTGTGTTGTGAGGCTGCAACACTAGTCACTAGACCACAGGATAAATAATCGAAGCACAAATGTGAATGAACGCAACTTGTAAATGTAAGAACAGTACAAATTTTAATTTCAATGCTAACAGTATTGAAATAACTACAACACATTTCTTAGACTTATGGTTGACAATCATTTGACATGGAAATGCCATATTGATAATGTATGCAGTATAATTTTGATAATTTGATAAAAAGTTTAGCCAACTACATATCAAAAATAATATAAAAATAGCCTATTATGGAATTGTGCACCCACACTAATTGTATGGAATTGATATCTGGGATACCTGAGCACAAACTCATATCAATAGAGGCTTTATCTTGTGAAAGAGTTGCATTTGAGAAATGAAGGAAATAATCTGTAGAGAAATATTCAAAGAAGAAAAAATTCTGACTGTCACCTCACTGTATATGTACAAAGTAATCACACTGATCAATGCAAAGTTTAACACCATTTCAACAAATAAAGATATACACAAATTTACAGTAATAGTAGAAAAGCTCAGACTTCCATCAAATGCACTGTAATAAAAATCCACCAATAAAGACCCATATATAATAGCTATAAATCATACAATAAGCTACCTAAGGAAACTAGACATGACTTGAATTGGATTGGTAAGAGGGACAGAAAATAATATTAACTTTTCCTCTATTTACTACTTAAGTGTGGAATCTCAATCAAAAGAGCAAATTTTTGAGGAAAAAAACCTCATTATTTTATAAACTTTTAATGAACAAAAATAATACTATATCATTTAAAAAATATTTAAAATATATAAATAATTAATATATAAGTAATAAACATTCTTGTCAAAGTACAAATCACTCATAATAATGTATTAACAAAAATTGATGCAACTGATTTCACTGGGTTTGATGGATCATGTAGTAGTGTGTCAAATGGTTTCCAAGTGAGTCACTGAGTGAGAAGAAAACCCTTTGACTGCACCTGCTGCATTCTCCAGACATTGCTCCTTTTGCTTACTGGTTGTTCTGATGGATGCAGCATGTCTTCATTTTAATGAGAATTGGCTTGAAACTTGGATCGACTTGAAAGACAATACATTTCTTTGAGATGGAATTCAAAAATTGTCTGATCGGTGGGGAAAAGTTATAATCAGTGATGGATAATACTTTCACTAGTCTGTTCTTTCATTTTGCTTTAGAAATAAATGCATTCTTTACAACAAAAAATTGGACTGAATTAATTTGTATGCCCATTATATACCAAGAAAGAGGTTTATTGACTTACATTAAATTGATTGTGGATGTTTACTGGCTGATGGTGTTGGAAAGTCAATATGTCTCGTAGCTCAGTAATGATTCAAATTGAAACATGCCAGCTGTTAGGCAGCAACAATCAACACCCAACAAAGACACCAACGCTATCTCTCTCAGACGGATAAGTCACAACAATCGAAAAGTAACAGGAAACAGGAAAAACATTCTAACAAAAGTCAGCAAACACACATAAGCACAGCAAAAGAAAGATAAAAAAGAACATAAAAGAAGAAAGCTAGAGGAAGTTGAGTCCAGGACCTTGCCTGGACTGAAGAATGTGTTGGAAAGGAAGTTCCCAAATTTGTAGTTCCCATCTGATGAATAGAAGGTAAGGTCTTGAGGAGTATCAGTGTGAACCACTGGTAAAAATTACTGTTGTTATAGATTTTATTATGGACAGCTATAGGGAATTGTGTCTTGAACAGTTTGACATAACACTGTGGTGTTGGCAATGTGCTCAGGAAGAGATTGTTTAGTATTCACAATAAAGCAGGACAGAGTTTGCTATTGATCTGGTAGATGTGGGAGGACAGGCAAGTTTATGTTTTCATCAATTTTTCTTTGAAAAAAAATTTCATTGTCAAGCAGATGGCTAAAGGCTATACAAATATTTGAGCAGTTGGGCACCATGTCATTCAGACACTT
Source organism: Eucriotettix oculatus (assembly GCA_034510155.1). Taxonomy (NCBI): domain Eukaryota; kingdom Metazoa; phylum Arthropoda; class Insecta; order Orthoptera; family Tetrigidae; genus Eucriotettix; species Eucriotettix oculatus. The sequence continues at coordinate 171,475,113 of CM067377.1, forward strand.
TTGTTAGAAGAATGGACTTCAGACTGTTGAAAATTCACATTTTAATTCTTCCCTACCAGTAAATACTATAAATTTAACAAAAGTCAGCTACTATTTTCTGACACTCTTTCCATTTATTATTTTTTGACTTTGTCATCTTATTTTCATTTCATATATATATATATATATATATATATATATATATATATATATATATATATATATATATATATGTGAGTCAGGAAATGACATTATCATGTTAATTAAAACGATTAATAAGGAAAGGAAAGAGAGATAGAAAGTAGGTGACTTACCTGAGGTTGATAGATGGTAGAGACCTTGTGAGGTTTGGAGTTCTTCAATTTTTGGAGGCACCGACCCCTTCATCAGAAAGTTAGGAAGACATTTCCAGTGATCGGCTAGCCGACAACTTAATAATGAGATAGTAACTGTACACTTTGTCTTTATTTATATTAGATCTGTACAAATACTATTAGTTTGTAAACTATAAAGATTCATAAACCACATAAGTAAAAACCTCCAAAAAATTCTAATAACATGAACCAAACTATTGTCGGCAAATACAACATTATCATTATTATTTTATAATGGGACTATAAATAATATTTGCGGTGTTGGGTCATAGCAAAAATTTTATAAGAACACATATTACAAATGGTAAGTAAAATACTGCTTTAGAAAATCTTTTTTCTTTTTGCAATTATTTGTAAAAATATCAGACTGAATTATAAAGTAAAAAGCAAAGCAATATCTTACATGATGCAATGTTATTTATCAACTAGCTTATTTCCCTGTATTACCCAGATATAAATTAGAATGGAAATACAATTAATTCCAAACTACTCTTGAATTACCTCATGATTCTACCAATGACCAACAGGAGTTAAACAAATGAGGTATAAACCTGCATTGGAAGTGTCACTGTTTCTCTCAGTGAGACCTAAAAAATAGATTTGACACAAATATGGATAATTTTCACACATTTCTCTCTTCAAATCCAGTGGGGTCTGTATTTTAATTAACTGTAATGGCGACTGTCAGTATTGAACACCGAAAATTTGGATTTATCACCAACCTCAGGTAATTTCAGTTTGTTTTTATGTCACTGTCTACCAGAATATTGTTGTTGCAGTCTGATGCAACTCTCCATGCATACCTATCCTGTGAAAGCCTTTTCATGTCCTCATAGTTACCACATCCCACATATTCCCTAATCTGCTTCGTTAATTCGACCCTGACCTCCCTCTTTTGCTTTCACCCCAAACGCTTCCCTCTAATGCCATTTTATGAATTTTATTGGAAATCCTAATGTGATAATTATAATTCCTTTACTCCTGGTTAACATAAAGTAATATTGAAGTAGAATTCATCTTCCTTCATGTGAGCTAGTATTAAAGGAATATTAATGAACCAGAGAAAATATTTCTTAGTTCCTGATTTAAAAAAAATTGAAAATTATATGTGTTTGAGAACCTAATTTACACTTTATATTGGATTAATTTTGTTGGAACAATATTCCTTTGATATAAGTACTTTATTGAGTAAAGCTAAAATAATTATTAGGTCATGTAATTATATGATTTGACAATTAAGTTTTATGTAATACTAAACACTTTTCAAATTTGTGAAAATACATACAGGAATTTATAAATGGTTGAATAGAAGAATTAATGATACACCAATTTTAAATATCATGAAGCAGTGTATTTGTATTAGCTAGTCTACTTACTTGTCACAATCAGCCAGAGATGAAGTTGACACACTCGCACTTAAAACTTGGGTTTGCATTTTGCCTGGTTAATCAAACTACAAACTAATACAAAAGGTTAGTGGGAAAGACTCTAAAAGTGAAAACAAAATGTAAATTAAATATTACAAGGTTACAAAACAAATGAGTGTTAAAATTAAATGAAACAGAAATATGTGATTATGAAGCACTAAAAATATTATGTATTGCTAAGACAAAAGAGCAATTGATAATTTAAAGTATCTGTACTCAGAACTAAAACCAAGATCAAATAAGCACATTATAATTGCTGCCACCACCAAACTACACATAAATAAAAGACACAAAAATTGGAACTCAGAGGAATTGGAGAACAAAAATAGCAAACAATACAATGGGAATTAATTTTTCAACTTTACCCCAAATAATAAAGCTGTGGGATTAGTGAGTTATATTGAGGTACCCCAAGCATGCAGCTGCAACATGCATCTACATGCTTTAAATATTCTTACCCTTTTTCCTCGCTTGCCTCGTGCTCCTTTCTCTCCAGGGAGACCGGGAGGTCCAGCAGGGCCCGATTCTCCCTTACCTCCTCTAGTGCCTTCAGGTCCTTAAAGAGGTAAATATACTTAAAATTGTTTAAACAGTGGCACTTAAACAATATTTAATGTAAAAATGGTAATTTTTGATGCATAGGCCAAATTACTTTAGGCTCTACAAACTTGTCTCAAAGAACATGTTTCTAATTTTAAACAATCTTGTAACAAACATACAGTTCTCACTAAACGTCACAGTAAAAAATAGAAGGGTTTTTGTAATGTTTGTTTACTTCATGAGGATTAAGACAGGGTTAAACATTACACACGCATATTGATCAGACTTCACTAATTACTTTTTTTTAACTTATATAATTACTACATACAACACAGATCACCATTTTTCCACTACTGCCAACCACATAACATTGAAAATGACTCATTTCAATTGTCTTTGTAATCAATTGTGTATGGGTATTTATAAATATATAACAGTCTCCTACCCCTTGAAAGGAAATTTTGCAAAGAACTATTTTGAAAGAAATTAGGGAGCTATGAAATTTTGAATATTAATTACTTTGTTGAACTTTTCCTTTCTTGGAAAGACTCACTTGGTAGTCAATTTTAGAATAAAGACAAGAATGGAAAAATGTCGTCCGGTCCAGGGACTCGAACCCAGGACCTCCCGATTTCAAGCCGGGGACTCTACCAACTGAGCTAATCTGAGTTGAAGTACAAGGACCGATTCAACATCTCTCCATTCCTGTGATTACTGAATTGGTAGGAGAGACCTAGCTTAGGTTTATGGAAATGGAGAGATGTTGAATCAGTCCTTGGACATCAACTAGGATTAGCTCAGTTGGTAGAGCACCTGGCTTGAAATCGGGAAGTCCTGGGTTCGAGTCCCTGGTCCAGTCAACATTTTTCCATTCCTGTCTTTCTTCTAAAATTGACTATATGCTTTACTGAGCTTCATTTGAAGTATTTCCACGTCCTTAGACTTGGTAGCCTTTCATCCATACTGGTTCTTGTTATTGAGATCTTGGTCATCAGGGCTATCGTGGACACAGTTGAAATGGGAGGACTCTAAAAGAAAATTACTCAGTCTAAAGCCAGGGGGGGGGGGGAAGTAAACTTAGGCACTTTACCCAGCCTGGATTTCATATGGACGATATCATGGCTGACCAGGTCGAGCCACTGCAGGTGTCGTGATGTGGTGGACATAGTGGTGAAGCAGGATGATGAGTTGGTACGATTGTAGGTTGTGATGATCCACAGCAATGAAAATAATGTTTTGAATTTATATTTACATTGGTCCTCTCCATTTCGTGGTTCCAAGTTCCAAGTTCAACTGTTCTGTTGTTGAGATTGTTCTCCAACCACTGTTCCAAGATGGACTGTCTCAACTTTTAGGCACAATCTCCTTTATATTTACAAATTGTGCCATAAATAATTGATTAAGGCAATCCCACAATTCTTCAAATGTAGTACCAACAATAATGATATCATCAAAATATGATATAACACCTGGTATATTGTATAATATCTGATCCAAAATGTGATGTAACTCAGGAGGTGCATTTTTTATTCTGGAAGCACATCTATTGACTTCGTAAACACCTTTATGTGTAGTTACTGTTTGTATAACTGCACTTTCTGATGAGACTTCTACATGATGGTAAGCTATGTACAAATCAATTGTATAGAAATAAGCTTCATCTCAGAGCTGATGTAACACATCTTCTATTTCTGGAATTGGATAGTGTATCTGGTGTTAACTCCAACTTTATAATGAATGCATGCATGTATACTGTCTCCTGATTTTGGTAAGAATAATGCAGGACTGCCCCTTTCTGATATGTTGACAGACGTGATGATGCCCTGATCCACTAACTGTTTCAGTTCATGTCCTGCACATTTACGTAAAGAAAAAGGCACACTTCTAGCTTTTGTGAAGATTGGCTTAGCTCCACCTTTGAGTTGAAGGCCACACGTAATTCCTGGAATTCTTTCAATTTTCTTTTCAAATACTGCTGAATATTTCTCATTGAACACTCTATCTTCTTTATTTATTGAATCTGCAGTGATCCTGTTCACTTCTGTTTAGCTTTGCTCATGTAATGAGTCCTGTGATGAATTCACAACCAAGGATTGCAGATAACTGGTTATCAACTATACATACATTTCCTATGAAGGTACGATTCTGGTAACTAGCAGTGATTAATGTTTCTGGTCTTCCCCTGTAATGTTGTGAATCTTTTTGGTTTTATAGGAGTTCACATAGTTTGAATCTGCCTTGTTTTTTTAAGAGTGTTATTATGCACACTTTATTGACATGTTCTTCCTTATTACATGATTTGCACTTTAGCCTCTTCCAGTCTTTTTTGCAACCCTTTGTTGTATAATTGTCCCAGACACATCTCTTATACAATCCTGCAATTCCTATGGAATGGAAATCAACTTGTTTAAAATATCTTTAGCGGTACTGTGCATTTTTTGCATTACCAAGATGTTCTTTTTCCTTGGACAACTGGTTATCTTTACAACTACGACTTTTATTCATGTCACTGAAGACATTATTACAGTTGACAGGTTTTGACAACATTTTAGTATCAAGCAGAGAACTAATTCTTCAAATTTCTTTTCTCCACTCTGCAGCAGGCATCCCTAATATGTTCATTGAATATACCTCTCATGAACTGAGACTGAAGCAATAGTTCAGGATTCTCAGTTTGACACTTTTTGCATTTTAACTCACAGGTAGCTACATATTGTTTGAGTTCAGAAAATAGCTCAAAATTGTTTAATCTTTCTTTTGCATTGTGGAAAGGAATTTATGTAATTTGAACCACTATCTTCATCAAAAAATTAGGAATAACATTCCTGCCATTGACAGCTGGGTGTCACCTTTCCTAATCTTCTGATGAGGGGGAAGTGCCTTTGAAAAATTAAAAACTCTGCACTCAACATAGTGTCTGCCAACTTTATCTTCAACTATCCTGTTTAATTAGCTTGACAATGTCACTTTCTAACAAACATATATAAGATACTTTTTTTATTTTGTATGTGGTTTCTGAAATCTAATTCAAGAATAAATAAGCTTGTACAAAGGTACTTGCCTGGTGGACCTGGAGGTCCTGGTGGGCCTTCAATGATGCCGGTTGGAAACTGATCTCCATTAAGTGTTGTTGTTAATCCTCTTTCACCTTTGTCACCTTTGGATCCCTGCATAAATACAAATCTTTATCTCCTTAAACACAGTTCGTTTCTAAGGATTCATTATAGTTTAACAACAAATAATGATATAGATGTGATACATTACAGTAATTGAATCTATTACACTTATATTATAGTTCTAATAAATTATGATACATGTACTATATTAAAAATAATTTATGCACAATACACTACAAAATAAGTATTAAAAATTCAGAAAATGTGAAGACATGAACAGTTAAAGAATAGAACTTACGTATGTTAAATTAAAAAAATAATGTACATATTCACGATAAAAGATCTGAGAAAATTAAATAATAAATGAACACTTGAGTACAATTAAAATATCTTTCAATAAAAATAACTATTATATACATTATCTACTGCTTGATTTACAATAATCAATAAGGTAGTTTAAACATTTCTTAATTTGAATAAACATGATTGTTAAATATGTTCCTTATAATATTTCAGTTGTTATTTCATACATAAACAAATCAATAACTAAAGTAGTTCTAAATAGGTGACAAATTGTTATTTAAATTTGTCATTAACTTTGACATAATTTTCAATATGTATAAAACACACTAAATACTTTATATACAAAACTACAAAGATTAGAAAGCAAAAAAGTTAATCATACCAACTACAAAAGTGTCATTTTTAATAGTTATATCATGATCCTGTAATTTTTTAGTAACTAAAATATTTACAGTTTCTAACAAGTATTGTAAAATAACTGAAAATTAATTGTAATACACAGAAACATTCTTTAGAACTGTAAATTAAATTATCAGTAAGCTACAGGTGATACTAATTGAAGTCCTTTACTGAAGAAAAGAAAACCAATCCAATGAGTTAGTTAGGACACCTGTAACAGAAGGTGCTGTTAATTGTCATGTTAAGAAGGAAAATTGCCTCAGGAAACAGTTCCCCTACAAATTAAGAAGTTATGTAAGTGATATAAATTTATATTAAGACTTGATAATTGTTGCTAAAAATTACAAACTTTAATTATAACTACATAAGACAATGAATTTATCTGGAGTGTTAACTAAAAAAATTAAAATATTCACAAGTATAAGTTTTTCTTTATATTTTAGGATAAAATTACTTATTTCAATATTTTGTATTGAATAGTAGCAATTTCTAATTTATTACATATTTAAGCCATAAGTATTATCTTCAAAAATCACACATTCAATTTTCTTCTTTTCTGGGATCTCTCCAACTATGATGTCTTACAGTTCCAACAGGAAAAATATTTCTGTAAAATGGTCCATCCTAACCTGAATTTCAATCAAGTATTATCTTCAAAAATCACACATTCAATTTTCTTCTTTTCTGGGATCTCTCCAACTATGATGTCTTACAGTTCCAACAAGAAAAATATTTCTGTAAAATGGTCCATCCTAACCTGAATTTCAATACTTACTTTACAATCTGCAGCTGATGTTGTCAAACATACTGCCTGGTGAAGAAAGGAGATAAAACCACAGAAAATATTTCTTTATTTCTTTGTGGAATATACCTTTAATATTCAAGTAAGCCACAATATTTATTTCTTATTCTTAGAGGTATAAACAATTCTGAGAATAATAAAGTCACAAAATAAAATATATGAAAAATGTCAATAAGGAAGAGAGAGGAGCATGATAGTTTACATGACTGTTAATATTTTTATTTTCCATGGCATTCTAGCCCGCATTTGGGCCTTTGCCTACCAGGATGACTGCAGACTGTCATACATGACACATTCCGTATATGGAGTGATATGTGGTCAGCGTATTGACTCTCCATAAATCTTAACCCCAGTCTCCGTGACCATGACAACTCAAAAATCCAAGCCCATGCCAGGATTCGAACCTGGGACTTCTGGGTTGTGAGGCAGCAATGCTAGCCACTAGACCACAGGAGGTCAGCGACTGTTAATAATAGATCCCATAAAAATGAGAAATTTGAAGAAAATTTCAGGACTTTGGCTTCCTGAGTTAAGAAGTTAGTTAGAAAATAATGTAACAACTGAGGACTGCCAGAAAATAATTTTTAATGTGACAGAAAGCTTCTGACACAAAGAATGGAAAAATAAACTCTTTGATCAAATGAAAACTGCCAACAATATTCAATTCCAATTTGAAAAAACTGTGTAATTTGACTGTATCATAGTGAATTTTAATTCTACCTTTAGTGTTTATAAACAATGAAGCACTTTATACTTGAATTTTAAGTCAATCAAACAAATCTGATTACATTGTGGACCAATAACCAGAAAAGGCAATCAACTATTATCAATTTTTTAATGTAATAAGATGTTTCTATGTGTGCAGGTGTATTTGCTAAGTGACATTGGTGAAGTATACAAAATAAGAAATATAAAATCTACAACTGCGTATTTTTCACAGAAACCATATTATCAAGGTATTCATTTATTTGTTGGCATATAGTAAATCCAGAAGAATGGAATAGAATTCATATAACTTATAAAAATGTTTAAATAGCTCTTTCCATTCTTCCGTTTTCTATATAAGAAACATTTTAGAAAAATGATGATTTCCTACCCTCACCACCCTGGAATCACTAGAATGTGCATATCTACACATTGGCAATAGCTATTATAAATACTGTACAATATCTATGATTGTATACTTGTGGATGTGTATCCATGAATGATATTTGTATATTCTATCACCCTTTATTCCTTTGATATAAACTTTTCTTGTCAAGCAGATGGTTAAAGGCTATAAAAATATCTGAGCAGCTAGGCGCCATGTCATTCAGACACTTTTTGTTAGAAGAAAGGACTTAGGACTGTTGAAAATTCACATTTTCATTCTTCCCTACCAGTCAATACTATAAATTTAAGGAAAGTCAACTACTAATTTCTGACACTCTATCCTATCCAATTTATTATTTTTTGAATTTGTCATCTTATTTTCATTTTGAATTATGTTTAGAGAAAGGCATATGTTAAGTGTAGAGAGGAATGGAAGAAGGAAGAAAGACTTCTGAGTGACGGCCAACTGTTGACTGACTTAATCTGGCTGTCACTCGGAATGTTTTTCTAATCTTCTGATGAAGGGGTTGGTGACTTTGAAAATTCAAGATTTCAACACTCTACAGGGTACCTTTCATCTGTACATGTCAGGCAAGCACCAGTTTTGACTCTCTGTCCTTATTAATTATTCTAATTAACTGGACATTGTCATTTTCTGACTTGAGTACACACACACACAAACAAGTCAGAAAATGACATTGTAAATTGTATAGGAAAGTGAGGCAGATAAAGCTGTCCAGCAAGTGTTTTGCCATTCAGACATACTGTCTGAAAAATGGAGCTAAGCTCTCAAAAATGTAGATTATCAACTTTCTCTGCAAGCCGACATCTACTATCATTTTAAGGTAAGCTGCAATAGCTTATGTTCAAAGCATTGACGGTAAAAGGAAGCAAAAGGAAAGTTTGATGCTATCAGGTACAGCCAGGAATTGAACCTGGTTCCTTCACTATTGCTGCAAAATGCCCTAATAATTAAGAAACCCATAATTCTGATGAATATAGTACATAAATTAACATCTGTTTTTCAAATTAATTAATTAAATCTAATAAATTTATTAGCAAATTACCAAAAACGTTTTGTCATCATATTTAGAACTTCCTCCGGTAATTAAATCCAGTGGCACAGATTCAATCAATTTAACATATAAATCCAGTTTTATTAGGTGAATTTTTGTTTTTCTTATATGAATAGGCAAAAGCTGTTTTCACAAGTACAGTAGCAAAATTAATCTTATTAATGTTTCATTTTATCACTCCAGATATGTTTCAATGTTTTATGAAATTATAATAAACTACTCTCATTATAAATGCATGTTATTGTGTGTTCAAAGGAAAGTAATTCTCCACTGGTGCAAATCTAAAAGAAAATGCAAAGAAAGCATTGTCTGCTGAAATTAAACTTACAGGCCAGCCAGGGATGCCAGGCTCACCTTCTCGCCCCTGCCGGCCAGGAAGACCCTGTCACATTACAATAATTTTTAGAAAGAATTAAATAGTGGAAATAATAAAATTTTAAGGGAACATATTATATTATAGTACACCTAAACTGCAATGTTAAAAAAATAATGAATTATCTTTTACATATGCACCAGATTTGTAAAATAAAACATTTAAAAAATCTTAGTTAAGGGCTTAGAAATTCAAAAAACTGTAGCCAAAATCTTTTACACTTAGTAAATTGACAGACACTATATTTTTATAGATTTAATAAATAAATAATTAAACAACTTCAATTATAAATAAGAAATCCAAAACATTTCTAGAACAAAATATTGATATTGATTAATACATTTTCAACATTTCATTCATATTTGGGACTTCATCAGGTAACTTTTAAATGAACAAACATGTATAAAAATGCAAATAATTTTGATTTGTGGACTCTGTCCAGCAATGGTTACAGTAGTGGATGACACAAAATTATTTGCAATTTTATATGTTTACTCATTTAAAATTGACCATATATAGACAAATCATTGTAAATGTAATATCAATATTGTCTACTGACAACCTGACCGGATTATTTATTTATTTATTTTATTGATTTAATTCAATTATCTGTATTTTTTGCAGTCTTTCTCTAATAAATAATGAAAAATTATTATTATCCTGCTTGACAAAGAAATAATGAACGTATAGTATTCGCTCCCAAATTTTGTTTGCTAGAGATAGGATATATATTAAACAATAAGAGACAGAATCTGAATGATTGTCTGCACCTGGAATAGGCCTTTATACTGCATGCAAGTGCTAGATGTACCACTTTCCTTTGATTTATGACTTATTCTACCAGAAAATTAACATATTTTAGAGTCCTTTGAAAACTAGATCCAAATAGAATTTTCCTGACAGGACAGTGATAATGTAGGACATAAATACTTCTGACATGTAAATGGTTACCAAGAAATTTGAATGGTGATGATAAAAATATACAATAAAAAAATGCTATTCCTAGTCTTAAGATGAAGGGGACAGTTGCCTCCAATAATTCATAATTGAGCACTCAGCATGGTGATTGTCTACTTTACGCTTCAGGCAAGCGACCAAATTTCTATCTCTCTTTCCTGTCCCTATTAATTGTTTCAATAATTATATATATTATATATATATAAGTTTCAGCTGAACCAAAATCAATACAAGCAGGTTAAGGCCCATGATTAGGGGCGTTGGTCATTTAATGAATTTTGTATGATTGTGGTTGAGTGAGTGGCATGTTAAAAAATTGCTGCACAATTTTTAAATTCATTGGGGGCGGACATAATGTAGCATTTAAAATTACAGCCCAGACAAACTCAATATAAGCAGGTTTGTAGCAGGCAGACTACGACTTGTTTAGCGAGTTGCGCGCCAAAACAGACGCAGACTGACTGTTGACTGGTTGACGTCGCTGGCTGACGCAAGCAACGCGGTAAAATAATGCGCTACACGGAGTGATCACATGGGAAGGTTCTACAAATGGCCGACGTCGCACGGGATTTTAAAGACTTCTGATTGGTAGATCAGGTCAGGTGACCCTGCTGGAGCAATATGGCGTAAGTCAGGAAGGAACGTGATAGGCAGGCGACGCCAGAATGTACTCTTAGACGTATATGACTATATGTGGTGGTCCGCGAATCCTGGCGGCCACGTTCGAATCAATGGCTATCGAATCAACCACAGATTTAAGTGGTGATACGCTGGGAATTATTTCAAGTCTTCGTTAAGTGTTTAATTAGTTTACGTCGACAAATTTTAGAGTTGTTAGCGGAGAATAAATGAGTGGCCGCGCCCTGTTTTAGATTACTAACTTCGTGCTCTGATAAATATTAAACTCTTAAATTACTCTTTTGGTGTTTTTCTGTAACAGTTAGAAGTACACCATACAATTTGTTTAATTAAACTCAATGAAACAATTGATGTGCCAGGTTTTATGGTCACCCACCTTATGCTCCTGGACTATGAACAGCATTAATTTGGAGATATATTGAATTGTTAAGCTTCATAATTTGAAATGGTTTTTACAGAACTTGCCATAAAATTTACTGAGTTCGTAACTTTTACTATTTTAGTTTTTGTCTGGTGTATCAAATGAAATTTTTATAAATGATATTGAAATAAGATTGTATTAGAGTACACTCTTGATTATCTGTAGTAATGGCAGGGATGATGGCATGGATAATCGAAAACTGGATAAAACAAAGTACACATATACAAGCCAGATTTACTTACCCTTTTGTGACATGCATCAATGTTCTTCACTATAAAGCTTCTGAAGTGCAGTGTATATCCTACTGTCCTTTCTATTGTAGATTTATAGATAAACTACATTGTAACTTTAACCACACTAATATCCTAATTCCATAACATTGTGTACATTATAATATATATACATTCACATGACTAATTACATAACAACAATATTTAAAAAAACTGAACACAGCAAAGAGTCATCGAGAAAACCTGTCCCATCTTTGATAACGATAAATGTCATTGATACAACAATAATGATAATAATTAAATAAAATTAATTAATTACTTTCTCACTCTAAACCTTAAATATTTTTCCACGCAACTGTATTATCCAACTGCCTACTGTAGCATACAGTTCAGTGACAGACAGGATCAAACTACTCTTTCTTTGTTCTGATACAGTTTGACAGGTTCCTGGAGTTTGATCATGTAGCATTTATGTTGGTCCCTTTGTTTATTTAAAAATACATTCCCATGGTTAAGCTGCAATGCAGTTAAACTGTGCACAGATAATCAATGACCTGTCTACTGCACTTTCTTAAAAACTGTAATACTAATTTATGTTTAATCAATTACTTGATAAAGTCAATTAAAAACTAATTAATGCTGATCATAAAAGGCTCTAGTATCTGAAACTTGAAAATATGTTTAAAATGACAGAAATGTAGTAAGTTAATGGTAGATATATCTCTCAGCAACTTTTAACACAGCTGTAGTAACCTTCAAAGTATTACAGAACCTAATAATAATTTTAAAGCATAAGAAACATTAAAATTTATCTTATAAAAGTCACAAATAAAATACAATAACATTTAGTCACTCATATAATTTCATATAGTATAGTCACTTCCTACATCCATGAGCTACTAAAATATGAGAGATTTATTTCAACTGTATTAATCCATATTTCTAATACTGAAGAATCAAGCTTGTGATTCTGCAATATTTTATTTATGTATGAATGATCTAGTATGTTACTATAATCATAAATGCACAGAAAATATTAACTCATACAATACATCATGTTTGTAGTGATGATGCTACTAACTTATAATTACAACAATGATTATAATTAGAAACACTTTATATACTAAGAAATTAAATGAATAAGTTGAGGAAATTTACTTAGTACATCCAAACATTTACTACAAGAAGCAGATAATAGATTTTAAACTGTTATTTTAGTTTACTTTTTATAATGGAAATTATGCCAATATGTGTATAGATAATATATAAATAAATATACAAACCGAAGGACCAGGTAGACCAGGACTTCCTGCTGAGCCTGGTGGACCAGTTGGACCAGCAGGACCTTTCTCACCTGGAGGCCCAGGCTCTCCAGGAATTCCTTGGCGACCATCATGTCCTGGCAAACCTTCTGGTCCCTGAGGTCCAGGTGGTCCTGGGGGACCAGGTTCACCTGGTTCTCCCTGAAATTACATTAGGATAGTAAATATTTACACACATAACTGATTATTACTTTTTAACAGTGAAATAAATATTTCAGAAAAATATTTTTATTGACCATAATTATGCCTACATTATTACAGTTTTCCATGTTGTTACCTTTGTGATAGCCATTGAATATATTTTGTATATGCTGCAAAACTTTTATGCTCAAATTTTGAACAAAAATGTTATTACCAGATTTATGTACTAAAACTACTCTCTGCCCCACCTTTTTGACCTTCCACTGTGTCTCTGTTTTGTTCAGTATATACTTGAGTCAGCTTTTTCTGACTTTGAAATCATAAGATCTATTCATTGTCCATTATCCAACCATAGTCCACCAGTCATTTTTGGGCTGTAAAAAATCTGCTGCATTCTCAGCACTGGTCACACTGGACTAAAATCCAACACAGATATAAAAAATGTTCTCTCCAGAACACTCCTAACCTGCCCAAATGTTGTGTTCAATTGTCTTCTCAACCTCTGGGGAGTGCCAGGATTTGTTTGTTCAAAGTGGACTATTTCTGAGGGAAGTCAGCTATGACTATGACTGAGTAGGAAAGATAAGAATTTATTGGCTGTACATTTGTAAACATACAATAAGTAGGTAATTGAGGCACTTTAAACAGTCTGTAGTCAGAGGTGCCAGGGAGCATGTCTATAAAGAAAGACAATGTTATGGCAAAAGTACAGAAGCAGGGATGTGTGTGTTGGCAGCAGATGTACAAAAGTTCCACTTGCAAATTTCAACAATGCCTAAAAATGTAGCGACATTAATTTTAGCATTGTTCATTGCACAAGTGCAACACAAACATGGCTGATTTAGAGTAGTGGATTGTCTGCTATCCTGCTATATGGTACCTGGTTGTCAAGTAAGTCTGGACATCATGATGCCAATCTAGATTTTGGTATTGGATGAGGTTGAAGGAGTTGCAATTTTCATTCAGTTTTGCTTCTTGAAATACAACGCCATAGCTTATTATATGTAATGTGTAGTCTATTATTTTACACAGCCATGCTTAAATTAGTATTAAAAGTCATTATTTTCAATTTTGACATTAACCAGAACTTTTCTGTTTGTTTAGGCGGAAATATGCTTGATGAAGTTTTGCCATTCCTTTTTACAAGTCTTCATACTTTGTCAAGAGAACAATAAAATCCACAAATCCAAGCTTTCTCATGTTTTTGATTCTTATTGCTAATTTTTTCATACCCATCATTCTTATGCATAGCAATTTTGCAAAACCTTTCAGTGTATGTGTGCTACTTTAATGTTTTTTTTTCATAATTTTCTCCTGAAGGTTTTATTTGTATTTAAATGGTTAGGTGTTTTACATGCTATTGATCCCTTCACTTTATCGTATTATTAATCTTTTACATTCAATCATATCTAAATATTTGTTGGCATACATAAAATTGCAGTAAACTGCAGCAGTGGTTCATGGTTACATCTGAATTACAAGCATATTTAATAAATATACACTCTAAAGTAGGTATTTCATAAATCTTGATTCATTTTTCTTGGAATTAACTAATTTGGCTTATATTGCTTGTAAGATACAAATATAAAACTGTATCACCATTAGCTTATACTGAAGGTAAAGCAAGATTTCATTAGCACATGTAAATATTGAAAGTATGCTCAAATGATAAATGAAATAATTTTGTGGAAGACACCACATTCTAAATAATTCATCTTGAACACTAAACTTCTACATGTGTTAGCTTCAATAATTAATTAACAATCTAAATAAATAATAGGCATGCAATTCTTTGAATACATTTCATGCAAAGGAAGTTTCTAGTAACTATAATAATGAGAGTAAACAGAAGCTATATAGTAAAATGGTATCTTTATTACCATGCATCAGCTCAATATCAGACAGCCCATTTGCTTCCAATTCTGCAAGAAATTTATTGTGAGAAATTATTGACTTAGTTGAGGAATGAAGGAACTGAAATATTCTGTTTCTTCTTGTTGAGTCAACACAGTGATTGAAGAAACTGTATTTACTGTGCATTTGGAACATTAATTAAAATGTTAAAAATCTTTTTTCTTGTTTAAGGAAAAAAAGTATATGTGTGAAATGTTGTTTAAGTAAAAAAAGAATTTGTGTGAAATGAAAAAGAAGCAGAAAGGTAAATAATGAAAATGAATTAATTTGAACATGATTAAAATTATTTTCATTGAAAAAATATTTACAAGTAATTTGGTGAGAACAATATAAAAGTATTTAGACAGTGTCTAAATTCTGACAGGATGTAGTTTGTGAAGAGTAAAATATACATTAAGAAAGATGTTGTATTAATAACCATTTAGGTGATGCAGGTGAAATGAATATTATTAATGACTTACCTTTAATTTGATGATCTGCTGTGCAGAAATATTATGGCCAAGTTCCTGAAGACCCTACAAATGTTACTGGGTTAACAAAAATAACTACACATGCTAAATATAATGATATATAAATAACCTACTGATTAAGATAATTAGTACAAATGTTTCCCATAAAGATGCAAAAAGTTAAATAACTTCACATGCAATATAAATATTAAACTCTATTACAATTAAAAATTTCAGATTGATAAAAAACATGTTTATGGAAAACAACATAACTCAGTCCAAACTAGGTTGATTGATGGTAGAGTGTTTAACGAGAGAAACAAAAATAAAAACAATTTTTTAAAATAAAAGTTGTTATGTTTCATAGAAAACTGTGTAAAGTAATCTGTTCTATTGGGGTAAATAAAATATACTCAAACTAATTCTTGTAACTCCCAACTTCCAAAATTTACTTTGTGAAACAATTTTATTTATTACTCATTCTACAAAAATATTTCAAATCAAAACAATATAAACAACATATAAAGTTTCTGCCAAATATTTAGATAGCAAATAAAAACCCATATATCCTTGCTATTCTGTTTAAACAACTTAACATTAATGTAGGTTAAAACAGGCAAAGTGTTATTCATAACTTTTTTAATTAAAAAAATATTTTAATAATCTTGTAGATATACAGTATACACTTGTGTGTGCAAGGCAGATCATTTGAAGAAAGTGGATAACAGCGCTCCACGTCAAACAACCTAGCTTTCATGCTCTAGTAATGCACAAATTTTGTTGTTACCTATAAATGGAGAAGGGTAAAGAAATAAAGGTAAGGGGAATGTCAATCTGAATTTCCATCCACCAAGTTACACAGTAGAACTACTTTTGTTAACTACAACATCCATCAATGTCTACAACAACTGCAATGGATGTTCTCACCTTAACAGCTACAATTTCTGCATACCCTAGTGTACCACCACGTAATGTTGTTACCGATCTTTTAAGACCCTGTGAACAGACAGGTGTATAATGATGTATGACTTTTTCAGCTCCAGAAAATAGTCTACTGGCCATATAAAACCCCTTCTTAAATTGTTTAATCTTGGAAGTTAACCTTAAACTGTGGCACTGTATATGTTAAAAAAAAACTCTGTAGGGAATATTTTGCCTAAAAAAAACTCAAGATCTAGGTTTCAAAGAAATAATTACATTTTGGACTTGCATAACTGGCTTTTACAAAGTCAAAATGCTGATCGACAATTGTTACATTTCAAAATGTATTTTGAACTATTTCCTTAATAAACTACTGTGGTCTTTGATCATAATGTACTTAAATAAAATTAGAATTTATTGTTCTGGAATCACATCTGCATGTCTATAACTTTGGTAATTAAATAGTTAATATGCTTTTGAATGCATGTTGGATTAAATCGCTGGTAATAATTTCTTTCACAAAATTTAAAAAATTTAGTTGTTGAAATAATGAATCAAGTATATAAATTATTAAACCAAACCTGTGACAAATTCAATATATGTCTGATAGAATTACAAGCTTGAAGAAGAGTTATATCTTTTCATGTGTTTTTAGAAAATGGGAAAACATAAGAGGCAACAGATTATTGGCATCCTTTGGTAAAATATGATTGATTATAGAATTGTAAAGCTATTAATGCTTGGAGCATATCATTTTACAAAAGACAATTTGTTTGAAACACACCTAAATAAAATAAACAATACATTACATAAGTAATTTCTTGTACACTCTTGGAGATTAATTTTTGTAAGTATGAAGTATATAGCTGAAGACCAAAGAAAGACCAGACATTTTTTTAAAGTTTTGTTGACGTTATCTCTTATGCAAACAATGGTATAGATGATCACTTTGTCTGTTTCTCACACTATCACTTATAAAATTAAATAGCAAAATTTCCACTTTATAACTATATTTTGAGTTTGATCAGACTGCTTATTGTACTGAATAAAAATAAGAATTATAAAACAATGAAATTAAGTCTCCAATTATTTATTGTTTCTGAAAGATCTAGCAGGAGCTTTCCTTCATCTTGTATGCCATAAATAAAAACGTAAGTTCAAAAATAATTTTTCTGACATTAAGTAAATTAATAAAAAATATAGCCAAATATGTGAGCAAGCAATTTTAATTAACCTTTAATTGATCTAAATTGCATTTTATCCAACTTCATGGACTTCCTCAGGTAAATTTTTAAATGGATAAATGAATTACATTATGAGTATCAAAGACTATTGTTATTTTTTCTATATCTATTTTTTTTGCTGTAACTGTTAAATGTTAATTGAATTTGTTGACATATTTGGCCACAATTTTATTTATAAAAAGATAAGTAAATGATAATTAAAGAATATGGCACACAAGTCTCATGATGTAGAATTAAGAAACAATAACCAATTATGGACTTATCACATTGTTTATTATTATTTTTCACTATTTAGAAGATACAATATTTATAGTTCATAAAAATAAATCACATAAGGTAAGGACTAATAAAGTTTTAAATATTCCATTGATCTTTTATGTTTCAGTTGATTGCTCAATTTAATACTAAATATGTTGTGGTTTATTTTTCTGTAAAAATGGAATTTCATCTACTTATTGATATTATAAAATCAACATATTTTCATTTATTAATCTCAATAGAGAGTAAATTTAATTGTATTCAATAAACTTCGACCAATATGAAACACACATTCAATTTATTAAGAGATCCAATACAAATTTAACAAGTTATATAAGGTAGTTGAAATTTCTGAATTCTAATGTGGCACTTAAACAGCTTATAAGGGTTGACTTGCCCTGACCTAAATTAGGTC
The DNA here is from genome assembly GCA_034510155.1 of Eucriotettix oculatus. Classification (NCBI taxonomy): domain Eukaryota; kingdom Metazoa; phylum Arthropoda; class Insecta; order Orthoptera; family Tetrigidae; genus Eucriotettix; species Eucriotettix oculatus. Next base: position 171,493,505 of record CM067377.1, read on the forward strand.
ATTACCAATCTTATATTGAATCATATTTTATTGCATGGAAACTATTATGCAAACATTGGGGTAAATTACAATCCTTTCTTTCCTTTAAGAAACTCTCATAATGTTTTTGTATATTGCTCAAAGAGGACCTGATATGCAATATCTTTATAATAAATACCACAGAAATTGATTTATTATAAGCTTTAAATATGTTCAAAAATATGCTCCTTTATATTTATTTTCTATAAACAAAATTAAGGTTTCTGAAAATAAATTTATCATGTATAAGCTATACAATGTTAATCATCTTCTTACCTTAACAGCAGAGAAAACATCAAAACCTGGACTTCCTAATTCCCCTTTCTGACCCTTTTCACCAGGCCGACCCTAGAAGCAACCAATACATTCATATTAAAAAGTATTTACAATATTCACAACAAAATTACATGGATAATTATTTATGACAATAATACAAGCATATAGAAAAGAGATACAAAAACTAGTACTGAGCTGGTGTACAGGTTAGCTCAGATAGAACAACAGTGATCCAAGGCTTGATTTCCATTTTTTTTCCCCATTTTACTCACTAATTCAGTTTCACTAAACTTCCTACCAGGGACAATTAGACTTATGATCAATTTACCTAAGTTCTTTTCTTTCATCATTAGTCCAAAGTTGGCCATGAAAGAATTTGAATAGTAAATTTTAGATTACCTGATGTACAGGCATATTAAAAAGCAACTTGTACAGGGTTTTTAACTGGGATCTAATTTTAAATTCCTGGTTCTGTTTAGTTTTTGTAAATTACTTTGCTTATATATATTTGATAATAATTTAGTAAGAATCTAATCAACTTAAGTTTATATTCTGTCTCCTATACATGTAGTGTACCTATGTAAATATCAAAATGGTATGTGTGTGTTGCACATGTAACTTTAAACATGGATGGATGGGGATTAAATAAAAATAATGTGAAAACAACTCTGATTCAATATGGGGTTAGGAGTTAGTGATTTTAATTATAACATTGGCCAAGTTGGTTAAGTTAAATTTACACATTAGTGGTCAGATGGAATGGGGTGTCACAAAACAATGTGTAAACATCAAGGTTTGGAGCTTTAAGAGTTAAAAACTGACATTCGCAATGCTGGTTAAGTTAAGTAAAGCTTTCTTTGACATACAGATACAGAAGAAATGAGTTCCATTTGTAATTAATATCAAATAATACTATGATAGATTTAAATTAATTTTTGTGATGGCTGAAGTTAAGTAGGGCACTCTCAAAACTGGATTGTCATGTATTCAACACCCCATCAGTATGTGGCAGAGACGGGGTTAATTACAGAATATTATAAATTACAAAATGATTATTGTTGATTTCTTTTTACCCCTGTTCAGGTACAGTGAGTGCTATTTACTCATTTATGATACTAGGACCTTTTGGATTATCTTTATATGTGAGACATATTTATTTCCCTAAAGGTATGGGGCATATTGTTCCCACTCTTAAGTTTCTGGTCAAAATTTTCTTCTATTATCAATCTGTAGAGTTACTGAGTGATGCTGGGAACTAAGGTAGTAAATATACAAAAATTTAAGGATATCTTAAAACATAAGTTTTAAATATTAATTTCAAGGACACAGTAAATAGTATATAAACTCACCGGATCTCCTTTAGGACCATCCAGTCCAATGGGCCCCTGAAACAAAAGTAACTTGATGTGTAATTTCAAAGCTGAAAATAAAATCCAATGTTTTGGCTCAAATGATCAAAGTTAGCTTAGTGAAACAGTTAGAATTTATATGACTCATTGAACTTTTATGGTTGCTTTTAGATATTTCTATTGTGAACAATTTCAATTGGAAATTCTCTGAAATCGTGAGAAGTATTAATTAAATCAGTTATCACATTTGCTTGTATGAAGTGTAGTAAAAGTGGGTTAGGTAATGTGGCATGGCTATCTTTAAATATTCCTATTTAAAACAAAATTAATTCCTTAATAAAATGTGGCTAAGTTGATCTTTAGTATATATAGGTAACACAGTAAGTGGTTTCCTATTGGGTATCATCAAGGTTTTGTTCAAGTAGTTCTGACAAAGTACTGTAAACACTTCCTTATGTATGAAACTTACTCTTTCTGTGGTCCAAAAGAAAACATATGACCCACACAAGTGCAATGAGTGATTTCTGTTTATGTGGTAAGACATACCATACCAGAAACTTTTATCTTTTGATAAGACCCGGTAATAGATAAATCTTTAACTAGGGAACTCAAGTTATTTTCTGACTTCAATGCCTACATGACCGGAATATTGTCTTCTGTCTATTTTGCTTTAGAACTCCAAATTATCTGTACAGATTAGAAACAGTTGTATACCCTCCATTCCAAAAGATTGTTTTTGGTCTGAAGTCAAGTCATAGCCATTGGGTAATTAATGTTTTTACAGGAGCATCTTTCAAGGATTATGGGATCTTCCACTTAATCTGTCTGTGTTGGGTGAAGTATTGGTGTTTGCTGGGATCTAATACTCACCGGAAATCCGTTCTTTCCTGGAGGTCCTATCGCCCCCTGAAACCAAATGAAACATTCATGTCAGGATAGAGTATCAAAATCTCTACTGATGTTACATAGTTTACTCCATTTTTAACCTTAAACTCAACTACAGAACTGCTTTTAAATTAATGTTATTTCATTGTTGCCTTCATTTCTGTAGAGTTCTTGTAAAATTAGCATTAGAGAGAAGTGTGTGGGGTAAGAACAGAAGGGGGGAACAAGGATGGAATATACTAAGCAGATTAGGGAGGATGTGGTAGTTATGAGGAAATGAAAAGGCTCACACAGAATTGGTTAGCACGGAGAGTTGCATCATTCTTGTCTAAGGACCGAATACTGCAACACACAATACAAAACATGTGCATAAAACTTAAAAAACTTACCTTTTGTTCATATGTATAAATTATAGATCATTCTATTGATTATATCTTTCTAATATTGAAATGAAGTACAACGAACTTTATATTTTTATCTTTACATTAGACATTTTACTGGTTTTAATTCTTAAATTTTCATTAATTTGAAATATATCTGAATATTATACACCACGTCTTAAAAATTATTTAATATTTGTTTTAAATTTCTCGTTATTAATTGGCCTTACCAGTTCTTAATTTAGAATAGACGCTCTTTATATATTAAAATTTAATGTGAAGAAAAGGTTATTATTCATTCAACTTTATTTTCCTAACTTATATGACTATTAATATTGATATTATAGTGTTCCATCAAGTCCTGTATTCCATATTAATATCACATTACAACAAAGTAAAGTCGAAGAATAAGAAAAGAAACTGATTAACGTCCTTAACTAAAGATGAATAAATTATTTTTGGGGGAAATTTCAAGAAGCAAACTAGGTATAATATCTATATTAGCCCCGAATGTTGCGTTGTAAAGCGAAATGTTAATAAAGTTTTTATTAATGAACGGAAGTTCCAAAAGTTGGGGGCGAGAAGTTTCAATCCTATGGAATCCTGACATTTTTTGCTGTTTATTTATAGTATTATTTATTTATAATATTAAGTGAGATTAATTTAATTATTTTATTTATAAAACCCAGTTTTATTTAAGGAAGTTTTACAATATAGTCCGTAACAAAATTTAGTATTGTTATTTTTATTATGATTTAATGTTTTGGTTAAATAATTAAATAAGTATATGGTTCGAACATTTATCTTTAACAGCTCTCTCGGCACTGAAAATAAATTAACAGTGGTTAATTAAGTATATTTGAAAGCCATTGTTACAGCTTAAACATGAAATTTTTTGATTAGGGTAGACCTGAAGAATCCCGCCATATGGTGTAATGGCGCCACCCACGATTGCTTGGAAAATGAAAGTAGTATAACGTCATGTCATGACTGGGTCTGAACTCTTACGGATAATACGATCAGCAGTGCCTCGAATGACGGTGTGTGTTCTGTATACAGTTTTTTTCCCCTAGTGCAATAACATTGTTATCAACAATTTTCATCTCATTTTCGTGCTTCAGATTAGACGAGGTATCTACTCTTCGATACTACAATACGTATTTAAGTTGTTTTATACTTAAACTACATGTTTTAGTCTACACTTTAATGTATTGTGTTGTTCTCTTTCGATTTTTTTTGCCTCTAAATCTGCATTTCTTCAATCTTGTCCACTCGTGGTTATGACGCCACACTTCAATATCGTCATGGCGGCGGCATTACCTCTGGCTAACCATAACTGAAGACACCATTCAACATGTTAAGCCTACGCTCAGAGAAGTTGTAATTAACTCTGAAGCCAGAAATAATGTTTCTTCAATGGATAAAAAGGTTTTCCCCCATTGCACAATTTGCTTCATTAAAGGTGGAACAAAATTAATAGAGGAAAATCCACTCTTCAATTTTAACCGACACTGCAATGAAGACTGTTTTGGAAAACATAGTGACTAAAAGGGAGGAAAAGGCGTTAGAAACAAGCTGTCAGAAAATCAGCGGAAAAGCCTTTTTGGAACGTTTTTTGAAAATAAATCCAAGGCAACCAATAGCAAGTACATTCTGAATGCAGCGAAGTGGGATCACCAGAGATTTATATTTGCGATTATTCTACATTGTAACTGACTTAATTGAGATAAATTAAATGAATTAAATCTCAAGAACTACTAAAAAACTGTAATTTTCATTCATTAAATTTTTATATTAAAATAAAGTGTGTTTATATTAATTTGTTACTTTTAATATTTCAGTATTTCTTACCCCGAATTGATGGCGGCATTACTCCGGTACATTGCAAGGATTTAGAAATTTAATTTTTATGCTGATTTCCTGTACAGTTACAGTAGCGGTAAAATTTATAAAGATACTTACGGTTGTGTACCATATCCAATTTATTTACCAGGTATGTAACATATTTTTTGAAACGGAAAAAAATTAAATTTCCTTAAGGAGGCGACATTCTCTCGGTCTACTCTATATGTTGTTAATAATTCACGTAATTGAAAAGGTGCAATATTTAACTTAAAAATCAGTCACTAATATTATATATATATGTATATATATAGAGAGAGGTGTACTTACTAAAGAACCTGTGTCTCCTTTTCTTCCCCGGCGACCTTTTTGCCCAGGTGGTCCTGGAGGACCTGAAAAACAAAATACGTTAATAATATTTGGATTATTGCATACCTTTGCAACGATAGGCAGGTAAAGCATGCTATGAAAGTTTTATTCGTCCTTATAAAAGGCAATGGACACAAAAGAAACCAGTTGGAATATAAAACCATATTCACGATTTACCTTCAATTGGATAACATTTTACTGAGACCATTATGTATCAGGTTCGATGTGTAATTTCTGTATTTCAGTAAATCATTTCATTAACTGTCAAGGAAGTAAAGACTGTATCTTCTTACACACAGTAATATTTAACTTGATCAATAATTCAATAATTAATCAAAGCCAGGATTAATCATAGCAATTACTCTTAACTGCCGGCCTTAGTTTAACTTCCAAGTAGCAATGTCAGACGAATATCTTGGTTAGCAGCTCATCCGGTCATAAATATACAGAAGAAATTGACCTGTCTCACACTCCATGAATAGTAAACCATTCATAACACAAATGCAGTTACGATTAACGATGATAGTCTTTACTAAAGCTATGTTAATTACAGCTTCCTAGCAAGTGATCCACTTGTTGCCCATTTCTCAAGCGATATTTTATTCATATCATGATTTCATGTGAATGTAGGTAAATTTTCGACCTTGGATAAAGTCGGCGTTTTTCTTCATCAAGTCTATTTTCTGCAACAGCGGTATTTGAAATACACAAATGACAAAACCCACGAATGTAATAACAACTTTCAAATCAATATAATAAAAAAGGATGTAGGGGAACTCGGGGTAGAACGAAGTAGAACGGGATACCCTTTTTTTACTGGACAGTACTGGAGTTTAGTAAATGGGGATGGAACCATTGTATCTGATCAAGAAAGAAGTCCCGGCAGCTGACTTGACCAAGTTCTGACTGCGTCTTGTGAATTAATCTATAAATTTATAATTTTTACAGCATTTCGATAGAAAGTAAGTATAAAACTCTTCGCTTTTAAGTCTTTAATGATATATATTTGTAAACTAGGTGCTTTGGCTGCATGTAAATTACGTATAAGGTTTAAAGATGTTGTAATAAGGATCGGCGAAAAATCTTAAACTGAAACTAGAGTACAGAGCGGCAAAATGTTACGTGTTCCTCAAGAATAAAAGGAACACTGGTAGACTCACCTTATAACAATGAGTTATAGGATACTGTGCCCAAAAGGAATAGATTAAGAAAGAAAAGGAACGTTTGTTTTATGCAGTGACTATACGTCTGACCAACGGCGATTCGTGCTACCTCTGGCGGAGAATTGTGTAAGTAAATGTGTGGTACCGGCTTTGGTTGTTAAACGTATTTGACGTTTTGAAAGAAACTAATGATTAAAAATGAGGAAAACTTTGAGGAGAAGTTTTGGAAAAATTTTATGCGTTCCTCAGTGCCCCCATACTGTAATAAAAAAGTCCATATTTGAAATTCTACAGCTTTCCGAATCGCCAGTGGGAAACCGATCGGACAGCAGCATGGATTTCTGGCGTACATCGTACTCTCTAAGTATAACTTTTTTCATCGATTTATTTAGTGAATTAAATTATTTTCCGATTAGTCGGTACATCAAAAATATCCTTAATAATTGATGTACTTTTGGAGCAAAGGTACTTAAGATAAAATATAACTTTAATAAATTATTTAATTTTGTAAGTGTTAGATTTCATTGTTAAATTCTTAACAAAAATGTTTCTTTTATTATTAAACTATAGAGTAACAATTAGTATAACAATCAATTGTAGGTGAATTTTTGTAAATATATATACATTATATAGCAACAATTTTTATTATTTAAATATAAATTTTGTAAAAATATAAGAAATATGAATTACGCGTTAATTAGAATTTAAAAAAATGCTAACTATTAAAAAAATTGTTTACATGTAGTTTTGTTTGCTTAAGTATTATTCGTTAACTTTGGTGTTATCTTATTTAAAACGTATACCTAGACAATCGGTTTGTAAGTAATCTCGTGATTTTTAGCACTATGTGCCCCAGGAGTAGATCGCAAAACCGTGCCGGTAATCATTCGCAAATCATCCCTCGCTTCTTAGAATACATCACTAACGCGAAAGCTTTCTAGCAATTTTCGTCATTTAACTCACATCCACTTCTTGAAACCCACATTAATAATAATTGACATTATCAATCAACATTAATTGAATTATTTACTAATTAACAAACACGCAACGCAATGTAACTTTTCAATTCTACCACCACTTTTCTTACACAGTTTGCCGATAGAGCGGCGCTACCATCGCATCGACAAGGCGTGTAGTTTATACTTGAGTTTTTAATGCCCACTTTTGAGGATACAGATTATATTTCGAAATGCTTAAGATTATATTCTGGTAGCGATCGGATACAAGTAAATACAACTGTATTATTTTACAGGAAACCAATAACAGTTCAAAGGTGTTTGCAGTTAATTTTAAAATAATAATAACAAATTAAAAATGATGTTAAATAGTTGATTTAGTTTCCAAATTTGCTAACAGACTTTTAAATATTATATGTTTTCCAGTTTCTTAAGTAAATAGCCTATGGTGTCCATTTTTAATATTATTTCAAAGTTTTAATTCAGTGTCGATCTAATTAATTATATTTATTACACCTCTTTTATTAGGGACCCAACAATTAGAATAAGTTAAATCAGAGATATTTAATTTACTTTAAAGCATAAATATCAATTGTAAGCAGAAAATTTTTAAAATTTCGTTACAAGTTTCGCATTGATCAAGATTGTTGGTTTTTCAGTTTTACTCACAAAGAATATTTTGTTCGAAGGAAATATGTATTTTACCTACGATAGTTTAAAGAATTGACTTCCTTAGACATCGAACGCTCTATAAATTCATTACATGAAAGAGCGTAAGACGTTCTCTAACGTTTCGGTCCCGATTAATATTTCAGCTCCGTCGCTCCCCGAAAACGTCACTCAACCGCCTCGTTGCCGTATTTACATTTTGATTGGAATTTCAGTATGGCAGGAGAGGGGCTGGCATGGAATAAATTGATTTTTAAGTAGCTTTATCTCGAATTTAAGTTGAGAACTAAACAATTTTTTTAATGCAAACATATATAACAGAGAAGAGAGAGGCGAATATTAATTTTAAATGAAATAAAAATTAATAAAATTCGATTGAATTTCAATGGAATTGAAGGGAACAGAGATCATTGAATGACGATTTATATAATGGAACAAACATTTGGAGAAATTTAACGTTAAATTTAACTGCGGACGTAACACCAATAAATTGAAAAATCACTATATACTAACACGAATGAGCAGTTGACACAGAATAATTTGACATACCTGGTGATATCATAACGCTCTGTAAGACACTACCTAAGGAATATTAAAAGAATATTTTCGGTATGTAGACTAGCAAAGAAGTTCAGTGATAGCTTTGAGTTCAGAAAGATGTTGCGAAACATAAACAAGGCATGAAAGGAAAAGAAGTACGATAAGCCATCATGGATGTACGATTGTACACATTTTGGAAGCAAGTTGTCTGAAGAGTAAGATTGAATTTATAAAAGGATCTCTACACCATGAAATTGAAATATCTGAAATTGAGATTTAATTAAATTTTAAATAATTTTCTTTTAAAATACACTCCATCATAAAATTAGATAATTTATCGGTCATTTAATTATAATTAAATGAGTATTATACCCAATAAGTCACAAAAATTAGCTATCATATATACTACATTAATACAACCTATTTTGTATTTATAGGTTATTTCCAAGAACGGGATATTGCACATATCTATATAAATAATAGGCAATGTCTGTTCAACATACTGAAAGTTATAAGGTTTGCACTTAGCGTTCCTATAGCATTCATCCGATTGCCGTAGAATTTTTGTGTTCAGCGATGATCACCCCAAAGAAGGTTTATCGTTCTTTCACTACTTTCAAGCCATTAAAGTCCCCACGTCCATCATTTGCTCTGCGACTTCATGTTTGTGCCTTATGACTGCCTATCCCATTCATCCGAATGTCATGAAATTTTGACGACTTAGTTCCTTCCTTCCTCCCTGTAGGCCAAAAAATATTCTACCATAAAGACGTATAGAACGTTCAAGTGGGTAGATTATGCCCTCACGTAGCTTGTCAAATGAAATAATTAAATTGCTGTTTAGCGTGAAATGGTACTAAAGTTTAATTAACATTTTATTTAAGGACTTATAATTTTTAATTAGTTAATAATGATGTAAAATGTTTTATGAGTCAAAATATAACTGAACGAGAAATACGACTATGGCGCCCGAGACGGGTTTTTCTGTAGCAAAAAAGAAGAGTCGCTATTTGATATGACATTTTCGAGAAATAAAAATTATCATTGCTTATATAAAATGTTATATTATATAATCATAAGTAACGAAACATTTTTATAACTTTATAAATATGAAAAGTGTTTTATAAGTCACTGTGCTTAAGTCATCTTATGAAATTCCTTCACATTGATGGCTAAAGGCGCCGACTCAGATACAACTTCAATGGACCAGGTATAGAAGACGACTTCGACCATATTTGCATCTCAATCTTAATTCTGCATTCAGCAGGAATATTCAAGAACTCCTAATCGAGTTGAAAACTAATTTTTGGTCACCTGAAGGGTTCATTGTTATTCCAAAACAATTTGTTCCGAGGGTATTGAACCAAATGTCTAAAGCTATAGAAAAAAAACTTGTCAGGCCAGAATATTTTAGTTTAAATATATTTAACGTTCTCAAGAACGTTTCTTTAATTTTCTAATTTGACTAATTGAATTATGAAGATTTAACTTCAAACATGCCCGATTCTCGACAAGTGTAAAGGGAAGATCTATATTGCAAAGATTTGCGTTTGCTAATAGAATGATTCAGCTTGTTGGAGATTGTCGATAAATTTTATTTTATTTCACAGATATCATCTTTATTGAATTTTTATGTGTTGCTGATGAGATTGAAGATGACTGAACGTCTTCATCTGAAACATTCTGTTTTATAGAAGCAACTGCATTGACAGAGTTGGCTTCTACAGAGTGACGGGCTACATAAAGATCGCTGGAATTGTCCGCGAGGTTTACAATTGGGCGGCATTTACAGAACACGACGTTTCGTTTTCACCGTCCACACCAAGGTGAAGATAGTAGTCGACGAAGCGTCATGTTTGGTAAACGCCATCCGGTTGGAAACTCGAGAACAATTCCAGCGGCTTATTTACCATGACAACCTACGACATTTAATTATAACATGAAGGATTAGAAAAGGAAGATGTCAAGGCGGCCAAATGGTAACCGGGCTCCCCTGGTTGAAGTATAAAGATCATACGTGGCATTCGTATAAACGTGATGCAAAGAAAAACCAACAGAAACAAACATCACGTAGATCGAGCTGATGCTATTTGTGCCTCGCCCTTCTACTAGCCGAAGATTAAGGGTGCTGTGGAGCTGAAATATTCTAGACTCAATGTCTCGAATATCCGTGTCCTCCAATTTATATAAACAAACAAATATCCTTCAAGTTATTTGGGTCTACGCCTGGATGACACGCTGAATTCGAATATAAGGAAACAAATGGACATGAAACAAAAATAATGGTTACTAACCGCAAGTCACACCTGTCCCTATAAAACTAACTTCTATTCTATGAAATTATATGTATTCCAACCTGGACTTACGGGACTAATTTATGGTAATGTGCTAATAAATCCAATACTGCAATAATCCGAAATTGCCAGTCAAAAGGTAAAGAGCCATGAGCCTGGTTCATCACAAACAAGCGGATACGCAACGGTTTAAAAATCCAGACGACTGACCAGGAAGTGGCCAACACATCTGTAAACTTCATTTAGGAGTTCTCTTCGTGGAGAGGATCTCATCATGATATAATATTAAATATTTAAATAATATGTTTTAAATTTTCACATTGGCGTATACTAAAGTGTATTCTGATTGACGAGTGTTCTAAAAATATTAACAGTAAGCGACATCGCTCCTATTTTTTACGGAACCTCAATCAACAGCACTGTGGCTTATAAAACTTGTTTGTATATATGTTTGTAATTACGTATACAAATTTAAACGCGTGATTAAATTGCAAAAAAAGTTTGGTACATATATTCTTAAAAACTTGAGTAAAAACACTAGGGGAAGGGGGGGGGGTGAGAACCCCCAAGCAAAAACGTGGAAGGAATGTCATTTAAGACAATGTTTGTAATAAACGACAAGTATTTTCGTAGCGGTCCCCGGTTCGATCTTGGGCAGAGCCAATATTTTTAAATTTACCGTGTGTATTTTGGACTGTCTTAAGAAGCCTCTAAAATTAAAGAGCCTCTAAAATTAACTCTTTTAATGCACCAGGATTGTTTAGACTGTTTTACTGCACTGTGCATATACCAGGAGAATTCTTGACTTGGTTAAGATAACGGCGAACTTGAAGCTCATTTCCTATTGCCACAGGTCGGGATGTGGTTAGTGGTTCAAAAGAGACGGTTCCAATCCAGTTAATTCAACAAGAGTTTACTGTCTAATTAATTCATTTTCCGGACTAGTATAAAGAAACACACGAGGAAACGCTGGACATCCAGCTAGTACTTAATGGAAATGCCTAGAGTAGTTTTGTGGCTGGTGTAATCTGAACTACAACAAATCTTGCTGTGTGCCCAAAGTTTGCGGAAAGCAACCCTAGAAGTCAAGGTTCATACGTAACACAGTTTCAAGCTAAGCACAGTGAAGAACCCCGAACGAGGAAGTTGGTCTTTCGGGCGTCGGTTCCCTTTCCTATAAGTTGGATGGTTCTATCCAAGTGATCATTCAAGGTACTAATGCATCCGGACGTTTCAACTTAACTCAACAAACTTATTATATTTCGCGGTTAGTCCATATGGTAACTACCACTTTGATTTTTATGGAGGCATATTACTTAAATACCTATTAAGAACTTCGCACAAGCTATAAATTAGAATATCTTTTAATTCACAATAAATAAACCTGAACATTGAAGTGAAGATCGAATAGACAGAGGAAGGCCAAGATTATTAACACAATAATGCAATTTTCGTATTTTATTTAATTCGACATCAAACCCGTAATGTTGATAAATAATATTGTTTCTCACAACCTACACACCAGATAATGTATATTAGTGGTATTGCAGTTCGAATATATACGTAGAATAATTTCTTAAAATTATCTGGAGGGAATTGTTATTATTTCTCAGTTGAGGAATTCCCTTAGCATAGTATTAATGAGCTCCGATTATTAATTCCTTAAGCACAATCATAAATGCAAAATATCAAGAGGAAACTTTATCTTCTGAAAGTACAGAAGAAAACAGTTTCCGTGAGTGTATATGTGCTGCATTGAGATACAGGGCGACTGAGCAAGGTTAAGAAACGGCCGGTGGCGTCTCCCGAACCGGGTGATATATGTGTCGGGTCTGCAGCGCCGTGTTTATTGACAAGACACTCTGGAGCCGGACACGTGTGCTGCTTCACTAACCTTTTATTTAGGCACCAATTCCGCCCAACCACCGTGAAGTGGAATTTACAGAGAACAACGGGTTGTCCAATAATGAAGTGGCGCCGGATGAACGGTGATTAAAGGCTCCTACACTCAGGAACAACTAGGCTGATGTGTCTCTTTGTTAGCTCGAATTCCTCGAAGTGTCATAGCAATTCTTTAGACCAGGCTTTTACGAGAGTACCGGGTAATTACATTGGGAAAAGTTCATATAAATATGTATTCAACTTACAAAACCCATGCTGATAAAAATGAGGTTTCAAAATGACTTATTGACTTGTAGTAATGAATATTTAGAAATGTTTACAAATTTTTCATTCAATGCGAGTTTTAGATACTTAAACTTATTGTTACCTTCCTAAATGCGGTTGAATAAAACACGTAATATATAAAATAGATCGCCACGTATCTCTTTCTTCTCAAGGATCTTGTCTCGCGATAACAATAGTTGAACTATTTAATTCTTTCAAAATATTGGACCGTTTTTATGAAAACTGAAAAATTATGAATGATCACATTCGCACTTCAACGTGTCCTTTGGCATTAAAGCACCATATTCCATCATTCATGTTAACCAGAAATGAATCGAAAAACAGGGTTTGTCGCTAAACCACTCATATTATCTATTAGATGTACTTCGGTTTCTTGCAAAAAAACTTGTTTTCTATTAAAAAGCATTATAAGTCATTTCCACATCCCTCATTTTCAATTTCCTTCCTATGCTATTAAAGGGGAGTTGCCTGTTTCAGGATCACCATCATGTAGCCTGTTAACCTCCTCCAAAAATAAAAATAAAAAATACAGGGAGCGCGGGAGAAGAATACCTGTGGAACCTTTCTCTCGCAGATATTTCTCCACAGAGGGAGGATGCGGGTTTACCTCTGGGGATGCCTTGTTCTTTCTCTAATATCAAGGTTCTCACATGCCGAGGCACCTCCAATTTTTTAGAAGGTGTATGTATTGGCGTCGAAGACTTTGAGCTGCCCGCTGCTTCCATCGATCTGTCAGCCAGTTGCCTCCTAACATTGGCGAAGCCACGGAGAAAGGAATGCTGCGACCCCACAGCAAACTCCTCGCCCGTCATTCAGAAGTGCGTGAGAATAGTACCCAATAGCCCGACCTATCTGATGCAGGTTTTATAAGGCTTTCACTGCTTACGTTTTAAGTGAATCATCGGGTAGGATCATTAAACTTTACGATCCGATCACTAAAAGTAACTTAATTGCCCATCTCTACCACAGACATGCCTATAATTTTCATAGCAGTCACTTGTAAATGAATATGGGGGGGGGGGGGAGGGTTATATTAATAATTTAATGAATTTAAGTTTAGGATTTTTATAAATACATACTTTTTGATGGGTCCTGCGCAAATATTCCAAGTACAAAATAAATAATTAAAGGGGACGATTTTAAAGTTCTCAGGGTTAAACTATTATTTGGCTAACCACATGCAGCAGAGTTCCCGTTCACTGCACGAACCTATTTTGTTTGCCTGTGCGTCCCAGCGCGGATTAACAGGCGGCTGGACTTCTTCCCTAGTTCTTCGGGTTGAGCCTGGAACTGCCGGAATTGAGGAAAACTCAACTATTTCCGCCTTCTTCCCTCGTTGTTATGATCTTCCTCCGTCGCCGCCTAGCCTTCTAGTTGAACCTGATACTCAACTTCGCATCACACTGCTTTCAACATCCTTCTTCTCAACTTCTTACACCATAAATCTCTACCTCCTCGACTGTCAATCTCTCACATCATACTCTTCCGCTGCTTACTCGACTTCAATGTCTCACACTATCTCCATACTATACTTCACCGCTAGTTCCTCGATTTGTCCGACGGTTTACCATCTTTATACTGTTCCGCTGCTTCATCCACTTGTCCAACGGTTTTTCATACTGACTTTTTCCGCCCATCACCTTCGCAGGCCAACTCCGTACAGTCCACCTCCAAGTGATAAAACTATCTCACGTGATGATTGTCTGCCAATCATCGTGAGTTCTCCATCAAGCATGGGAGATTTTTGATGACGCAGACAGCCGCCATTTCGGCGCCGGGAAAAACCCCTTTTACCTGGCCAGCGACATTCTCTTGCAGAAATTTTATTTAATCAAAAATTCCATAAATTGAAATTAAAATTGGGGAGGGTTCTACTGCGCTACACACTCGACTGTGATACTTCCGTGAATGTCTAATAAAAGAACAAGTATCCATTATTGACGGAGAAACCACTGTTGGTACTGCGTCTTGACCTTCATCGGGTTCTACTCTGTAATTTTCGCAATTTTATAAAAAATTATGACACATTATTAAGGGTAGTGGCTTTGTAACACTCGTCTTATCGTGAAAAGGAGTCGTATTTGAGACGCAAATTAAAAAACTTTTAAAGTTTTTTTACCGATTAGAGGTAAGAAAGAAGAAAGTGGTTGTCGTTGATATCCTAACTCGTATAAGAAAATAGTTTAACTGACTATCTCTTCCATTAGTATTCGGGCAGGATATAAACACAGCTGTTAGCGGAGGGGGTGTTTTGGGGTTCGCCCCCTAAGGAGACGACCCTACGTGAAACATGAGATGAGATCAATGGATAGTATAGTCTGGGCTCGAACCGACGTCTTCTCGCTACCACAGACCCACTTTGACTATATATATATATATATATAATTAATTCCAAGTGAGAGTATTTAATTTTACGTAATTGAATTTGTTTATTCATATAAAATTCGACATCTCTTCTAGTCGTGACGTTTTGTGTTTTAAAATTTTAGAATATAACGGGTTGTTACGGGATGATGGATGCAAATATTTCTCCGTGATCGTCCACCCACGTCTATAATACGTAACAGGGACAGGTATGTATACAGTTATTTTACAACCGAATTCAGAATTTCTAATTAAAGTTTTTATGTTGGTCACGAAATCGAGAGCATACAGGTCCAATTATTCGTCGAATTTCCAAATTGCGGCTTTCATTCTCGTTTACCATGCAAATGAGAAAGCAGACGGACCATTCTCTGGAATTGAACTTAATTCTTTTCACAGTTCAAAACGTTGGCTTCAACAATACATTGATACATTGTTCTGTTCAAAAGTTCTCTACAATTTCCCCCAAAAAGCAGTCGATAATTTTTTGAAATCAAGGAACAAATATTTGCAACATGGAAGGTGAGCACAAAATTATTATTGGCTTTGGGGGTGTTTATAAAAATACATTATAAAATGAATAAATTTATTTTGGCAAAATTTATTAGTACTTGAAATTCAGGTGATTACGGCAAGTGATGAAATCAACTTCAAAGTTAGTAAACGTTTTAAAAATGATAAATATAGTTAAAAATACCTAGTTTCAATAAAAAGTATATTTGTCCCACTTCCTTGAAATAAATGAACACAGCAGCCAAATGAGTCAGGCATTAAATATTAATAAATTATGTATTATATTAATTGTTCAAAATTACACAGTTGAGTACCATAATTTTTATTTAAATTACCATAATTTGCACAGAATATTTTAGATTAAGACTGTAAATATTATTTAAGAACGAAGAGTAAATTATAGCACATAATTATCCAACTATTCGGCTATTTATGGGAAGAATGATATTAAACAAAAAAAGAAATTTCGATTGCAATATGTGTGTGAAATGAGCACACTTATAAACTTTTTATACAATAGTATTATAAATATTACATTTGTAAAATCTGGTCTTCTTTGAATGTTTTGATTTTTAAATATATATATTTTCACTTTAAGGGGTTCCAAAGAAACAAACGATACGATGTGCTATTTTTATTAATATTTTCTAAAAATTTTATTTTATTTAAATGTATTTTTGTTTCAAGAACAAAAGAAATGCTTACAAAAAACTTCAGCCATGGTTACGAAACTGAATTAGAGGATCAGAATGGGAAAAACTCGACCTGGCAGGAAATCGAGTCCAGGTCCTCCGTTAACCGAGTAAATGATCTACCATGATCACAAACCAGAGCGAACGTCAGGGTTGGGAGAAAGTAATATACAGAAAGCAGCTCTCTTGTGTTTCATAATCAAACACTTCATACCGAACTCTAATTATTTATTTCAAACAATTTTAATTAAAGGCGAATATAATTATTGAGGGACTTTACCATGCATTTAAGCGTATGCGTACAAAACACAAAGCCGCCCCATCCTTTATCCTGTTTTTCCTTACTATGCAATTAATTGGGTTACTTATGGAAGTGTATTCAAAAGAAACAACTTTTATAGTGTAAAAGAAAAATAAATAAATGAATAAAATATGTTCGTGTAAATTTACTCACTTTATTAGTGAGAGTTATATCATTTTAAACCTCAAAATAAAACACAAAAATTGAGCTTTTCTTGCTTTCATATTTGCGAAATGTATTACTATTTTTACAGTATACAAACTATATAATATTTCATATTCTATCGAAATTATGGCTGAATTACTCTGTTTTTGTCAAAGCATAGTTGTTGTTTGTGTGGTATTCAGTCCTAAGACTGGTCCTTTGCAACGCTCCATGTTAACCTATCTTACTCAAGCCTTTGCAGTTCCACATAACTACCACATCCAAATTCCTCCCTAATCTGCTTAATGTATTCCATTCTTTACCTCCCTCTTCTGATCTTACCCCGCGTGGCCTATTTATCTATCCCTTCTCTTGGTCAAAGTCCTCCACCCGTAATTAAATTCCTCTTTTTTGCCAAAGCCTTTCTTGCCTGTGCTATCCTACTCTTCATGCCATCTATACTTCTACCATCCTTAATTATGATGCTGTCCAAGTAGCAGAATTCCTTAATATCCCTTCCCAATCTAACAGCCTTTTTTATTCCACTGTTTCCATACTACACTCCATCAGCTTGGTTTTCCCTCTATTAATTCTCATATTGAACCCTTTCTCCAGGACCACGTTCATGCCATTTATTATAGTTTCCAAGTTTTCTTCTACAATACTGCAATATCAGCGGCAAACCGTTGGATATTTATTTCTTTTCCATGCAGTATGATTCCTTTTCCATAATTCGTTTTAACTTTCTTCATCGCCTGTTCTATACAGGATGTCTCATTTGAAACAGCACAGCCAAATACATCTGAAGGGTGGCAGGTAATGAAAAACGTTCAAGACAGAAGTTGTAGGGTTTTGAGTTGGACATTCGATGCATGCATTATTTTGAACTTTTAAGCTCATGCTTGCAAGCTGCAAGCATTAAATTTTTTTTTGAATTGGCAACCTCATGAAACTTTTTCGTCTTAATGAGCTAATTTCAGATACCCTATCATACATGTCCTTACCACTAATTTTACTAGAAAAATGCCACAAAGACAATGGATGACGTAGGCGATTAGGATACCGCTGTCGGCTTGATACACTCTCCTGAAATGAGTAATATATCGACAATTTTACTGGTTGAATACATCGTGTCGTGATAACAACTCAATTCAATTGAACTGGCACTGGTTAGAATAAACGAATCCTGGAAGTAGTCGGAAAATTTTATGTTTACTTACATTTGATAATTCCGGTTGGTGCACAGACTCGAAATCAGAGTTCTGTGGTCAAATTGATGATTCAGACGTTTTAGCGTGACTCAGGATGCACAACGTGGAGGTAAATCTGCTTTGCAACCCTTCCTTGCGCTAAAAAATTAGTGCCCCCCTCATGTGTGATCAGTTGATCAGCGTTTACAGGACATGTTCAATGTTGACTTACATGCTCAACTCAATTCAAACAACTTTGGGGCAATTGTTCCATAGATCTATCTTTATGGCTGTGCTATTATTTAATTGCTAACTATTTCTACAGAAGCAATATCTGAACGGAAATTAAGTGTAAACTTGGTAAGGTAGTCAGCAAATTGATGAAAATAAGAATAAAGAAATTAAAACGCCTTTTTGGTAGTCAATATGAAACAAATAATGAAAAAGTTGCAAAATTAAACGGTAATTAAAAAAGAAAAAAACACGATAATTTTCATCATTTAATGCCGGTGGACACAAAAGTAAAGGAGAAATGCATGGAAATTCACATGAAAGAAAAATTACCGCCTCCTACAGAATAATTAAAATATAAAAGGAGATTTGCGAAAAGAAATGAGGTTTTCGTGGCTTAAACCCGTTCCTAATGGAGTGAGCCCTGGATTTCAGATGACACAGATAAATAAAGCCGTTTGTAAATATGCTTCTCATATGAGCGCGCATTAAAGTCTGCAGCGCTGAAAATGGTGATATATGGTTAATTTTCAATATGGATCCTTTATTCAATTGTGACAGCTTTGGAGTCTAATAAATCATTCACATACTTGTGGAATATATCAGTTGATTGAAGAGACGCGATATTCTACAATTCTGTGTCTAAACTCCTTAGAGTCAAATGTTTACTGTGACGTTTTAATATTGAGGATATATTTACTGTGTGTTTTTATTATTTTACAGAGGTATTTGTGGATTATCAAGTTTTCGTCATGCTCATTCCTCATGTGAAATATCGTAATAGGAGCGTCTCTCAGCTAGAAGTTTTAAAGAGCGGTTCTAATTCTTAATGCGTAGTATTTATCAACAAGTCAATACTTCAAATAAAGAACAATGTAATTTAATGGTCCTCTGAGGGAAAATGATCGCGTATTTTACTAAGAAATGATATTTCGCCATCTTAATATAATTACAATATAACGATAAGATTACGTTACATTACATTTTATTCAAGGCGTTGTTTCGGAAGTATTGCATCATCGCTCATATTAGTTATCTGACTCGACGATAGAAATGCTAGTCTAAAATCTCATCTTGAATTATCACATCCCTTTTTCATAGAAGACACATTAATAATTTGGATCAGCAATGAATTAAATCACAAAGGGTATACACTATTTAGTTATCATTAAAATTTTATTAAAAATTTATAATTTATAAGGTTACAAATATTTTGAGTTATTTAGCTGGCATAGATTCTTACCCCTTATACGAATTTAAATCACCTGACGAAAGCAACAAGGATTGTGTGGTATTTCTTTTATCAATTAATTTTTTTGTAATTGGCCACTATTTATCTAATTAACTTTTACGGAAGTGTAGTTTTCCTACAATTTTAGTTTTTTTTACATCTGAAATAAAGGGTATATTAAGATTAGACGGCAAAATTTCAAGAATAAATTCCTCATATCGAGAGAAAAATAAATGTTAACAACATGATTCCGGAAATGCTTAATGCGTACTAAAATGCGAGATTCTAGTTACAATTGTTACAAGAGGAAACATGATGCGAATAAAATTGATGTTGATCTGAATACTTCCCAGCATCCGCAAATGATTACCCGTCATGTAGTAAGTACACTCTCTGGACACAAATAGTAGCAGCGTGTCGGACAGTACGCACTACGCCAGACTTTTTTCATCAAGTTCTAAAGTAAACACGAAGAAGAAAATCTTGTCTGTATTTAGTCAAAATGAGGTCACCTTGAACATTTCTTCTGATATGTGAACAAAGCGCTCCAACTAGCTGCTGAAAGTATTTATAACAACTGGGCAATACATTTCAGTTACGTACTCTTCTTTCACGGAACTCTCCTTCCTCTCACTGCTACACATTGACGGGTTCCTAAGTTTCGTCTTGCAGCGTCTTTGTTAGTCCCTTTGTTTCTTTAAAACAAAAGATTGCCGCAGTTGAGCCGAAAAGCGATCAACCTCGCGCGGATGATCCAGAGTCTACTGTACGTAAATATGGACAGTTTTCTTGCTTCACTCAACTCGTCGGCTGCGCCCCAACTAATTATATTTAAAGGTTATTTTTGTATGATTCATAGCTTGCGTCACATACAACCTAAAAGTGTCCCATTATTGAGAATGACGAATAACACAGAGTTGAATACATTTTTGGTGGTAAAGTCACAAGAATAATTGCAGTGTACGTGTTCGATTGTTCTTTGGTTGTCGCGGGGTAACTTCTGTACTTGAGTACCTAACTAATTCACTACACCATACTGTTGGATACCAAAAAACCGGCCTACGTTCATGGCATTTGTAGATTTAGAAAAATCGTTTGATAATGTGAACTGGAACAAAGAAAGCCGTAATCAAGAAAGGAGTAAGACAAGGATGCAGTCTGTCGCCCATGCTGTTTAACTTATATATAGAACAGGCCATGAAGAATATGGAAAAGGAATCATACTGCAAGGAGAAGAAATAAAAACCTTACGCTTTGCCGACGATATTGTAGTATTAGGGGAGTCAGAAGAAGACTTGGAAACCACAATAAATGGCAGGAACGTAGTCGTGGAGAAAGAGTTCAATATGAGGATAAATAGAGGCACAGCCAAGGTAATGGAGTGTAGTATGGGAAACAGTGGAATAACAAAGGGCATTAGATTGGGAAGGGATATTTTGACGAAAGTTTAAGAATTCTGCTACTAGGGAAGCGTAATAACTAGGGATGGTAGAAGTATAGTAGACATAAAGAGTAGGATAGCACAGGCAAGGAAGGCTTTCACGAAAAAGAGGGATTTACTTACGGGTAATATAAGTGTGAATATTAGGAAATTGTTGCTAAAAATGTTCGTATGGAGCATGGCATTTTTTGGGTGCGAAACGTGGACGATAGGAGTTGGGGAAAGGAAAAGAATAAAAGCCTTTGAAATGTAATGTTATAGAGGAATGCTGAAAATCAGATGGGTGGATAGAATCACAAACGAGAAAGTTATAAACAGAATAGGGGAAAAGCGAACAATATGGAGGACGTTGACTAAGAGAAGGGATAGATTAATAGGCCACATTTTAAGATACGAAGGTCTTGTAAAATTAGCGTTAGAGGAAAGAACAGAAGAGGGAGGCCAAGGATGGAATACGCTTAACAGATTTGGGAGGATGTGGGTTGTGCTAGTTATAAGGAAATAAAAAGGCTTGCGCAAGATAGGTTAGCATGGAGGGTTGCATCAAACCAATTTTAGGACTGAATACCACAACAACAGAACATACTGTTCTTATTCGGCTAGTTTGAATTCAGATAGATGAATACGTTTTCAGACTCTTTTTTTTTAATTATACACCTGAACGGAATTTATAATGTGTTGTTTGCTAAAACAGTATGAAAAACAAATATCGTCTGACTTAATTGAAGTCATCGAGAAGAGGAAAGAAGCCGTTACTACATAGATCACGTGTTGTGTGTACATCGTAGACAGAACTAAATTTGGCCTAGAGGTAAGGGCGACACTTGCTTAGGCTTAGGTCGGTGGTACCTTTGTCCATCAAACCCATAGCGTAGGCGTTTAATAAAGCTCAATATGGTATTGTAGATATAGCTCATATAATTCGAAACGCTTTAAAAGTCTTATTTGATGGTAGCTCAGCCATGGCGCCCTATCGTTCGACACGTACGTCCCGCCAATTCCGTAAAATGACTCTGTCAGTAAAACAGAGGGGACACCAATCTTCGCCGAACCTTTTTAGATCACGGTGGAACGTGTCGCTCTTCTTAGGGAACGTACACTGGTACACTGTGCCTGTTAGATGATGGTGAAATTGGTGATAGACCAACGTTTCCAACAGTACAAAGAAGTTTATTTAAATGTTTATGGCTTATGCAGCCTTGTTTAGCGAATAAAAATTGAATATATTCAACAAACGGACCTCTTAGTTTGCTTTAGTCACAGAGAGACGACATTCTAATTAAGTATTATACGTCAAATTTAAAGGCAACTACGTTTTATTTGCCCATCTCTAAAAACTAGAAATGGGACTATAAATGAAAAAATCGCACTTTTGAATGAGACATATTAGATTATGACAAAATAATTCTTATCCTAATTTTATCTTCTTAGTCGCAACCGAAAGCAGCGTTTTCGTCCTTTGCATTAATTATGAGAACTGCGGTTCTTCATGTGATATCTCACCTTACAGTTCAGAATTTTTCAAACGTTTAGTACATCGACTATATTTTCTTTGTGGTCTAATTTTCATGTTTACAGCTCGCAGGGAAGCATTTTATAAAACTGAATTTACATACATTACTGTCATCGGTAATCATAGTGTCAAATATTGAAATTTAAATATGAATACTCGTAGAGACGCAGGCGCCAATTCTTAAAAATCATTACAACTATATATACTTTCTGACATATTTTATTGTTTGCGTTTCAAACATTTAATTAATTGTCTACGAATTTAACTCAAGTTTAACACTTTCAGAACATCAATAATAAAAAGTATATTGGAAAACGGAAATTATTGTACCTATATTTAAATATGGAAATAAAACGGACATACGAAGTTATAGACCTATTAGTCTACCCTCAGTAGTATACAAAATCATGGAGCACTTAATAACTACGTACATTCGGTATACATTCGAATCTCAAGAGTGGTTCTTTGAGAACCAACATGGATTTCGATCGGGTTTTTCGTGTGGAATATGATGCAGCATGCTGGGATGCGTTCAGGATAAGTCAAATACAATCCTTAGAAAGGATGCAAAAAAGGGCCGCAATATTCCTACAAATAGGACCTGGGCATGGAAACGAAAAGGTAAAGTGAATAGGGTGGGATACACTACAGACAAGAAGAGAAAGAGCTAGGCCACACATTTTCCACAGAGCCTGTGCTGGTCAAAAAACTTGGCAGGGAATGCGAGATAGAAAGAAAGAATGACTCGGTACGGGAGGGAAGGGGTGATCACTTGCTTAAATTAAAAGCAAGGCACCAAAAAACAAATGTTGGAAAATACTTATTCCTAAATAGGACAATTGATGACAGGAACAATCTGCCTGCAGGACTATTTGGAGAACTTCCTTTAACGGAAAGAAAATTTACACTTAATCTAAACTCTCTATAGTGAAAATAATTCAGTGTAGTGTAATACAGTAAAGTGAAGTGATCAGTGCTCTAACAACATACTAAAGCGAAATATATTTCCACTGTTTTATTTTATTTTTTTTCAGGCACAAACAGATTTGTTCCTTTTTTAAAGTTTGTCTTCTAATAGTGTCATTCCATGTATATTTATTAATTAGGTAATTTATATTGAAGTAATATAATTATATGTTAAATATGGTCCTTACAACCAGATTATTAATTATGGTTTAAGGCCTATGTATCTGCCACGGGGCATCTGCCCATTTGTGGTTTAAATAAATACGTACATACACGTATATACCTTTCAAAAGCTTTCGTTTTTAATTTATCTGTAAACTATGTAAAGAGATTTAGAAACTCATTGAGATGAACCGAAAGTATAGGCGGTGTACTTGCCGAGGCACAAAGGCCAACGACACTATTGTTGGCGTGACGTCTGATGAGAACTGGCGAGAATTTTACAGATCTGGCATTAGTGTGGCACGAAATAGGTGAATTGACCTAAACTTTAGCTGCAGTTACAGTCAGTGAGTTACGGAGATCAGGGACAGAACGCATAATAGTGAGATAAGTTAATAATTATTTGGGCCCAGTCAGATAATCAAGACCGGAGAGTTTAAGACTGATTAAGGACGAATGTTGAATTAATTATATTTCTCCGGCAGTAAGAATAGTCAGAGCGTTTAGTCGGCACGTGAGACTTAATAAAATTGTATATTAATCTATACTAATAAATAAAATGAAAGTGTCTGTCTGGAAGTTTGTTTCGAATAGGGCCCGAAACAGCACAATGGATTTCAATAATAGTCTTAGGGGTTAAAACAGAAATTTAACTTAAACTTGGTTTTGTATTTAAATTTTCGTGTTTCATTACGACATCTTGCAGGGTTTAGAAGATATTAATTAAAATATTTGTTGCTGTTGTTGTGGTATTCAGTCCTAAGACTGGTCTGATGCAACCCTCCATGCGAAAACCTTATATTTCCGTAAAATTATCACATCCCACATACTCCATAATCTGCTTAGCGTATTCCATGCTTGCCTCCCTCTTCGGTTCTTACCCCACACACTTCCCTGTAATGCTAATTTTACAGGACCCTCATCACTTAAAACGTGGCCTTTTAACTTATCCCTTCTCTTGATCAAGGTCCTTCATATTGTTCGCTCTTCCCCTACCTGTTTAGAACATCCTAGTTAGTGATTCTATCCACCCATCCGATTTTCAGCATTCTCCTATAGCACAACATTTCAAAGTTTTCCATTCGTTTCCTTTCTGCATCTCCTACCGTCCAGATTTCGCACCCTTATAACGCCACACTCCATACGAACATTATTAGGAAAGATTTCCTAATATTCACACTTATATTACCCGTAAGTAAATTCTTCTTTTTTGTCAAAGCCTTCCTTGCCTGTGCTGTCCTACTCTTTATGTCATCTATACTTCTACCATCCTTAATTATTATGCTGCCCAAGTAGCAGAATTCCTTAACCTCCTTCAAAATATCCCTTCCCAATCTACCACTGCTTTCCGAACTATACTCCATCATCTTAGTTTTCCCTCTATTAATACTCATGTTGTACTCTTCCTCCAGTACCCCGTTCATGCTATTTATTATGTTTTACCATTCCTCTTCTGACTCCCCTAATATTACAATATCATCATCGGCAAACCGCAAAATTTATATTTGTAAATTCATTGAATTGCCGCGGCTAAGGACATACATAAAACCAACTGCGAGGTATAACGTTTGTTCTTAGGTGTCCCTATACCTTTCATCTAATTACCCTGAGAGTTTTATACTTAGCGCTGATCATCCTAAAGAAGTTTTCTGTCGATGTTTTTAATTTTTAGATTTATTCCTTCCCCCTTTCAGAACGGAAAGGTCCTATAAAGACACATAGAACTTACAAATGGGTTGGTTTATGACGTCCGTGTCAAGCCTGTCAAACGAGATAATTAAGTTGCTGTTAAGCTTGAAATAATGCTTATGCTTAACTGAAAATTTATTTTAGAAATTATACTTTTTAATTAGTTAATAATAATGCAAATTATCTTATAAGTCACAGTGCATATCCATTATGTAAAGATCGGGCCGCAAACACTGAATTTTCTTTTTCTTGGATATGTAGATAAGCATATTACTTCACGGTAATCAGACCGAAGTGATGGTCTAAGTATCTTCTCCTTATAAATGTAATTTCACTGTTACAGTGTATTTTTGAGTAAGTTCCCAGAGTAAAAATTTTTCGTGGTTAGTGAGATTGATAGTGTCCCTCACGGTATTTTACATTTTTTAATAATCTTTTTTGTAAGTGACTGTGCTAATTTTAAGGCTCCAGTAAATTTCTTGGCTCGAGTAAGATACTGAGTCATCGCGGTGGTTCTATTAAATTAATATAAAAATTAATCGTAATTGTAAATTCGAGAATATGGCGACTTCTGCGGTGGGCCACCAGAAGTTCCTAGTCGTCTACAAGTGTTTGCAGTGGGAGCTCCTCGCTGTTGACTGCGCCGATTAGCGCTCACCTACCCAGACCTACACATTCTTCAGCATGGATGCCTTAAAAACTTATCAAGACAAAAATTCTAAAAAATGTATAATAAAACTTTCCTCCCCTTGTCTGTTAAGATTATTGCTATGAAAACTATGAGCAATATAATTAAAATTATGATGCTCACTTATTAATGGAATATGTCTACCAGAAAGAATTAGACTAAAATATTTCACTTTTAAAATGCGTCTTAAATGTTGATGATTAATCCAAGGCGAGTTACTTGTTTTAATTATGGAAATCTGGACTTGGAAGGCTTGAGAAATCTTACTTGCCCGAGTATTTATTTATATTATCCCGGTACATTATTTAGTTCTTGGTCCACACAAGACCAAACCGGCATCGGAAACGTCACAATACGAACCTAAAATATACTCCCAGCATCTCAACAGTCAAAAATACTTCCGGTACAATAGCAGAGCGAATAATATTTTCAGAACTCTAAAAAATTAAATTTCTTCCCCACTTAAGGGATGAATTTTGCTTAAATCGCATATTAAATGTCATAATGTAACACAGTGGTTTCGACATCAAAGCCGATAATATTCTTCTATTTTCATATGACTCATTTCCACCCCCATCCTTCACATGCTGCAAGGGGTTGAAATTATACACAAATATTGTCGGGGAAAACACTACAAAAGAAATTGACCTCTAGAACGCATCAAAACACAGGAAACACACTAAGTTTTGCTGTTGCAAAAGAAACGGTAATTAAAACGAATGAATGTAACCGTATCAATACTGTATGAACACGTCCCACCAGTCCAGTGGTTGACATAGAAGAGAGCTTATGATCGCTTCATGACAAACCTTATAACTCGCAGTTGGTTTTGAAGAGGTTCACACGTTTACAACAATCGATGGAGTGAGATGGGACCGGGGATGCGCTGCGGGAGTTTTCTCGCAGGCGCTTCAGTCCAGAGTGACTGCGGGGCTCACCTGATCATGTCGGGAATGCCTCGCACTCTCTCTGGGTACTTTTTATCAAAGTTCTCATATGCCGAGACACCTTCACCTATTTTAGGAGGTATATGTACTGGGGTCTAAGACCTTGGGCATATGGCAAGAGTTGTCTGCTAATCCCATTGGATCAGTCGGCCAACTGCCTCCTGAAACTGGTGGAGACACGGAGAAGGGAATGCTGCGACCCCACAGCAGACTCGTCTCCTGTCATTCGGAAGGGCGTGAGAATAGTACCCAATGCCCGACCTACCTGATGCAGGTTTTCTAGGGTTTTCCCTGCATCTCTTTAGGTGAAACACCGGGTAGGATCCTTAAACCATAGCCCGGGGGCCCTAGTTAACCCTTGGCTACCTTGCTCTACCTTCCGCATCCCCCCTTTTCAATTCCCTTCCTATGCTATTAAAGGGGAGTTGCCTGTTTCAGGATCACCCTCATGTAGCCTGTTAAAAAAAAGTGAGATGGGATGAATGGTAAAGGAACGCCTAATAGGACTCTCGTAGTTGGTTTTCACATCGCCTTTCGCATTGCAATTCAATGGATTTATAGATATTTACATTAATATCTTACGAACACTGCAAGATATTGAAATGAACATACACGAAGATTAAAGTTAAAATTCCTGTTGCAATCCCTGAAATTTTCATTTAAATCCCTTGAACCCTTTCGGAGCATAAACTGAAATTGATATTTTATCTTTAGCTTTAATATTTACTATTTTGTTTATTGGTTTAGAAATAAATTTTTATTCATTCATTGTGCGTTCAATACTACTTTAAATTTTTAGTGCAAGTCTATTTTTTTCATAATTTCCCCGGAAGGCTTCAGTCTCAATTTGCACATCTTTAAGTCTGGTTAAATAAATAAGTTTAAATATCCATATTTTATTGTAATGATTCTCGCATCGTCATAGTTCTAAAAATTCTGAGGAACGCTAGCTAATTTTTGATTTTGAAAATTCACTTGCTTGATTACTTGTAGACTTGTAGTCAGCATTTGAGCCTTCAGTTCCCACCTCCACGTTTACTCGTTAGTTTCCAAACTACGAAGGAAAATATGCAGACCCTCAGAAAGGTTGACGAATCAGCGTTAGGCTCAAGCTTTACGCTAACACAGTGTCATCGCGCTTTATTATCCAGAGGGCTAAATATTTTATTCAACCAGTCGAGAACAAGGAAGTGTTTATTTAGAGCTCGGTATATTATTGTCTATCGTCAACAAGCGCAGTTAAAAAGTAAATAGGAAAAATATCTTCTTGTCGACTGCAGAAAAACGTATGTAATTCTTTCTTTGATAATAAAGCTTACATGAACTCTGGAGTTTTGAATAAATATTTGCTCTAAACTCTTATACTACACCAAAATATCCATAATGTATTTCATTGGACAATACTGTAATGGGATCAGATGGTAGAGCGACCACGTTCCAATCCGTGAAGAATGTGATATGGTAAAGTTTAGATGAGTTTGTTATCAGGATATATATACAATGGATAAAATTTGTAAATGGTTGGAGTCGACACAACTCTAGAGGTGGTTTTGGGTTCGATTCCCGGTCCCGTCGAGAATTTTCCGTCCTGATCCTTCAATATCAATTTAATACCTTTATAGGCGAGCTTCTTTGAAAACTTTTCTTTTGTTCTGCAAATAATAGGATCTTTTTAATCCATAACTACTCATGATAATAATTCGCTTATTTCTCAAGTTACTATACTTTACCAATTTTTTATAATTATAAATACATTAAGAGCTTATCAAGTAAGGCTTTATATGATCGCAGAAATTAACTTTTCTATGCGCCATTTTATATTGACTTTTCAATTAAAATTTTCAATTGAAATCTATAACGTATCAACCTTCTTCGAATTCAGGAATATGGTATTGTTTCTTTGAAGATACGTCTTCAATCTTCGTATTTAATCTTAAATTTGATGTTCATTATTGGTCTTGTAATACATTAAAAGTAAGCGAAGTGAAAGTCTGAAGGGCTGTGACGCATTGTTTGTGTGGGTGTGTGCATGGCTTACATCCTTATTTTACCACAATAGCAAAAAAATGACTTTTCACGAACAATAAATGCCATCGGTCTCTAATTTGAGAAAAATTTGCTCCTGTCAAGCCGGAAACAATGCGTGATAAATTAGGAACGGCCAAGAATGAACATTTTATTATTGGCTCCAATTGTACAAATGCAAGCCAATGGATACCATTTTAAATTGCAGCCGATTGACTACTGCAAAGGTCGCAGAGAAAGGGTGGAGGGCGCTGCTGCTTCATTTTGTAAACAGGGTCTTGAAGAAAAGAACGAGAAAAACCAAGATTTATGCTTACAAAACGCTGGTCAGGCCAATTTTAGAATATGGGGTAACGTGCTGGGATCCATATCGAAATGAACACACTCTAGCGTTGGAAAAAATACAAAATCGGGCTGAAAAGATGTTTGGGGGTCGATTCGCGAACAATCGTCATGAGAATTTAGAAGGTCTCAATAATAGAAGGAAACATGCGAGGTTGTGCGCAATATATAAAGCTTATAAGGGTGAACCACAGGACCTGGAAAGAAATAACAAACCATCTTACAGCGCCGAATTATTTTTCTAAAAATGACACAAAATTGAGAGCGGCTGACAAGAGATCATTTAAATTGAGAGCCGCTGTTGAGAGATGGAGCGAGCTCTTAAGACCTCAGGAGATGCAGATTTCTTAGAAGGAATCTCCGCTATTTTGGCCCAAGGCGTCATCCAGGCAAGCAGATCATCTGATGCAGCCAGCGAGGATCGAAATCAGGCGTCTGCAAATCAGTAGACCGAATTAAACGCGCCATTGTGTGCAGCTCAACTTGGACGGTATAATTGACTCTCCTTTTAAAGAGTTCACATTGGCATACCTATATCTTTTGGTTCACCCCACAATTGACCCTAATTTTAATGTTTCATGTAAATTATAAATTTATCATTGCTATACCGATTCATATAAAATCGTTTTGATTTCTTTTCGATTTTAGGACTCTCATTTTTTAAATTTTGCTCTTATAAAATAAATGTCTACTGTATTTGGAATTCATTCGTTGTTACTATATTATGTTTCTTGAAATTATAATTTACCAATATAAATAGCTTAATTAATTGATCATAACAATTGATCAATAAAAATTGATAAACGTATCCCCCATTAGTCTTAAGAAATATATTACAATTTAATTTAATTGAGGAATTCGACGATCGAGATTAATACCTTAAATAAACTCCACACTCCTAAACACCGTTCCTATTTCGTCTCATTCGTTTATAATCTTCTTAAAATGAAGTCTAAAAACAAACGAGATTTAGGAATGGTAACCAGGAATTACGTTTCCCTCAAAATGATCTCATTTCAAACTCTTAATGGATATTTATTGTAACCTTATATGACCATATTTATTTCATGGATACGTTGTTATGGTGAAACGCTTTCAAACAGTCGCGGAACACATTTGTAGAATGTTCCAAGGCAAAACAAACACAAGGCATTTAGTTTCACGTCTACGGGTCCCTTAATGGTAAATATTGTGTCGCCAGACACTAGCAGGGTTTCACGTCGACAAGCACCAATCTTTTGAATGGCCTAAGTTGCCAAGGTGTTTATTAGCAAGTAAAAATCGGTTAAAGAACTACAATAAATCTCCATGAAAAGATTTGTAAATGAAAGTGTTTTCTCTCAATTAACAGAAATTCTACATATATATATATATATATATATATATATATATATATATTCGAGAAATCGCTGACTCTTCAGGAATTGCTTATGATTAATTCTTGAATTCATAATTTCATCACTTTTATAACCCTTCTGATGTTATGAAGTACATGGTAATATATAGTTCTGCATTTGTAAGTAATTTTATTTCAATCATATGCAACTTTTTATTTTCACAGGTTTGGAATGCAGTGATCTATTAATTTTTCGTATGATCGCGCAACTGGCTATTTCCATGTTTCTTTCAGTACATTTGTTTCCTTTTTATTGATTCTTGCGTCTGACTACCATTTATATTTTTCGAAACACATTTTTGTATTTTTAATTGTTTATGGGTTAAGATCATTTCCTATTTAATATTAATTTATTTATGCAAGAATTTATTTTATTTATGTACTTTGTAATGTCCCTTATAATTACGCTTCCATACCACAAATTTTGTTGTGCTCAATAAGAACTTAAATAAAAAGATCCAGTAAAAAGCGAAAAGTATTATTAAAACGATTCCTGAGACTTTGGAACATTGTTTGAAATCTAACTTATTACAGACAAAACTTAAATACCACTCATGGTTATTTTAGTGACCACAAACTCTGTTTCAAATCCCCTTTAATGCTAATGAAGAGGAGTTACCACCACGCGGATACCATCAAGCATAAGGAAGCATAATACTGTAGAAAATTTTGAGGTCAGATCAACTGAGATTAGGTTCACGACAAATTTCAATTCATTAATCTCGGCATTTTAAAGACGTAACGTACGATATAAATAATGGAAGGATGAAAAGTATAACAAGACGTCACTATGGTATCAAATGAGACCTTCCAATTGAATTAAGTTACAATATATTATTATATTTAATCCATTAATATCAGTGGAGTAGAGTTCATCAAAAGTAACGAAGATAATGGGCTATTATCAAACTAAGGCTTTCCCCGCATTTAAAATTCAAAATGGATTATATCAGGAATAAGCTTTGCCAAATGAATTGGCTACTTTGCAGAAGTACCAAATTTAAAACAGAAAACAAAATACTTATATATTAATGTATTATTAAACACATACGGACATATGGGATCCAACTATGGTGGTGCACCAATCCGTAAATAATATACAATAGCCACGTTCAACCGTATCTCATTTTATTTGAAAATAAATAATGTATGAATATTTAATACTTACAATATAAATTTTCTGTTAGTATAAACTTCGTACGTTGTAGATACTTAGTTTAATTTATTTACTTTATTCAATCCAATATTACTATTTATAAATTTTAGTTGCTATACCCACTCTATATGTGTATAGGTAATAGATCGAAATACCAATTTATACACGATTTATCACCATAATATTCGTGTAAACGCTAATAATGAAATATTTTTCTACTTGTAATATACGGAAAATATTTTATTTTCATATTTTCAAGCACCTCTAATCACAATTTTAGAATCTCGTATGTTTACAGCTATCTTTATTATGGTTTAGGTTCTCCTGAAATTATGTGTACAGATAAATAAATAAATAAATAAAATATAATCTAACCTGGACAGTCAGGCTGCCCGAAAATAAAAATTGCTGTGCTACAGAATAGTGTTGAGTAGAATATAGACAGATAAAATGTTTAATAGGAAACAGTAAAAAATATCGTTACGGAAGTAGTTTTGGGAATTCACTGAAACGTTAAATACAAGTGAATACGGGAATGAAAGTAGTACATAGTATATTAATTGAATAGTTAATGTGTGGTTACCGAAAGAGAGAACAGGATGGAGAACGGCGCCAAACCGGGTCCATGATTGATGACTCTGGGAGAGATACATCGTGTAGTTAATTCATACGCTCTTCGAGAAGCACACTCTAAAAAACGGCGTGAACATTTAACAAAGGAACTAAGTTTCACGATGCATCACTGATTGGAAAACAAACTTGGCTTGCATTCATCAACGACCCAATTCGAGTATATCTCAGACCGTTATTATACTATAAGGGTTAATTGTTTAAACTGATCGGAAATTTTCTACACCATTAAACTTTAATATTAATAAAAGATTGGAAATTTAACAATTACGGAGTATGCATGTCGCAGAACAATGAAGATTATGTTAAGGGAAATAATAACAATGATGAACACTTCTGGAACATACACCAAACTATTAACTATTGAATTTCGGTAGAAATAAATTTAATCTGAGAAATTCTAAATGAGACGGCTTTACTGTCGTCCTGAAGAAACGACTTTTCGTGAAATATATAAGTAGTCACGTGAAATACAAAAACGGGGTTATGGAGAGGTTTTCAAAGTTTATTTCAATGTGTTAAAACAGACTCTTTGTCAGTATTTATTTTATTTTATTATTTATTAATAATATATATCCAATTTTGGCCGAAGAAGTCACGGAGTGATGTTCTATGAACAGCTAATTTTTCATACCTGAAGAGGTCCTAAATGGTAGACGAAACGTAGTACATTTCAATATTTAAATAAAATAAATACTGACAAAGAGGCTGTTTTAACTAATTTGCCAGATGAACTATTTATGTATTTAAATAAGCATGCATGTATTTATATTTCAGAAAAGGTGAGAGGATATCCAGCTAAAGATCTCGTAACGAACAATTTAATGAAGAGTTACTCTAAAATTCTTGGCGAGGACGGGAAATAGTTTCATATTACTAGCGTAGTCTTTAAAGTTTCGGCTCCTTATTGCGGAATTTCTTTTACAGAATAAACGAGAAATTCCATTCCATCGTCGATGATTCTGCGTCGATATCAGCGTCTCTACACCAAAAAAGAACAGAGAACAGATAACACCAAAAATTCGTCAAACAGGTCTAAGGTGGCATGTGAAATTCCAATATAACTGTAGAGTCTAACCTGTAGAAATGGGAGTTGTAAGAATGCAATATATAATTTTTTTCCTGGAAAATCAGATAACCGAATTGATGAGTAAAGAGAAAACTAGGGTGCCAACTACTTGCTTGCCGTCTTTAATTATTTACACTGCCCGACGTAAAATATAGTGTTAAAAGGGTCCAATTGTAAATTTTCCTCTCCCATTGACGGAAGAGAGATTACAGACCCAGTGACACGGCTTGTTCGATGTTCCATGTAGATTCGATTATATTTCAGTGCTGTAAGGCTGTGCTATTTACAAGGGATCTATTTGCGTGGAGGATTATAACACTCATTGGGTGGGCTTTCAGGATCAAAAAACAGCCGTACATTAGAAAAATGTGCTACAGGCTCAGGGTAACGTCTAAATTTCCGGACCCCCGCCGCCGTACATTCGGGGTCAATGGAAAGTGGCGTCTGCCTCGTGGGCGGAAACCCTCATGGCTGCTTTGTCAAGTCTCGCAACTACATCCATAATACAAAACAAAAATAACACTATTTGTTTGTATTTTAATAATATTTTATATTTACGCCTTTCTCTTTGTTAATAATATATTTAAAATATAAACAAAACATAATAGTAGTTAGTAACATTTTATGAATTTAATTTGTCCCATAATAATAGCAAAAGAATATTAACACAGAACGCAACACCTAAATAAATAATTTTTATTTTGAGATTACAGATAGATCTTCAATAGTTTTGTTACGGCGTTTTAAACTTGTATGTAATATCTGCGAAGCATTGCTTTCCTTGTATGGGTGACGTCATTCATTGCTTTCGCTATAATTTGCTGTAAATGTTTAAATTAGGCCAAAAACAGACAAAAATGAATGAAACAAATATGGACCGTTTATAGGTTGAACTAAAGTTAACAATACACAAAATTATTACATTACAAAGATTTTAAAGCAGGATCATAGAATATTACAATTAAATAACCAAACAATATTAAAATTTAACAAGGATAATCAGTATATATTTGTAATATTATACTTGATTTATAACTACATTATATATATATACTATTGAGCACATCAGTGTCCGTTTTTACATTCAGTGTATTGGTGTTGTGTTTAGTGTGAAGGATTTCCGAAACTAGACGGGATTTGTAATTGCTGTCTTTGTCTAAAATTTGGAAATTATCTCAGTCAATAGTATTTATATTCTATGATATGTTTAGAAATGACGGATACTTTGTCTTGGAGAAGCTTGATTTTGGATCTATGTTCCTTAATTTTGGTGCTGATGGCTCGTTTAGTTTGGCCTATGTAAACACATGGACAGTTACAATTCAATTGATAAACTACATTGTGAATTTGCTTTTATCAACTGGGTCTTTATATGTTCATAATAGTGGATAAATTGTTGGATAATTAAGTTATTAGCTGAACGTTGTAGGGGTGGAATAGGGTTTTCAAAGACTTATGTAAACGTTGGTGGAATAGCATAGTAATGTAGTTATATTAAATCATTGTTGGTTTACTTTTATTAATTTTTGCCTGTTTTCGGTCTCATTTAAACATTTATTTAAACTTACAGACGTTAATAACTATTATAATTTTCTGTAGTTACATAAACATATAATCCAGTACTTGTGGAAAATTTTTATAAAAGACTATGCTTACTATTTATATCAATTCAGTAATATTATTAATGTTTCTTGTTCTATTCATAAAACGGTTTGACGATGATTGAAATTCGTTTTATGGATTTACATTATTTCAAAATTAGGAATATGCAGATGATGATCTTATGCAATTAAATCTAAGTTTTCTACTTAATATTTGTGTTAACGATCAATTTTGTTTTCTTCAAAGAATTAACATTATCCTAACATTACCCTTGACAATTACTTTTTGAAGAACGTTTCCAAAGTATTGAGATGCTAATTGTAAAAATGTGCGGGTCCAAGTGGGGAACATTCTCTATTGAGAATCTTTCCTTCTTTCGGTGGCTTCCCGTTGCCTTCCGCCGGTTGATGATCGACCCCTACAGCGTGAGCGTAGTTGCAGGAGCTCTGCAATGGGTTTGGTGATTGTGAAAATGCATTAGACATCCACACCCATGCAAGATTTGGAACGCGAAACCCCTGTGCTGTGAGGCAACGAGGTCGGTATGCCCCATGTGCTGCCCTTAATTTGTTTTGCACATTTCTGTAACTTTTCGTTTTTTTGACGCTTAGAGAACTGGACAATCGGAACTCGATCTTTATTTGAAAACTTTATTTTTGTCACCTTATCTTCACAATGAGTCTATTTTCAGCTGAAATAAATTTATGAATTTCGATCAGCGGTTGAAATTAGAAAGTAGTTATAATCCGTAACGTTTAGATTAACCTACAAATAGAAAGACATGTCGAAACAAACGCCAGTTGTGAAATTTTGATTTAAGGCTTCTCAATTTTGCTCTACTGCATAACTCAAATATGCATTCGCTATTAATTCCCGTTTAAATATTCGCTTGTAGATTCATTCCCATCCTATTGATGATGGGAACTTGTAGTTACGGTCTTTGTGTATTCTGTAGCAATGGATATTCAATGTTATGTTGTTTTCAAATAGCGTTTACGTAACGGAACTGTTTATTTTTACTTGATCATATTTCCTTGCGATGGCGGCGTATCGAAATTGTACACTGCATGGTATGTAGTATTTATTCTCTCAAATTCTACATGATGTCCGTATCAGCTTTTATACGATGCACAGTTTAACAATTAACTATTTTTGCAGAAAAATTATTCCTATTAACTTATTGATCTGCTTACAGAATAATTCTCAAACAAGTCTTTCGACCCCTTTACTTTATATTTTATGAAGTGTAGTAATAATGAGCCATTTTATCTAAATGAGTTTTCCATTCGTATACATGCATAAGTATGAAGCATTGTTATGTTTGAGACTTGTATTATTTTTCTATATTAAATATTGATTTAAAAATAATTCAGAATAATAATAAAACTTAGCACTGTATGTGAATGAAAGCTAAGTCTCACAAGAGAAGCTTATTTTTATTGATCATAAACCCTTGCGAATTTGGATTCCAGCGGATCCGAATAAAATTGATTGCGCAAAGTTGGCGACTTTCACAAACGCATTCTTCCCCATAAATCACAGAAGATTTGATATATGACCCGTGAAACTCCACTTGCAGGTTTCTTCAGGCCCCACAAAGATGTCACTTAAAAGAATCTCGGAGAATATTAAAGTAGAGTCAACAAACTCTTTCATTCTCAATGTAGAAGTATTCTACGTGTGAAAATAATTCTGTTATAAATGGAGCGAAACTTTATTACTTATAAAGCTGCCTGAGAGAAATTTTCAACCGCGTGCATATTTAATTAAAAATAATAATGGAATTTAGGAAATGTAAATAACATTTTATTATAAAAGGCGCTAATGCCCTATTGACGTTGGTTTGATTTAGAATAAGAACAACAACCAGGACAGTATTTATTGTATTTAGAGCATTTTAAGAAGCTTTCAACATTGCGTAATATTCATCTTATTTGCTTAATGTTTTTCAATCACACAGTGCCTCGTCATTAAGAATAAGTAATATTAAAACATGATTTAAACTTAATACATTTGTACAGTGTCACACCACTGTCTTGAAAGCTCCTAAAATGTTCTAAATACAATAAAGATGTATTCCAAGACTGTCCTGGTTGTTCTTATTCTACATCATCGTCCAGTCTATTTGTTCGACATACACACACGGTAGGTGAGAAGTCGCTTTACTTTATCAATTGGCATGAAATACCACCTTTTTAAATTGTTAATAGCATAACAAAAATTGGTATCAGCTAAAATATAATGTTAATAATGAATTATTATACTTGTCTAACTGCACTACAGGGTGAGAGAGACGTTCCTTTACACTGTTTATATTATAATGCAGTCAGAGTCTGATTCATTATTTTTTTTATATTTAACAATATTGTGCTGTTACCGAATGCTGTGTTATGAAACTAGCAATGATATATATATATATATGTATAATTAATAAGGACAAGAAAGAGAGATAGAAAGTGGGTGACTTACCTAAGGTTCACAGATGACAGGCACCTTGTAAGGTTTGGAGTTATTTAAATTTTCGGAGGCACCGCCCCCCTCATCAGAAAGTTAGGAAGACATTTCCAGTGAACGGCTAGCCGACGACTGTTTTAATTAACCAGACAATGTCATTTCCTGGCGCAGTAACAGATCGGTTTATATATACCACACGTTGGTGTCATTATGACAATTGTTCACGTCACAACTATGATCGAATATACTAAAGGAAAATCTTCAAATCTGAATGCCCGTGTGTCGAGAGACCAAATATTATTTTTAAATTCTTAACAGACAAATTAAAAATTTTTTTGGACTTCTCCCATAAAAAAACATGTAATCCTAAATTTTCAGCTGACCAGTTTAATAATGTTGCAAAACCGTAACATGAGGCAAGTTTAACAATGCGTCTTAAGCTGGCATTTTTATTTGTCTTTTCCATTTCTGACTGCTGAGTTCTAATATATTCCTTGTATTGTAACTGCGTGCATACTGAGTTAATTACTAACGATCAATTCGACGTTGAACAAATGAAGAGTATTGGAAATAATATCTGAAAGGTGCATTGTCTGAATTACGGTTTATAAACATGTTCATTCAGCGACATTCCTTGTAGCCCTCCTAAATAATACATTATATTTTCATTTGTGCGATTTAGGTTATAGGAGACGTGATTAATTAAACTTTAAAAAAATGTGAGAATCTATCTGATGATTTACTCATGTGTTGACAAAGAGATTATTGTCGAATTAATTACGGCAACAGGCTAATATAAAAGTATTACTGGAATACGCTGGGTACCCAGATAGTAATTTTATTTTTGTTGATGGACAGAATAAGATAATGGAAAAGTTTAATACTTAATTTTAACTTATTATAATAAATCTGAGAAAATAGATACGACAAGGTGTTTAAACTAGTTTCAAATCTAAATTAGAAATATATTGGAAAAAGAAAGATAGTTTATCGTGTGAAGTTTGTCATAATAAAAGCAGTCTCTCCTAAGCTAATCAGTTGAAGACGACATTCGCACGTTGGCTATGGGTCCTCTGTCGTCTTGGTCCTCGGCT
This sequence comes from Eucriotettix oculatus, assembly GCA_034510155.1. Taxonomy (NCBI): domain Eukaryota; kingdom Metazoa; phylum Arthropoda; class Insecta; order Orthoptera; family Tetrigidae; genus Eucriotettix; species Eucriotettix oculatus. The sequence continues at coordinate 171,532,273 of CM067377.1, forward strand.
CTCCCCAGCAACTTGTTTGATTAATAGGCATGCATGTCCAGAAGACAGCGATAAGTGTGATGCGTGGCCATAAATTCCGATGGAAGGGCCATTAAATTTAGTAGTTGACAGAGCAGGGCTACTTAACGCCTGCCGTCTAGTGTAATCTGCAATCATTAACACCACGATAGCCGTTTATTGAATTCGGACACGTCAGTGGCATTTCGATTAAACTTCCATAATTTATACAAAGCTGTCAATTCTAGCTGCGATTTCTTGAAGGGATTTAAAATTTAAAATTGCCGACTTGAATTTTTACATTATTACAAACATTACTTGCATTACATTATTTGGAGGGACATCTTTGAATATCACAATTCAATTAATTTATTATTATACCCAGCATAACATAAATCCAATTATACATCTCATGAACATTTAAATTATAGCTAATAATAATTGGATAAATTTTCCCTTCACTGTTGTTGTGATATTAAGTCCTAAGACTGGTGTGATGCAACCCTCCATGCTAACCTATCTTGCGCAAGCCTTTTCATTTCTGCATATCTAGCACATACCAATTCCTCCCTAATCTATTTCATCCTTAGCCTCCCTCTTCAGTTCTTACCCCACCCACTTCTCTCTAATGCTAATTTTACAGGACCCTCATGTTTTCAAACGTAGCCTATTAATCTATCACTTCTCTTGATCAAGGTCCTCCATATTGTTCGCTCTTCCCCTAACTGTTTAAAAATTCCTCGTTAGTGATTTTATCCACCGATCTGATTTTCAGCATTCTCCTATAGCACAACATTTCAAAGGCTTCTATTCGTTTCCTTTCTGCATCTTTTAACGTCCGGGTTTCTCACCCTTATAACGCCACACTCCATACGAACATTTTTAGCATTATAACATTATACTGCATTATAGCAGTAAAATTATCACATCCCACATACTCCATAATCTACTTAGGGTATTCCATCCTTACCTCCCACTTCTGTTCTTACCACCACACACTTCCCTCTAATGCTAATTTTACAGGACCCTCATCTCTTAAAACGTGGCCTTTTAACTTATTCCTTCTCTTGGTCAACATTCTCCATATTTTTCGTCTTCCCTTATACAGTTTAGAACTTCCTCGTTAGTGATTCTATCCACTCAAATTATTTTCAGCATTCTCCTATAGCGCCACATTTCAAAGGTTTCTCTTCTTTTCCTTTCTGTAACTTCTAGTGTCCACGTTTCGCGCCCATATAAAGCCACACTCCATACGAACATTTTTAGCAATGATTTCCTAATATTCTCACTTATATTACCCGTAAGTAATTTTCTCTTTTTTGCTAAAGCCATCCTTGCTTGTGCTATCCTACTCTTTATGTCTACTATATTTCTACCATCCCTAGTTTATTTTCCTGTCCAAGTAGCAGAATCCCTTAACGGCCTTCAAAATATTCCTTCCCAATCTAACAAACAGCCTTTGTTATTCCGCTTTTTACCATACTACACTCCATCACATTGGTTTTCCCTCTATTAATCATGTTGTACTCTTCCTCCAGGACCACGTTCATGCCACTTATTATGTTTTACAAGTCTTCTTCTGACCCTCCTAATATCTCAATATCATCTGAAATTCTTGGGGTTTTCATTTCTTCTCCTTAAAATAGGACTCCTTTTTCATATTCCTTTTCAATTTCTTCATCGCTTGTTCTATTTTTGAGTTAGCAGCATGGGCGACAGACCGCATCCTTGTCTTACTCCTTTCTTGATTTCTACTGTATTTTCCTGCCCTTCAATTCTAATTAGTGATGAGTGCCATCTGTACAGGTTATGAATGACTCCATTAATATTATAATATCATGGGCCAACCGCAGTGTTTTTCCTTCACTAGTTCCCCAAATTCAAACAAGCGACACTCTCCATATATTCCATCTCAATCAACAAACATGTCCTCCAAACTCCAACACACTTCTTTCTAACTACTAGCCTACGATCGCTATCAGATTCCACTTGGGGAATATATTAATGTTAAGACTCCGGTGGAATATTTCGCGACATTGGCTTGTGACAAGTGAAGTGCTGTCCACCAGTCAGGTTACACAGCTATTAACCCCTATTATGCATGTATGACTTGGAAGTGGTGACGCAAACCCTCGGGGTTAGAGTGTGGCATGCTTCTGTATGCACCCCCCGTCCCCTCCTCCCGTTTGTCATAGTGATTCAACTAGTACTTGTTGCAAAATGGCACTTCAATGTGTGTCATTTCTCAACGATAAACTGAATAAGTTCGCCAATTTTAGCAATTCATGCTTATCACTGATTATAAAAACCTGAGTTATTTCTACAAATCAGAAGTTTTATTTATGAGTCTTCAGCTCGTTCTATATTGCCGGTATTATACAAAGATTCTACTTCGTTACTGCAATTTATTTTCAGTGCTAAAGTGACATGTTTAAGTACGAGTGCAATGACTGATGATTGGCAGACGGGTGGATAATTAATTTAATTTTGGTATCCTCAGCTGTACCTGCTACTGAAAATATTACATTAAACTCAATACTGTTATGTACCGGAGAAAGCCGGGTTAGTGCTCTAATGGAAGATGGTAACATTTAGTGTTTAAATAAATCAGTGAACTAAATCCTGTCTTCAAATAAAATTTGTTTCCAAGTTTTATTGAGTGTTTTGTAACTAATATTTTGTTTGGAAGGTATTCAGAGACTAATGGACGATAAACTTGAGTTTGTAGTAAAATCTAACAACTGAACCCCATGTCAGACATGTCAGACATTGACCCTCTCTCTCATTGGCCTTAATTATCCATGAGAAAGCTGTTATGACCAACAACGAGTATAATTTATTGACAGGTAATAATTTCGTTTAACAGATCCTGACCCTCCGCTCCGATCTCGTTTCTCATTGAATCATTGGAGGAATATACTGTATAGCGTGACATATGGTCCTTTTATTGATTTGGATGATGCGAGCCATTATGAATTCACGAAGACTGTACCGTTTGGAAATGAGATGCGGCCTCACTGCGTGGGTCCAGGGTTTAGTACCTGCTCACCCCTTCCCTGGCCAGGCTATTATTTAATTATGTCTCCCCGTGGTAGGTGGCGGCAATGCGTTCTCCAGTAACAGACCTGTCATAGAATTTCACGGCCCTGCCTCCCGATACCATCTTCAGTGATTCGTGCGTTACCTTGATGAAGATGTTTTCTAGGAGGATTCCTCCCTCAGCCTCCGAATATACTAATAAATTCTCATATTAATAAGAACCGAATTGAGACATATATTAACATTCACGTAAAAGAGAAAAATCTACAAGGTAATGAATAACGATTGTTTCTATATTAACATATATAAATTTTAATATTTGTTTTAACCCTTACTTAATTGTCCATAAAATTAATGTAAACGTAACACTCATTCGTTACATCTTTAAGATGTTTTCGATTTCTTTGAACCATATTCATTTGTAAAATGAAAATTTGGAAAGTTTATTAGTAATTCAAAAAGTGAATATAATGAGTAAAAAATATTTTATGAATAAAATAGGCTACAAATAAATGGAATATATATATATATATATATATATAGGATATACGCAGCCAAAAATATGAATAAGTTGGGTAACGATAAGAATAATTTAATAGATCAAGCGATAACAGCTGATTTTATCACTGTAAAGATTTAAAGACGAGATAAGATCAGAATCTTACGTAGTATAGAGAAAGTAGCTAAATGAGAAATTTAATTAAATCGTTTCGTCATATCATAAATAAAATTTAAAGTGGGGTGAGTTTATGGTTATACATATATATTGTATTCTCAAGGTCTGAAAACTTATACGTCAAATTTAACAGTATGAGATCAATACAATGTTGAAATACAAACATAACCGCAAATATGTAAATAAGACATTAGGCCGGACGAACATTCGTGGACCAGGTAATTTAATTCCTAGGAAATTGAACTTGTCCATTGTTAAACGCGCATTTACATGCAGAAATGTGCGCAGAATATATATTTTTTTAAAAACATGATATTTATTTCCTAATAACAATTACGTCTTTGTTGATGTTTTAATCTATGCACAATTGTTACGGGTGACTATGGTTTAAATATACCGAAAGATTTTGAAAGAAACAGTTTGAAATATAATGTGTACGAAGTATTAAATTTGTTCACATAGATCGATAAATTGATCGAAACTTCATAAGATTATAAAATAAAATATCAAAATAATTGAAGTATAAATAACAATTTTAACTGGGAACCCGATTTTCTGGAGTAGTCGCTGAAAATAAATTAATTACTTAACGATAACACGTTAATATGCTATTAAGGCGAAGATTGCAAGCTGTAATGAGGTTAACGCTTTATCATACACCCTTATTTGTTTAATTTTTCAAGTCTCCAAACGTCATCAAAATGCTGAATCTTGATACCTGAAAACTTATACATATTAAGAAAAAAGTAATATTTAATAACGGCGTTAACTCTTTCGGGATTTACTTGCACTTGTTTTAATTGAGCTAGTTACGATAACGTTATCAACTGTGTCATCACTTGCTGCAACTTTATTTGCTATGTAATTAACAGTAATGCGTCGGTCTTCACAAATAATGTCATAAATGCGGGTTTCAAGCAAAGGAGTTGACACTTCAACTGGCCGGCCAGAACGCTGCGCGTTTACTCAGGTTCGATCGTTCTGGAACTGTTCCTCCAACAATATGGCGCGGCTCATACAACTTAATACAATATGTCAAATCAATCGAGAAATGATTGTACCCAGTTTTTCACCTTCATCAAAGAAAAACTGGATTACTGAACTAATGTGCAAACTTCAAGCGGACACGCCATTGGTAAATGATGTTACGAACCAAATAATTTTTATCCGTCAGGTTTTCTCAGTTCATCCCAGTGATATAACCTAAAGTTATGAAAATGCCGAACACGTCCTGGATAATATTTCTTTTCTACGTAAATTTGTCCCTTTAATTATTGCTTTTCTCGTGTATTATTGTTTACTACAAAATCATACATTAAATTTTTTTAGTTAACAGGCTCCATGAGGGTGATCCTGAAACAGGCAACTCTTCTTTAATAGCATAGGAAGGGAATTGGAAAGGGGGGATGCGGAAGATTGAGCAAGGTAGACTCGGTTCACTAGGGCCCCCGGGCTATAGTTTAAGGATCCTACTAGGTGTTTCACCTAAAAAGATGCAGGGAAAACCTGCATCAGGTAGGTCGGGCATTGGGTACTGTTTTCACGCCTTTCGGAATGGCGGGAGACGCTTCTGCTGTGGGGTCGCAGCATTCCCTTTTCCGTGTCTTCACGAATTTTAGGAGGCAGTTGGCCGGCTAATCCAATGGCATCAACGAACAACTCTTACCGTATGCCCAAGGTCTTCGACCGCAGTACATACACTCCTAAAATAGGTGGAGGTGCCTCGGCATGTGAGAACTTTGAGAAAACTAGAGAGAGTGAGAGGCATTCCCGACGAAGTCAGGTGAGCTCCGCAGTCAATCTGGGGAAGAAATGCCTGCGAGGTAAAACTCCCACAGGCGTCTCTCAGCCTCTGCATACATTACAGCAACACGGAAAGAATTTATTATAAGCTGATGGAGTTATAAGTGTGACTGCGTTATAAGAATAAATTTGCGTAACAGCAAGGGATGGAATCATCCTACTTTGGTATACAATTAGGACATTACTGAAGGTTTTCCTTGTCGAGGGATGCTGGCGGCGTGAGGGATTGCGACGCAGGACAACATTACCGTGAAGTATGCACAGGCCAGCCACAGTGTGTCACGATAAATCTCTTAAAGTAGATCGCTGACATTATATACTGTATATTAGTATGGTGTCCGTCCATCATACGAGGATGAAAACAATGCGTTCAGTTGTTAATGTAGGGATATTGTACAGATTTTCACTTAAACACGTTTCTTAGAAGTCATTTCTAGGATCAAGTACGATTAAAATATTTTTGTTTCTTTTTGGCTGTATGTTTGATGACATCTCCTCGCATACCCTCGATAGCAGAGATTTTATTACCAACAAAGGAAACTGAATAACCATGCAGCCGTTTTTCTGAAAAACAAACACAATCCCCGTTCGATAAGTAAAATCAGATTTGGGAATGATCGCCATTTAGTGTTTATATAGCCGGATGGCAATTTTACATCAATAAAATATCTTGTCTGTAAAAAGATGGTATGAAGTTTTATAGAAATCACAAAGATAGCTGGATGGGCAGAGCTTCAGATGACATGGAATTTGGCTTTCATATATATCTATATATATATGTCTTATTCTAAAAATAGTACAGGTAAAATTACTATTACCTTTATATATGGGACGTATATATATAGCGACATCTAAATACCTTATATCATTTTAATCGGCCAGGCTCCTTTACGTAGCTAATAAAAGAATACTTAATTTTTGGTTTAAAATTTTGAGTAGCGCTAATTTTTAGCATTAACTGTAAATTAACCAAATTCATTGTTATATCGCTTTTCGGTTTTAACTTTCAATGAGAATGGTCCATGCAGTTTTTTAAATTCATTTAAAATAAATAAAAGTATGGAGTTCAGAAACTAAAAAAAATTGATATGTTTTATTAATATTTTAATGCTGGTTAGCAAATTTGTTTCACTAAAGAACTATTCTGACAACTTCATTTCCAGTTGCGTTGTGGGAAGGAGTACACGCTGTTAGAAATTTCTCCGGAAATTGGTATTGCTTATTGAAATAACATAATAATCAATGAATTAAATAGATTAATGTATAACAACATTATTATGCCATTCTTGCCAAATTTGTAGTGCCTGGAAAAGTTATAAAAAGAAATGATATATTATCTTTTATTATAACGGATTACCCCAGTCAAAATTGCCAGAAGCACATATTGATAAAATATAAAACAGGAACTACAGAACGACGTGCCTTTTCGGAAAAAACTTTAGTTGAAAATATATCTTTTTAAAAAATGCTCATTATTCGGCTACAACGTGTGGGTAAAGACTTAATATTTTTCTACTATCAAATTTCAAGAATTAAATTATGTTTAGTCATTTAAAGTTTTCTGTTTAACTACAATGTGTTTCTAAAAAAATTGTTATTCATTGATGTAATATAATTAAAACTATTAATATTTTTTATTATTGTTTAAGGGGTTTTATTTTTTTATGTTGATTAATTTAAAAGTACGATAATTCAACAATTTTAGGTTATGTTTACCCTGAGAATTACGTTGTAATTTGTTAGCGGAGTTTCTTACACATATTAGAATCCAAATGTATCTGTTATTTTATTGTATTTAAATAATTGCAACAGATGAAAATTTTTTAAATTGAATTTAAACGTGTTTTCTAAATAACTTATTAATTCTACTTCAATTTCATTGACTAAAATAACACATTTTTGTTGTTTATACGTATGTTAAATTAGGCTATTTTTTTCATTAACGTGTGTGTTTTGTCAGATGAAGTCCTAATGTCACGACGTAATGTTGTCTATTTCATATAACCCGGATACACATTGAATAAAATTATTAATTTAAAAAATTGATTATAAAAAACTATAATTTACATCTTTTGCTGACAATATTTTTCTGCATAATTTTTGTTCCTTTTAAAACACGCTAGATTTAATTGTAAGTTAATGTTTTCACGAGTGGTTTGGAAACATTTCTAGATATAATATATGATACCCCAGGGAAAAAAACGCCGAACATGCATTTTAGTAGTAGAAACTCTGTAGTTTGCGAACAAATATGAAGTCTGATCTAGCTGATGTCTTCTGATAGTAGGGACGAGGTTTACATTCCACGTTAATTTGGATTTGTACGACAGCGGGGTGGAAGGGTGACGCTCGGACTTAAGGGCCTTGGCGGCAAGGCAATTTTTCATTGACTCCGTTGATTACGAACATCCATATTTCCAAAGTCCTGACACTTGACTCGGAGATAAATTTGCTTCAAGGTCAATCGTGTTTCTAAATTTTTTGTTAAAAACTAGCTAGGGCCATATTACAGAATTGTTAGAGCTAAAATAAGGTTTCGTTAGACTTGATATTGTTTTAATTTGATTGCTGTATTGACTCACCTCCCCGTTTCCATTTTGTATTGCTGACAGTATTGATACGGGACTATATACTCTACAGCAGTTGTATTAAACTTATTGCTTAGATAATTTTGGAATAACTTTAAAATTCTCCGTCGTTAATATCAATTTTTGTATTATACGTTACCGAGATTTGAACTTCATAGCGTAATTCATGTGGTTAGGATTACGCAATACTTCATAATATTTGCTGCTGTAAAACGTTATATATACATAGCACACTTTTAATCTGTGTAGCATTAATACGTCAAACGTGTCATCAGCTTAAAACCTTCATTAGTTAATAATAGTACATCGTTCGACCATTAAAACTCAGAGAATGGAAGAATTTGACGTACCAGCGTACGCCTGTTGCGTCAACCGATGCTTCCTTTCCAAGTCATCGACTTGTTATTTTGACGGAGCAAATGCTGCGACTTATTTCAAATTAAAATATACTTTACATGCAAACAATAAGAAAAATTAAAGCAGTGTGACAGCGTATTCAGAATCCTTTATAATGCCAAATGCATTGAAGATTAAAAAAGTCATTATGTACTTCATAAACACTACTGTTAATCGACGAAACGTGAGCGGTAATTACTCGGTAATTAAACAAAACACGAACAAATCCCGCTGGCATATTTTAAAAGCTTATTCAATCGTTATAAAATTTCATTGTCTTCGCAATGGGGGAAACATTTTGAGAAAAATTCCTGGATAACTAATTTTAAAATTTTACGATTAAATTCAGTTGTTACAATGATTCGTAATGAGTAGGTCGTAATAATTTATAAAGTTCTATAGCTTCAAACGTTTTGGTTACTAAAAGTCTAAATTATGATTTTTTATATCCTTTAAATGCTTAAGAATTATACATAACCTTAATTTAATTTTTTTAGTAAATATTTACGGTTGCTCAACAACATTCAGAAATAACTTTTACAACTATTTCTCTGAATGTGTTGTTTTTTTGTTGCAAGAAATCGATGACCATATTAAGTACTTAACTTTGTAAACTGTATTTTAGCGATTTTTTGTATCATATTATTTCAGTAATACCTTTAAATTTTATAGATCCGAATAATTCAATATCCGAATTATAGACGGTCCCAACTTCTTTCAACTGTATACAATCTACAATAAATAAAAGTGAAGAAAATAGTTTTTAGTGTTCATGTATGTAAATTTTGTGGTGAGTCTAAATTATACAGTATCCCAGTAAGAAGTAATATGTACGTAACAACTATAATGAAAATACAAATTAAAAACTTAATAGATTATAAAGTAGATCAACATCGTGTTTATTAAGATGGGGTTACATGCTTGCCTAATGCGAAGGACAAAGCAAGCCGCATTTCGTGAAATAAGACGTAATCTCAAACACGGCGAGATAATTATAACATGTAGTAGAGCAGCAGCAGTTGTGTAACTCCGCTTTTATGGCGTAATTGTTGTTTAAGCTGGCCATTATTGTGGGGTAACGCGCCTCTGCAGAGCACAATGGCCGCAGAAGAGGCTCCCTTTGTGACAGTATTATTCCGACGTCGTACCTAGCGAAGAGACAGCTGTGGGATGCGTTCGCGCTAAAGGGGGATATATTTTTTAAGAGGTTCGCACTCGAGGGGTAGGCACAGTTGTCCACTTGAGTTTCCCACACAAGCTCTTCATATCCAGACACTTTCTCTAAGTATATCAGCACGCAGGATCCGTTACTTGTGCGTGCGTCTGCAGCCGTATTTATTAATTTGCAAGACATCGACGACATGATTGATAATAGTTCATGGTGACTGATAAATGTGTGTTCACGTGCTACTGCATATAAATAAATTAACAATTTTTTTCTCAACTTAATGATCTTTATAATAATTATGTTTTAAAAGTGAGAATAAACATTTAAGAGATGACATTTCGAAGGCATAATCATTTTGAGAGAATACAGAGCACGACCCTTTCACAAGATCTGAATGGAAAAATATTGGCCGGATAGGGGATTGAACCCGGGACCATATGTATTCTGTGGATTCTAACCACTGAGCTAGTCCGAGTTGTTGCCAGGACCGCCGAGAGATCCTTCCACACTTGTGTACATGCAGCTCAGGTTCACTTCCGGCAGTTCAGATTAACATCCACTTCGTTGACGCAAACTTAGAACCAGGGCTTCCTATATATGATTCTATGAAAAGAATTTTAACAATGGCGTAGAGTGAGATTTAGATAGTTGTGTGTAAACAGTACGAGCAGTGGACAATTTACCCGATATTGTAGTGGGGGGTAGGCCAGAACTCACTTTAACTCCAAATTTTGTAAACTTTAAGTTGGTAGTGTAAAAGCAATTATAAAAAGATGTGAGCTCATTAATTTGTATTGTATTGTATTTGCTAATAATCTACAATTGGGCGCAAGCCCGGTGGCAGATACATAATTAAATATACATAATTATAAACTAAAGAAAGATAAACATGTTCTGTGGATGCCCTGAAAGAGAAACACTTCACTTTAGTTTTTTATATTCGGAAACACATTTATATTAAAAAATATCCACTTCACTTCACACGTTTTTTCAGATTTGACCTAAATTTATTTTCTTGAAAAGGATTTCCTCCAAACCCCCCCACAGGTAAATTATTCCAGTCGTTCCTATTTAGGAATGAGAATTTGCCAACATCTGTTTTTTGTTTTCTATATTTCACTTTGAATTGGTGATCCCATCTACCTATATAACTATATTGTATTCCGTTAAGAATAAGTTGTACGTCAAGAAACTCGTCCATAAAAGTTAAGTGATAAAAACTATACTGGTAGGGTGTGGTCAAAAGACGTTGCTGCAGTCTGTATATCTCCTCCGGTAATAGTATAATGAATGCTAACCTCACAGGAAAAGACGACAACACTCCTCTTCCTTTCACTACTGCGCAAGTGACATTACACGGTATTTTATATGACTTGGACGCCCGATAATTAAGGTACATACTTGAAAATAGTAGAATCCGAAAGCTAGTACTTAAGGTATTTCTGTTTCACGTCGTAATAAGTTGCTTTTGAAGAATGAACTATTTGGCACTTGTTTTGTACGTTACTAACTATACCAACGCTAACTTAGACTGTTTTCGCTATATAACAGTTAAACTTCAGTCTTCACGAATGATGACGTCAATACCGGTTTCAAGCTGAGGATTAAACATTTCCACAGGCCTTCCGGAGCGTTGCGCGACAGTTGCCAAGGTTCGGCCGTTTTTGACCTGTTTTATAGAGTTATAAAAATTTGGGTGGTTCATTCAACTTTCACCTTTTGTAAAATCAGTCGACAAAAGACTTTTTTACCTTCAGGAAGCAAAATCCCGATCACTGAACGTGGTTCAAAGGTTATGTAAATTTCAATAGTGCACTCCATCGTTAGAAGAAACTTTAAGATTAAAAAATTAAAACAATTTTCATCCCAGTGATACCAATCATATTGGTTCTAGGATATTCCATTCATTCTATGAAGTTTTAAAATAACTATATATAATATATTCATATTATATTAGCCTATAAGAGCCACTGCAGAGTTCAAACATAACTTCATATTACAATTCTTCTTTTTCTCACACGGCCCTAAAGCCCGTGATGAGCTTTGGCTTCTCTCTCAATGGATCTCCATTCATCTATTCTTCCCACTTTCTCCCATCATCTCTTAATTTGATCATGTCGGGAATGCCTCGCACTCTCTCTGGGTACTTTTTATCAAAGTTCTCATATGCCGAGACACCTTCACCTATTTTAGGAGGTATATGTACCGGGGTCAAAGACCTTGGGCATATGGCAAGAGCTGTCCGCTGATCCCATTGGATCAGTCGGCCAACTGCCTCCTGAAACTGGTGGAGACACGGAGAAGGGAATGCTGCGTCCCCACAGTAAACTCGTCTCCCGTCATTCGGAAGGGCGTGAGAATAGTACCCAATGCCCGACCTACCTGATGCAGGTTTTCTAGGGTTTTCCCTCCATCTCTTTAGGTGAAACACCGGGTAGGATCCTTAAACCATAGCCCTGGGGCCCTAGTTAACCCTTGGCTACCTTGCTCTACCTTCCGCATCCCCCTTTTTCAATTCCCTTCCTATGCTATTAAAGGGGAGTTGCCTGTTTCAGGATCACCCTCATGTAGCCTGTTAACCAAAAAAAAATTCTTCGTCGTTATTTATTGATGCTAACATTTTCAATTTTTTTTCTGTTCATTGATCTTAAGCCCTACCATTTCACTCTTTTCTTTCTAGATACTTAGCATTTCCATGAGAACATTCCAATAATGTGCAACTAAAGCAATACCATCTGCATAAGCATTTATTTGTTTCGACTTTTACACATAATACTTATACATCCAATTCGTAATCGAGTAGAGTGCGAAGTTTTAGTACAGCTTCATAAAATTAAAAATATTTCCCCTGTTAATTATCGAAGAAATAATTAAGTGAAGAATTTTCAGTGGATATTTAAGAATTAAGACAGTCATTTTATACATAATTATAAGTTGGAATAATGAATTTCCGGCAATGGTGCTGTGACTGCAATCTATTCTCACTTAATTGACATTTCCTGCAACTAGTAAATGTTTTACAGCTTCCCTTATCACATATAAACCTATGTAACATTTCTCAATAAATATGTCAAAAATTATTTTACAAAATTATTTGAGTGTTGGGAAATGAAAGACCGAAAGATAGAAATTAACCAACTGAAGTTGTGGTCAATCTCCGTAGCTCCTCCGTTGTTTTGTTTGTGTACTGTCAATTAGGGCGGTGTTGTTATAATTCTTGAGGACGCACTGGAATTCCAACGGGTCGGAAACGTGCTTCCAGAGCAATCCCCAACCCAATTGAAGTGAGCGTGGCTTCTTCAAAAGCGAGATTCAGTTACGTTGCCTCAGCTCCGGTCATGATTTTTATTCAATTTTCCTTTCGTGTTTTCACATCTTCTATTGTGGAATTCGCTGCTTACTGATAAATTGAAAAGGAGAAGGGAAAGAATGGGATCGGTGATAAGAGTTTCTAAGAAGAATGATATCGGTGTTATGGCAAAGCAAAGCTTCAACTCAAAAAAAATTCATTATTATGCCATTTTGTTAGTGTTACATAAAATTTAATGCTTGTTAATCGCTCTTTATAAAGTTTTAAATCGTCAGTGATGCAAACTGAGTAATTATTTCGATGTTCTTAAACAATATTAAAGATCGAAGGCTCTCTCGGTGAATATAGTTAAGAAAGGCTTCTCGTGTTTCCACCATCTCCATAACGTTTCGACGGTAAGGACTCCAACTTCATCCTGGAAGAAAATAGCAGAACTTTCCCATCATCGAAGCGAAGCCTAATATATAACGATAATCTTGAATACAAAATCGAGAACGCTTTCTTAATGTGTGTATAATATTTATAGTTTTCAGGAAATCCGATTCCGATGAGAAAAAGTTCTAAGTAGTTAAAAAAAGTACTAGAGAAGCACAGAAATTATATAGTTCAACTCAACATTTTATTTGTTTTTAAATTTAAAATAAGACAGCAGTTCCTTCTACATATTAACAACAAAAAATTTTAGTATCAAGGGAAAACATTGTGTTTTTTTTCATGAAACAAGTTTCGCCTAATTTGGTAAATAATGATTGGTGCATCACGTTCTGAAGCAAAGTGGAACTCTTTGCACTCGAACGGTTTCTATCATTGTTATTTATTTTCAATAAACGATTAAAATATTCTTAATAAATAAAATACTGAAACATAATTTTGATATGATGTTTTAGAAACCTTACATCGGTGTCTTCAATTATTGTTGCTAGTATGGGAATGTCAATTTTAAATTAATATGGGGAAACCTGAAGAAAGGTTCTGAAATTCGTAAAGTATTTCCATAAAGGGGGATGAAAGGAAATAGAATACATTCGTAGCACCTTTGTGGAATGATCCTTACTTCAACTTATGACAATCGACAATACCACGTGCTATATCCAAAAGTATTACATTTTGAATAAAGAACATTCATAGTTAAAACTATAACATCGAACTGAAATTTCCAATATATGTTTCAACTAACTAAAACTTTTTAATTGGATTACGTGTTCGTTGTTAACCGGGCTGCAGTAATTTGTTACATAAATATATGAATACTATGCAATTGTAATGGAGAATTTCCCTTTGATCCTCAGTCCAATATGTAAACCTATTAAATACGTTGTGAGTTGTTACATTGAGTTTGATTGGATGATATAACAATATTGTAAATTGTCCGACTTCTCAAAGAGTTCGAGTATACTAATGAAGGATTCAAAGTCAAGTTGGAAAAAGATAATTATGAGTAAAAGTTTTTCAAGCCGGAATGAGAATTGTATTTTCACAGCAGTTGTACTGACTTAGTTATCCTGTCTCTGAAAAATTGAAAAGAGACCAAAAATAGTATACTTACAATTACTGCTTTAATAAATCAGGTTTTATTTTACGATAAAAAATACAAAAAGGAAATAAAACAATGAATTCTACGCAACAATTATTTCCTGGGCAAGCAGCCGCACGAGCAGACATAATGAAACACATTTTAACTTTTGATAATATGTGTCAAGTTTGCTCATCATAAGAGTTGTGTTTTGGAGTGTGCATGTGTGTTTTTGTTTAGCCTGGACTGTACAATTGCCTCCAGGACGCATAACTCACACTCGTCAGGGCTGGATGTGCTCCAGAGAAAGCAATTTAGGTTTTTGCCAAGGGCGATGTTGGTTACGGAACAAATACAAAGGTGCGATAGCGTGCACATTCATTATACAAGCCAACCTCCAGCAAATTGAATTCCTCACATTGAACCTTTAATTGACGGATTGAAAGTTTATAACTGATATCAGTCCTTTACTTTAAAAATCACGTATTATATTGAACGTTTTATTATAATCACCCATTTTAAAATTCTTGTCGTATTAATACAATCCAGAAAACGGTAAAATTATGATGGGCCAATTCCATGATCACAAATCTGGATCTCAGTTCTCATATATTAACTATTAACATCAATTTGTTTACATAGCCACCAATCTCGTTTCCTTTCAGCAATAATTCACATGTGAATAGTGAAAGAGCATACTTAATAATGTACATGGTAGCTTGTCCCCCCCCTCCAAGAAAAGACCTCCAACTTGTCGGGTCATAGATAAAGGAATGCTGCGTCTCAGCAAAAAAATCCTCTGGCGCCTTCGGAAGGGCGTGGGACAAGAGTACCTATAACCTTATCTATCTGATGTAAAGTTTGCCCAGCTCGGGGACCCTAGTTAACTCTTGGCCACCTTGCTGTCCATTACACATCCTTCATTTGAAATACCTAGCTATTCGGAAGGTTCATGAGGCCTCTCGCCCCAAGAAGAGGATTATGTCAGAGGTCAACCAATAGCCAAGAATGTTGAGTTATGTTTTAATTAACTGTTTCTTAAAACTCAGCAGCTGAATTAAAGTTCTCATAAGCCGAAACACGTATAGGTCGCGAGAGATAGCGTGTGACGTGCGTAGTATAAGAAAGGTGAATGTTAAGTGAAGTATTGTTGTCAGCGATTACAGTTGTTTGAGAGTGTCTACGAGCATTTTTAGAAATATTCATTACGTGCTTAGTAACCGGATATACAGACAACAGCAAGGTATTTTACGACACCCTTACCTTTTTTTTTGACGTACAGAATATACGGACCTGAGTATGTTTCATTCCATCATTGCAGTGCATAGTGTATTGTAGTTCAAACTATTCTATTGTAGACTTATAAAGTGTAATAATATTGAAGGAACAATGGTAATAAAAAACAATTGATTCAGCACTTTTTCAGATAAAACTTTAATATTTTTCCACAGACCTGAACTACCCTACTGCCTACTCTATTAATAAAAAGTGGATAATACAGACAGGATCGTACTGTTCTGTAAACAGTTTGGTCTTGAAGCGTTTTTGTTGATCCCTTCGTTTTTTAAGAATACATTGACGCGGTTCTGTCGCAAAGCGGGTGTTTACTGCACTATAAAATTCTTCTTTATATAATCCAGTGACTTCAAACTTTCCAAATTATGTCACGGTATAGTATAATAATTTAATAGACTGGTCGAATAATGTAGTATTGGTAAATAAAATCTCTCACAGAATTCAATCATTGACAAAGATTGGTTATGACACGTCACGGCGGTGGCGTTTTTTCCATATAAAAGGGAAAAGGAGAGATTGGCTGGGATGTGACAAGACGGTGAAATTTCAGTGTGTGTTGGAATTTGGAGAGAAGTGGAGGTCAAGGAGAGGAAAAGGAACAGTAACAACTAAGTGCAGTGTGCGTCTGAAGTTGGGAGATATAGGAGGTCAGGAGAGGAGAAGAAATATGAACAATGAAATAGCCACTGTCGGTTTGCAGTTAAAAGGAAATTTAAGTAAAGTATGAGGGAATGCAATCAGTGAACGGTCAAAAGTTGTAAGGAAGAGCAGTTTAAGAAGAGAACGAGACGCTTTCTATGGTTGGAAAGCAATCACCAAAGCTGTATAACAAATGACAATATCTCAAAACTCTGCTGAGACGTGAACGACCCCGCCAGGACGGAAGACTGGTTTCCCCTAAAGATGGTGCGATATCTCAGTTTCCGCCGCCACTTAAAACAAAAAATGGAAAATTTAGGGTGATATAAAAAAAATTAATATGCATAAATTTAGTGAATTTATTTATACTAGACTCAATATTTTGGGGTTATATCTACGGGGAGAAAAGAATCGTGCAACAACTCGTTTATTACGTTAAAGCCGGAATCGGGTCTGCTTTTCTGTTCGTAGCTAGGCGTCTTAGTCTTCTCGTCTAGACACTGGTGATTTCCAAGAATTCACCTTGGCCTACTAGGTAGGAAGGTCGCCGTGAATCCCTTCCTAAGATAGTATAATTTCTGGTGGGCTCGTGCTTTGCTTTCTATAAGTTAGTGAAAGCGTCTTCTTCTCTCCTCTGCGGATCTACTTCGTCTTCCAGAATATGAATTAAAGTGTAATATATTCCTTCACCTCACTTCCTCGAACTCCTTCCGAGTCGTGATACGACTCCTCACTCTCTCTCTCTTACCTGACTACGGGGCAGACAACTACTCCGCGAGACGTGTCTACGCCAATACAGTTGAATTTTCCAAGAGTGTGATGTACGCGAGCCAGATGGAAGTGAGATGACGCTGGGAAAATTTCAACAGGCCATTCTTCCCTGGTGGCTGACCGGCCTGAATTCTCAGCTTTGTTTCTAGGCATGAACTTAGAATTTTAAACGCGACACCGAGACAGGAAATTCCACAGCCCCGCCACATATCTCTCGCTTTATCTGAACGTATTTTCCTCTAATTGTTGAAAAGATGATGAATTAATTGCGCTACAAATTGACCATTCCGAAACTGGAATCAGAATATTCTGCTTTTGGAACTTATGATTGGTAGCAATCAATAATAAGAACCTAGTGACGTTCCTGGCAGGGAATCACAAATAAATAACTATTAAGTGTAGCTTGAACAGGCAACAGATATTTTTATCAAGTTTGCTCAACCTTCTGACTTTTTAACAAAAATTGAATTTGAAAGTTGATAACTAAAATTAATTATAATGTCACGATAGTGAAATATTATTTGCTTGTCAGACTGAATCAGTGTGGCATATACTCTGTCGTTCGTGATCCACCTAGAATAATGGAAGGAATTTTTATTCGAGTTCTTTATACAAGTTGACAGCAGTCAATTTCGGAATAGTCAATTTGTAGCGCAATTAATTCATCACTTTTTCAACAATTAGAGGAAAATACATTAAGATAAAGCGAGAGATATGTGGCGGGGCTGTGGAATTTTCTGTCTCGGTCTGGAGCAGTGGTGACGCGTTTAAAATTAATACTTAATTTTGATAGCTACGAATAATTATAATTTATATATTGATAGGAGGCCGATGTTTTAATTGAGTGTTATTAAAAAGTATTGAGGGACAGATGTTTCAGCCTATCGCCAAGCGTTGAAAACACAAAGAGGTCACGGATAAGTGCTATTTGCTAAGAGTTTGTGTAATTGGTCGTTGTTATCCTTGGGTTGGCGTCTTGACTCCGACGGGCGTCGGATAATTCCATTGCGCGCTCGTCCTCCCTGCTAATCGAGAGAAGCTGCAGTAATCGTGTTTGGAATTCCCCCACCTTCCTCTCACTGACGTCCAATTAGATACCAAGGCACTTTCGCAGCGAAACGACTTGTAATAATTGCATTTTAAAGCTGCAGAACTCTGCTATTCTGCCGATATCGGGCAAATAGAGAGCGCCGAAACGCAGAAAGGAAACGTTCGCCGAATAAATGAGTTACGGCGGTGGGATTTGTGCGGCCCTGTCAAAACGAATTTCTCCCGTTGAGGAAGTGCGCATCTCTTCCATTATCGAAGCTTAAGTCTCTAAAGGCTCATTAAATGACAATGAAAGGGCTTCCTGAACAGACGCAAGAAATTCTTTCTACGTTTGAATTGCAGAAAGTTGCCGCTGAAAGCAGCAAAAATAGAATTTATGAATGCGGGCACATTTTATATGCACTAGAGACTGGAAATTTCTGACTTCGATCGAAGGAAATTCGAGCGTTTTCGGAAAAAAATTGCTGTGAGATCTCAATATTCATAACAAAATTAGATTCCATAACGGAATAAATAAATATTCACAAATCTTCCTCGTGAAATCGAAATTCGTCCTTTACTAAAATGGCTGTAGTAAACTATACAGAACGTTGATCTCCAATCGATTTAAACATTCTCAATTCTTATAGGATTGAGAGAATTATATGCTACCACTCTATAAAATTGAGGGATATTTTTCATCAATAAAATCTGTTCGTGTTCTTCTCAAAGAAACGTTATATGATTAGAACAAATTTGAAATATCTGCTCCGTATATTTAAAGAGCATGAACTGTTATTAGAAATCATTAACTTCTTTCGATTTCTAAATAATATTTGAATGTTAATCTAACTAGTATTAATAAATAAAAGAAATTATCAGGGCCGAACGTTATAACTGATTAAAATAAATTTAACCATTTCCAAGAAACGTTTCCTCACGATTTTCGTGGACGTCATCAGTTGTATATAATTAACAAAATATTGATTCACATAAACCTTTCAGCCCACAAAATTGTTGGAAGGGATAAAAAATTCTGTTAAAAGGTTTATATAATTATAAAAAACATTGTTACTAGAATATTATTCGGTACTTCATTTTTCTTAAAGGAAAACGCCTATTAGTGTTTTGTTTTAACGTTTTGTAAAGTTGTTATTTACGATTAGTGAGAGAAGCCACCGATTGGCCTGGTTACTTAAAATAGCCCAAGGACAGGGGGACGATGTTGTAAATTCACAATACGACGGGTCAAACCCCTAAAAACGAGATGGCCCATCATTCAGTCTTGAGTAAACTGTGGCTAAATAAGTTTCTTCGTGCTGCCTCGGACCTCTATTTACATAAAAAATTAGTGTTTATAATATTTTGTAATAACAAGAATTTTTGTAAAATTGAATGTAACAATAATTTTGTAAACTTTTAATCAATTTCCTCTATATTTGCTTATGTATAAGTTTAAATTAAAATTGAAATATGTATTTCACAGATTGTGAAGAGAAATCCCTGAATAAGGTGTTGAAACAATATTAGATTAAAAATAAAAAACTTTCTGAAAAAATCGGTTGAAAATTATTTCATATTAATATATCAGACGTTAATTGATTTAATATAAATTATACAGATAACTGGTGATCTGGTTTCTGAACAGAGAGAGGAAACGTTTTGTAATAAATGTAAATCGAAGTGAAATAAAAATTGCACATTAAATAACGAAGAATATATTGCATTTAAATTTATTAAATCTAAATACAGTACTTTACTCTTAGTTACAACAAAAAAAATTATAATGTTGATTTTCAGTGACTCTAATTTAGTAGCAATAAATTCCCAGACCATGAGTACAATGTTAATGACGACATTTAATAATATAATATCGTAGTTTATCGTTGTCATCGTACATTAAAATCATGTAGAACACTACATTCTATAATGATTATGAAAATATACGGGCAACAAAGTGCTCCTACTCGTGCTGAAGCCCTTCAGGCAAACCTGTAGTGCGGGTTGTATTCAACCCTGAAAGGAAAGATTAATGTTTATATTAAACTAATTAATCCGCTTTCGTAAAAATATAAATAAATTTTGAAAAGAGACCGTATTTGTTTTTATATTGAGGTGTGGTTACAATTAATAAGCTGCCAATTTATCCAATGTACCATATCTATCAGCTATCAAATAATATATGCTTTCCTGTTGTAGTGATTTAACAAATAATTATTGATCAATCTATTAGCAGAACAGTTGCTTTAATAAATAAGTAACCAGGTTGATAAACTGAGAAACATTTTTCATATATATATATATATGCTAATTCGAAGTCCTTGAAGCAAATAACATAAACATATATGCCATTGAGATCAAATGAATGACAGTGAAAATTAATTGGTTATCTACTCTGTTTGATAGACACATAGTTTCTGTAATTAATAATGCACAGTACTTAGCTTCAAGAATTTAAAATAATATTTCAATAAATTTATTACTTATGGCTTTAAATTGATAAGAAATAACGATTTCGGATTAAAGTATTATATTTAAAATTTCAATTTCATAGACTTTCCAATAATTGGTTAACTTGGGCGCTTTGAGATATCTATATGATCTTTTAGTCTGGTTTAACAGATCTTTCAGCTAGGCCGTGCACTCTGAAAGAATCTTTAGCTAGATTTTAACTGGTACCATTCATGCCTTAAATCGATACGGATAAGATTTGTAAACTATTTTTTTTTCTGATGAATCTCTATACATATTGCGTAGTTCACAAAATTTATGCTCCGAGTGCAGGTAATACTTCACCGGCATAACCAAGTGATCTCTTAAAACCGATATAAATTATGATATATCTAACGAAACAAAGTCAAGTTAAAAACTATGAGTTCTTTACAAACATGTTGTTATTGTGGTATTAAGACTGGTGTTTCCAAGTCTTCTTCTGACCCTCCTAATATCTCATATATCATCTGAAATTCTTGGGGTTTTCATTTTTTCTCCTTGAAATATGACTCCTTTTTCATATTCCTTTTCAATTTCTTCATCGCTTGTTATATTTTTCAGTTAGCAGCATGAGCGACAGACTGCATCCTTGTCTTACTCCTTTCTTGATTTCTTCCGTATTTTTTTGCCCTTCAATTCTAATTAGTGCTGAGTGCCATCTGTACAGGTTATGAATAACTCTTCTTTCTCGATATTTTATCCCTGTCCTCCTCAGAATCCTTAGTAGTGTATTATAGTTTACATTATCAAAGGCTTTTTCTATATCTACAAATTCCATGAACGTTGACCTGTGTTTTCACATCCTGTCTTCTAAAATTGGACGCTACTATATTGCTTCTCTTGTTCCTAACACCATACTGATCTTTTCTTAAGACGCATCATATTTGATGTTCCATCCTCCTATGAGGATCTTGTAAAATTAGCATTAGAGAGAAGTTTGCGGTGTAAGAACAGAAGAGGGAGGAAAGGATGGAATAAGCCAAGCAGATTAGTGAGGGTGTGTGATGTGGTAGCTATGTAGCTATGAAAAGGTTTGCGCGGTATGGGCTAGAATGGAAGGTTGCATCAGACTCGTCTAATAAGATGTGTCTTTATATATTCATCATATTCGATTATTTCAGGAAGCAAACACTATGAATTTCTCCTAAAATTAGAGGGACATTTAATAATTAAATAGGCATACAGAATTTTCAAAAAGCGTATTTTTAAAAACTGGTTCTTTTACTATTTCCCAACATAATCTCCACGAATATTAATACACCTGTCCTCACGGCGAACTAATTAATTATTTATCTGTCTTTGTCTAGTCACAAATCTTTTGATCTACTCGATGTTGCTGAGCTTTGTTTCTGCCTTCTTGTGTGGATCAAAAATAAATAAAAAATGAGAATCTTAAGTAGCGAAATCTTGACAGTTGGGATGAAGAGTTAGTATTCAACCCATCTTACAATCGTTTATTGGGGATATTTCAGCGGACCTTTCCTGCACTTGATATGCTGTACTTAAGCTTGTTACTGAAAACGTTATGAGCTGGGCCAAAAGTTAGTTTAACTTATTTCTTATAGATTAAACAGTGATACATTAGCATTCACGAATCTTGTCTTCAATGAGGGTTTCAAGGGATGGAGTTGATTCTTCAACTGGCCGGCCTGGACGTTGCGCGTAGTTTCCACCGTTTTCTAACTGGCATACCGAGTTAAAATATTTTGCGCAGTTCATAGAACATTCAACATACTGTAAAATCAATCGAGAAAAGATTGTGCGGGTATTTTCACCTTCAGAAAGGAAAAACCGGGATCACTGAACCTTGTTCAACTAACGTGAAAACGTGAAATGTTTACACCGTCTGTAAATGAGGTTATCTATCAGATGTTCTCAGCTCATCCCAGTGATGCCAACCTAAAGTCATGAAAGAACCAAACACCTCCCACACGACTTTCTTGTTATAGCAAGTTGCCTCTTTAGTTATTGAATGCCCCTTGGAGATGTATCAGTATTCATCACGATAAGTGGGTTTGAATTTGTGAAAATATGCCGTCAGGAGGCTCTCATCTTGCATAGCTAATTTGTTTCCCGCAGCGGGGACACGTGTAATTTACGGTGGCTGGCAGAAACGGGGAAGGGAGAAACGCACTTAAGGCGTTCCTTATTGTTGTCTAGAGCGCGCAGATCCCATGATAAGAACATCGTAAACAAGACGACGCTGCTCGTAGCATTTTATTGCAAATAACACCGCTTCCGACTCTGACTAACAAGTTGGAGAAATGTGCACCGTGATAAGTATTCATCTCCCGAGGTAGTGCATTGCAGTTGTATTACGTTACACGCCCATCCGATTAACCGTACTTTCAACAGAAAATCAGCAACTTTGAGTAATTAAATCATACCGGAAACAGAGTCTTACTAAATAAAGAAAAGAGAAAATTATACTTTTTCAATTAAAATCATTATTTTTATGTATAAACTAACAGGTACAGAGAGGGATAATCCGGTACAACTAGAAAATCTCTAGAACATCGGAGACATTACTTGGATCGGCTACAAGCAGACGGAAATGCGAAAAACACAACACTGTCACTATCCGTGTATAATGCCCGATTTATTTAAGTAAATTCCATATCATCCTTCTGTGGTCGATATAACCTAATGACATTCTTTGTGCAACCAGAAAACATTTTAGGAAGGAGAATATTACTGAGTCATATTCCTCCCTTCTTTTTATAAGACCGAGACTGAATAAGGTTGGCCAGTTAAAATTCTGTGGAAACGAAGTCAAAGAAGTGTCTTTTAATGAAAAATAGCAAAACCTACGACAAAATGTTGACGGTTGCAAGAAATGTAAAATTATCATCTTCAACAGTCTCAGCGTTACTCTAGAATAAGCTGCTCTTAATTTTGTGTTTCGAAAGCAGCATAATGGAATGAAAAGAGATTTTGTTAATGTGAACAGTGCATCATTAAAATTCAAAGTAGTTCCGGTCCACATTCACCGTGAAAGTAAAAGCAGAATGTTTTGTCACGTTATTTTTTCTACGAACTTTTTATACGTAAGTTTACTTATATAATATAATTTATATTATTTATAATATAAAAGTATACTTTGTTTAGTTTTTTGCAAATTTTGAAAACATAAACATATTGACGTGTGTAGTAAGTTTGACTGAAATTATCCCATGCACTAATTAATATATTAATCATAACAAAATAAAATTGGCTGTGAACGGCCCAACGCGTCGCTTTTATATGGCACAGTGTGTGTGCCGCTCACCAGAGACAAACATTTTTGAATATTTTTAATATATTGTATTTTAAATAAAACTTTGATAAAATTTACAATAGATGGATCAACTACCGTATCTTTATAAATGAAATTCACTGTTTATGTGTACGAAGAGCTCTAATTTCGTAAGTGTGCGTTTGTGTGTGTTCCACATACAAATCTAAACGCGTGGAGTAATTTCGACGAAACTTTGCACACACGTTCTTTGCGACTCGGAAATTTGCGCTATCCCGGTAAGCCACAGTTACCACCCATAGAGGCGGGGGTGGCGTGGCCGAAAATTTTTAAATATGTAAAATCGAAGAAATACTTTTTGGGGTCAATTACTTTTACAGTGTTTCCCGCGATTTATTTGTATAAGTCCTACCGTAATGACACACAGAACAGGGTACGTTATACCCTTATGTGTCTTGCGTTTACGCGTGTGGCGGAGGCGGCAACGACGACGTTTGAGAGAAAAAATAGTATCATAACTTAAATAAAATTTCAGTTATATTTAAGCGTCAATATCCCGGGAATCGTCGGGCACCCAATTAGTTTACAATAAAAAACAACTATCATAGTGTTCCATTAATATTGCGCGCTATTTCGTAAATAGGCACTTTTTCGGCAAATGATCCACGGAAAAACGTCAATTGGGATAATAACGTATCGTGCTAAAGTCAATCGGGATAATGACCTAATTGGCAAACGTTAATTGGGATATTATCGTTGGGAAAACCTGCATGGGAAAGTGTTTTTCGGGATTTTGTTTTACTAGACGCGTGTTGTATTGATGCTGTAAGTCTAAGTTTATTGTTTGTTTTGTTTACGGGACGTTTGGGATGTAAATACTAGAGCAGGACTTGTATATTAACAAGAGAGTAGGATTGCGGCTCTGGCAATTAGTACGAGTGATCTTGAGACAGAACAGCTCGCAGAGACACTCACTCCCTCACGCTTTACGAGTATAGAAATTGCAATGTTTATATGAACGCAATTTCGAAATTTACGCTTTGACTGCGCTGTGTGTACGGCAATGTCAAACTAATACACCCTTTCCAGAAAATATATACAGTATATATATATATATATATGTTTGTGTAAGAGTATGTCCATCTATAGTTGATGGAAAGTATAATAGCAAATCGTGTTCTTTCTAATTTTACGAGAAACGGGGGTTTGATGGAGTAAGTCAGGACTAACCTTACTTAACCTAGTAAAAGGGAAGATTTAAAAATGATCGGCCTAAGCGAAACTGAAGGTAAGTTATGGTGACATAAAAAGAGCTTCTTGATCCTGAAACGACGAGACATAAAGGAAGAAGCTTCATTAGGAAGGAGAATTATGTGTTGATGTTATTATTATAGACTAAGCGAAAGCCGTAATACTGACAATTACAGGATAGTTAATGGATCCTAGCGAGCGTACATGCATTGATCATTAGTAACTAATAAAGAAGTTATTGGGAATAAAAACAACTCAATTCTGGTATTACGACTCTTCATCATTTCACGTATGACAGTAATACCCACTCAACTTTAATGGGACAAATTTTGTGAAAGGATCAAAAGCATTGACAATCATACTAATGGAAAAAATGTTCTGCACTTGAAAAACAATAAATGAATGTTCATGCTTTCATTTATGACAGTAGGCATTTACCATTCGGTTTATTGATCCTGTGCATCTGTTTCCTATTACTAAATTATTTCGACAAAAACGTGACAACTAATATAAATTTGTTCCTCTTATAATTGTAATGTATATCCGTGTAGAGTACAAAAATTCTACTAGTTAGATTCAACAGTAAAGAGTCCTGACATGACTTTACGGCATGCTAATTCTTAAGTTAGATAAAATAGCGTATTTTAAAAACAAAAATAAATTATCAACAAGATCAATTCATAATATAGTTTTTCCAGCGTTTCGCTTTAGAGTTACAGCTGAGAGTTATCAACGTGTTGGTCTCTCCCCTTTAATAACCCATGAAGACATTTCAAAAGGGGTAGCTACAGGCAGAACAGTGTAGAAAAGCGATAACTAAGGGTTGCAGTTTAACGAGTATACTACCATAGGAAAAGATTGTGATTAATACTTGTTAACAAAACAAAACTTTAGTCCTCTAATTACAATTTTTAATTTGTGGAAAAATTGTCCTCATTAATATAAAATTACCATAGTATAATACTATTGTACAATTTGAAATAAATACGCACCTAAATTTTTATTAGTTTTACACATTTTTGTTATCACAACGGAAATTATTATTCCTTAGAAATTGAAGTAAATGCTATCAAATATTATCAATTTTCTCTAGAAAGTGCGTGAAAAGAGTTCAATGATTGATCGAGTGTCCATATATTGCATTTTATTACTTATAATTTTATTTCTCTTCAGCGCGTAGTAAAATACACATAAAAGTAAGGAAAATATGGAATTAAAAAATATATTTTTTGGACTCAATGAGGAACTAAATCGTAGCATCTTTTCTGGTACGTAGAAGTGGAAAGAAATCATTAACGGCATTTGAACAGCTATTTTAAGTGTTTTAAATTTGTTTATTCTATTTTTCTTTGACGTCATTACGGTGCGTAAATAAAATACATTATACATTAATCTACTAAATAATGGGATAGTTATTTATGTTTGAAAAAATACGAAAAGAATATGAATACTTTAGAAAAGAATAGTGTAACCACTAAATATAATGTACTGAATCAATGAAAAATAATTAATGGAAGGCAAAAATAATACAAACTGCGTATTGTTTAATAACTTTTACATATATTATAATTATCCAGGAAGAAGCAGTAGCTTTCGAGAAACTATAGATGTTTCCGAAATTTACTCTGGAAACTTATTTATGATATTATTATTATAGTATGTTTTCAGGGGTAGTTAAATGTTAAAAAATATATATAAAAGTACCGATACAAGTATGACGCTCACAAGGCGCTTTTCTAGCTGTGAGAGTTTGCGTCTGCCATCATATTTTTGGCCGCTATTTGCGGAGAGTGTGTTTGCGTTTGCAGATATTTTTTTTCTTGGAAGGTGGCAGGGGAGTAGCTAACTTTGTCTGCAAGCGAGAATATCTGCACTCCCCTTATCGAAAGGCAAAGTAGGCACTTTTTCTGAGGAGGGAAGTATTCCAAATATTATTCTCTTGTGAGACACTACGAGAGTCGTTTGATACGTTTCGCCCCAATTTGAAATAAGCTATACCACGTAACAGCCTGAAATAAAATAGTTTTATAGTAAGGCAAGTGTTTTAGGGTTCAGATTACTTTTTATTTATTGCTTAAAACTGTGTAAACGCCCAACAGTAACTAGAAATATTGTACTACTCGAACGGTTGGAAAAGAATAAAATAATAATACACATATGTGGCGCAAAAAGGAGTTTTTTCATCATGACAATGTCATTTCTGGTCCTAAATTAAACTGACTGAATAATGACCTGTATCGTATATACCCTATTGCCAAATTTTATCTCAATATGACTTACTGCTGACTCCTAAATTGAAATTCTGGATTTCTGTAGTATGTCACAATCAACAGGAATACAACTATGAATAAGTTGAGAATACGTTAATTATACTTATATATTTATAACAATAACGTACTGCAATAATTTGATCCAAAACACCCATTCGTAAAAGTATAAATATTCAAACAGATAACAGATTTTGTTTTACAGTATATTTTTTAATGTTCAATTCCAGAAATAAAATTATATATGTACATTCCCAAAATAACAAGATCTTATGGATTTAAAGCACAGTATAAACAGCGTTGGTTGGCCATAAAACGCTTTGTACACATTCAGGTCTTGAGTGTTGCAGTGACCATAGGTTTAATAAGTGAATAGGGGTTTACTTCATTTCATTTTAATTAAGTAAATTTATTGAAACCAAATAATCCAAGTTCCGGAGTCGTGGCAGAACATATCTATATTAAAGCGGCGCCGCTGACACAGCCCATGTTTATAAATCCATCTAATATATATTAGCCTTGAAAATTTTCCTTTTTAAACCCTAATTTATAAAAGCTGAATTTCAGCATAACTACCGTAAAGACTCGGCCTCTTAGTCAAGAAATATCCTGGTATTTTAAATAAGCACAGTCAGAAAATTTATCCATAAGAAAAACACCGAGAGGGATACCATCAATCTCACCAGGGGCGAAAATTACTTATTTTCATGCAAGTATTTGCCGTTTATGTACGTCTTGCATTTCTATATCGTCCACCTGCGCCCCCAGGGTTGGTAGTAGTGACTTACTTCAGTTTTAATATACTTCCGAATCGCAATTAACACGGGCACAAAACTTGGTTGAAACTGCTCTACACGTTTATATTTGTATGAGGCACATACATACACTAAATACACGAAAATATTCGATAATATTTAACAGGAGATTAAACCTCTCTTCCGTATGTTTGCCGAGAATTTTACATATAAACAAAAAATAAAATTGACTGTTTGAAGGTTGGGTATTTATACGCACTGCGACTTGTAAACCATTTTGTATATTTATAAACTAATTAAAAAGTATTATTATTTATGATTATATAGATGGTAAGGGTAAAATAAATTTTATTTAATTAATGATATGTTTTAGTTTTATTTCACGAACGTCGCACCAGACAAGCGACTTTAAGTTATAAAAAGATCTGCGCACTGTCGCAATCCTCAATAATTTGAATTGAGCCTAAAAAATAATTTTCAGTTAATAACTAATTGAAAAGTATCATTATTTAAATAAGAGGTTAGTTAAATTTAAGCATCATTTCAAGTTTAACAGTAATTTAATCATCTCGCTTGACAGACTACGTTTGGTCATATTCTATCTTTTTTCTTATTTCGGGGAAAGTAACAACATAAATCTTCGAAAGATCGATAGAAAACTTCTCTAAGGATATCACCGCAAAACACCGAAATTTCTCGGCAGTCGGATGAATGGTAAGGATCCAATCAGGACAAACCTTTTTATCGCATGGTATTTGAACGGACCCACTAGAAGCACGTCGAATTAATTATAGCTTATTTATATTGAAGACGTATTCACATTTAAATTAGGTATGAACGCAAAACGTTATTAAACTCTATGTATACTTGTAGTTTTTTGACCTATATTATTAATTAATCTGAAAATCATTTCTTGTTAATTTTAATGAAGTATTCCAACGACTACCTTACGTAATTTTAAATTACTTAACTTGAATATCTCTTGTTAAATATCCTTTTAGTAGCTTCGTTTTGCGTTCTTTTTCTCCTGTAAGGTTGCTTGATTTTACTGACGATACCGATGTGGTGGGATATCAAAGCGAGCGTATTTACATAGCGAGAAACCGCGTCACTCCTCTCTCCTGTTTGTATATAATCCATATAAATTACGCGGGCAAACATTTGCACTGTAAACTTAGGCCACATCGATCTGCAAGGCTGCTTCGTTGCGGAATTCTGCAACAGGTGAATCGCCGACTGCAGAAGCTAAGGTGCTTCCAAGAATTCCCTCGCTCTCCTTCCATCAGCGTTGCTTCGCGAGGACAGCAATTTTGTTATTCCGTGCTGACTGATATTGCGAAAACGTAATCTCGAGATAATCTTAGACGCAAGGATTGGGATGTACGTAAGCGAGTAATTACCGTATTTAAATATCAAATGAAAAATAATGAAACACGATAAGCTGTTTATTGACGACATTGCGCTCATATACAGGGTCGTTATATTTTTATATCGAAGTTTTAAAAGCTAGTAAATCTAACGGACGATTATACAAATGGTTATGCTTCACATCGACTGTTGAGGCACCACATATTTGGTCTAATCCAATTTTAAGACGAATCGATAACAATATTGTGACTAAGAATCAAGGAGTTTCAAATTATCCCTTATGTTTCATGCCTTTGGGTTTCGAAACCGACGTAATGTAAATACTAAAATTCAAAGGATTGATTTTGATATTATCCTTTATTTTGTACGTATTCAGATCCTTGAGAAACACTTAGCTATATCAAACTGTGAATCGCAATTTTGTGACAATCTGGGAAAAAGATAATTACTAGATTTCTTTTTTTACAAACATTTACACTGCAATATATTGAAAAATAATAAGAATTTTAGCAATATCAAATAGTCTTTCACCACCTACAGACCAAAGCTGATTGTTTTAAGCTGCATTGTCATGACTTTTTTTTTTAGAAAAGAGGCGAGTCGATACTTATCTGACGCGGTAAAAAACTCCAATTTATTTCTCCAATTTCGGAAACTTAAAAGTTATTATTTAGTCTGTCCAATTTATTGTTATTATTACTGTTAATAATGCCAAGAGATGACGCGAAGATAGGCTAACATTAATCTGAAAGTTTCGGCTAAGAAGTAGAGAACAGAATTAAAGACATACACATACGAGAACAATAGTTATAAGTAATGCGTTAAAGAAAATGGATTGACTCTAACGTATAAATATCAAACATTGCAATAAAATCTTCAGTTTAGAGCACTATATGAATATAACAACTTACGTAATTTCCCTGTAATGAAGAGGTTGTAAATCGGAGTTTCCCGTCAATGCAATTATGAAATGAGCTCGTCTAGAATTTAAGAACCAACTGCCTGCTATTATTATACTTGTACAAAAGGAAAAAAAAACATTGGAACCTTACATTTTTAAGAGCCACACTTCAAAGTTAGGAGTAATATAAATTACAGATTACTAAGAGGATTTTTTTTACTATGCCTAATGAAGGAATAGTTCCTACTTTATTACCGTCTCACCTTTAGAAATTTGTGAAAGAAGACAAAATTTGAGCAAAATCTTCTGCAAGAATCAAGAACAAGGCTCTCACTACTTCAGAAGTGACCTCACATTTATTGTTGAAACTTTTAAGAAATTAAATAGTAATTACTAAAAATTAAAATATTAAAAGAAAATCTTTCTTACATATTATTTTATACATGAATTTTAGTTGTTTACGTTGTGAATTTATCTTAATAATTTCTTAATAAAACGTAAGTTCTTTTCCTGAGCAAGTTGTAATTACGCTTCCTTAGAGAATAATTAATTTATTTAATATAAAAGATGAATATATTACGTCGAGGACATCAGAAGGCTTAGGTATGGCATGGTAAGAAATTGGTTGCGAAACACTGCTTTAATTAGTTTTAAAAAAGTGCTGTTCGTTACAGCTAGAATAAAACACACTAAAATCGGTTTGGAAAATTTTAAATTTGAGAAAATCAGCAAACCTCCTATTATTGTAAGAAGAATATAATCTGAAGTTTAAGGTTTTCGACGTAAACCGAAATAGGGGGACCGGGTTTATAAAATGCAGCACGTACACTGAAGCAGACAACCTTATGTTGCTCATTCTGATTACTTAAAATATATGGAACACATTATGGTTGTAGTAAGGAACTCCAATAGTTTTAAAATATTTTTTATATATTTCTGATTTGTAGTTACTATGATCTGAAATTAAAATAAATACTTTCTCAGTATATATATATATATATATATATATATATATATATATATATATAAGCTATCTAGACAGCTGTATGTGAAATGCGTTACACCACATTTTCTGCGAACACTATTTTGCTTAAATTAACTTAATTAATTTGAGTGCATTCAATTAAGTTTCTATTTATTTGTATTTTACAGATGATGAAGGATAATTAAGTCGAAAACGCCAAATAACATGAATAGTTATAATAAATAATTGGGACTGTGTGTTTTTTCCTTATAAAAATATACTATACAACGTAATTATAAAGTAATCATAATAAATATGAAATTAAATAACTTTTATTCGTGTACTGATACATTCATATATTGTTATTGTTCGGAAGTATGATGATAATGAATTACGGAATGCTTCACGTATGTTATAATTGCTCACGACTATTGCACACAGAAACGGAATTTTGTTCAAGTTACGTGATATCATACGTACGTAAACAGGGTGTAACTAAGTGCGATAACTTAAAGGAGAGATAAAGGGAGTATTTTATGTTTTATTTTTTTTCCAACATCCGCAATTGGAGACAGGAAAACTGAAAAGTAGAATAATAAAACCTTGATCATCCTCGCCGGACACAATTTTGCCAATGTTTTTTTCCAGAAACAAGCAACCCCGAATTAGGGATCTTGATTTTTTGTTCAGACGAGGTCACATTTTCACGCGAGAGTCCGTTCAATAGACACAAGCAGCACTTCTCTCGCACCCGCACTACTTCTAATAGACATTTTCTGTAAGCCCGTGGTCTGGTATTATCGGAGATTTTTAGTTGGACCATTCTTCTTGCCATTTACTTACTTGTCTGATGACGGCGGTGAGACGGGATACGCGCTTTTAGAATTATATTCTTCAGTTTTCATTCCTCAGATTACGCAGTAAAAAATCATCTCTGACACAAATGTCAAAGGGGAAAATGATTGTATTAATCCCCTTTAACGCCCACTTCCGACCTCCTGTGGCGTAGTGGTTAGCATCGTTGCATCGCACCACAGAGATCCGGGGTTCGAATCCTGGCACGGGCTTGGACGTTGTGTTGCTTGAGTTACCGTACTATGAGTCTTAGACATAAAGTTCCCCGAAATTGTGTATAGTCGCTAATGACCTTATATGTTGGAGCGACTTAAAAACAGGAAGAAAAAGAAACTCTCATTTAAGTTGTGCACTTATCTCTGTTACACCCTGTATATATTTTCAGATATTTAATCTTCTAATGCAGGAATAATATTGTTCGGAAGTTGCATTGTCCAATTCGTATAAGAAATAACACTCTTACTTCACGCGGTACCGAAAACTAATAATTACAGTCTACATTATTAACTATCAATGGGCTATATCTTGTCGATGGCGTTTTCTACAACTTAACCGACATAATGAATGAGACCATAGTCGTGTGGTATATTTTGTCACTATGACACAAGTCTTCGACATGTCTCCCCTTCAAAGTCTTTTTTTTTTAAAAAAAAACAAATATCGTTTTGTTTTTAAAAATACGACGGTGCCGCATTTCTCATTTCTCTGTGTTATAGGACGGAACAATGAATTCGATAGCAATCACGAACTATTTGGAAATTATAAAATTATGTATTAATACCAATCATTAATAATTCTATTGCAAATATATATATATATAAACGAAGTTTTTATTTTATTCCAATGACCTGGGCTTTCTCTCAGTGTTGAATCTTGAGAAAGTGTTTCGTCGCATGCGGAAGGTCGTGAATGTTCAGTTACATTCATGAGTAACACTAACTTTGTGAAAATAAGACGCCGTTTTCGAAAGTGACACTTCTCCGCATACCAAGCGACATTTCCTCTAGAGGTGAGCAAGTCTCGGTGGATGTGTTCAGTTTTCAGTCGTATATATTATGTAAATGAAGGTAATGTAGCACGGATAGAACTGGAAAAGTATGCCTCAATTTAAATAAATAAAAACAGAAATAGGTGAATTGGTCGTAACCACAATATTTATTTTCTGCCCTGACTATATAAAAAATATGTTTATTAAAAATATTTGAGTAATTAATGACATTAAAAATCAAAAATTGTGTTCCACTAGACAGTTTGTAACGGAAATGTTGAATTTATTATCCTAAAATAAAATCCCTGGAGCATGCTTTGAAATATTGGCAAATTCGATTATTTGTTCTATGACTATAGCGGATATAATAATACATTACAATGGAATATATGGAATTGGCGGGACATTTGCTCTGTGTAGGATTTGTTCACACAAATTGGACCCATAATTTATCTAATTTCAACATTTTTCCGGGTGTTCGCTTGCGTGTTCTAAGATAAACCTAATGTTTCTTCAGAAAAAGAATCTGAAAGCAATTATCTGCAGGCGCCTGCAGTATCTGTGTAAGTCGAATCTAGGTGAGCTATAAATCTCCTTCTATCGCATATATCCTCTTCGGAAACGACGTGCCGCTAAATTTCTTTCCGCGAGTTTTTTTTTTCAAAAACACTGTTACTCCTGAGTCTGACCTAATTCTGTCACCTAGCTGTCTCTCCTGATAAGTTATTTGCCGTCACATATTTGCTCATAAAAGAATCATTAATGAAACGAATGCATTTATGTTTAGAATGTAAAATGACTTGAAAGAATGAGTGTTGTCTTCACCTTCGTGTTTAATTTTTCAATGAAATAAAAATTATTTAAATGAAAAATATTGTTTTCATCACTGTCTATTTAAATAATCATATTGCTTCTCTGTTTTTAATATTGATTTCATTAAATCGTGTAATTGGTAATTTCATAAATCATATCTATTTTACAATTTCTGTCCAATCGCAGTAACAGAGAGAAAGTGATACGGAAATGAAACATTATTTTGAGAGTGTAAACAGTAGACGTCTGTTATGACGGGACCCTAAATCTACTACGAAAGTAAGCAAACGTATCCTCCTACGAACAGAAGGACAAATGGTTGCAAAAATAGATGCTTGATGACATACGTACAAGTGCGACTACTCAGTCTTTGTCACGACAGAATTGTGACACTGGCTGTGCAACTGTGTGCACAGAATGAACACCACTAGTCTTGGAGATTTTACTATAGAACATTTCTTCGTGTAGGGGGGGTTGTGAATGGATAATATATAAGTTATACGCAATTCTGTATTCACATTTGTCGTTACCAGGATTAAAAAATGTTCCAATCAGTGCACATGATATTCCGAACTGGTTTGGTGTGACGGTCAGTCACCGCCTCACGTAACACACGGCATTAAATCGCGGTATGGGGATTTGTGTTCGCTATGGTAACGAAAAGTGGGGTTAAGACCCAAAAAATACGGAATGTGTTGTGTTGTCCAAAAGTTAACCCAGGTAAACTAAGGCCCTAAATAGACTACAATAAATGCAATTATATGATCTACTAATCTATTTATTTCGGCGAATAGCTAGGAAAGTATAATAGCTATAGAAATTTGTCTCACATAATCCACTGAATAAGTCCATTCATACTAGAATACATTTTTATACAGTATTGTCAAAGGAGTCGGCTTGAGGGAGATTGGAGGAGTTTACAAAATGAATAATAGAAACAAGACGTTTTGGCGTCGATTAGGGATTTTTAAAACGGTGGGATTCTGTAGATAATTCCTGTTGATCAAGCTTTGTAGTTGACCAACTATCGGTGGTAGGTGTGGTGAATGCTCCTCCCAGTTCCCTGTGGTAAATAATTTTAATTGGGGAAGAAAAATAGCGGCCCTGAGCTCTTGTGAAGGTTTCATTCCATAATTTCCTTGTATTATTATGGGAGATACCCATTAAAACTCTAATCGAGATGGCATGGGGATGACAACCAAATTATAACATGATATAACTGTTGCGCGCAATTTAAGGAATTATTTGAAAAATTAATTATCATTATTATTAAAATTTTTCATTATTTATGTTTTAAGTAATGAACAAATCTTTAACTAAAGTGATTTATTGATCAGGTAATTCAACAAAAATTTACCCTGCACTAAGTGTAAAGAAGTGTACATTTGGAAACACTACCGCTTGATAGGTGACATCGAAAAATACAGGATGATACCATTTTGGAAGTAGAAGAGAGGGAAACATAATGTATAAGGGTGGGGACGGATGGGTGAGAGAATTCCGAAGTGGAACCGAAAGAATGCGGGGAGGCAAAGAGTTCTCTGTTATTGTTATTTGATTTGATGTGTTGTGTCATGAATACACGATGAGAATAGGTTAATGAAGGTATAAAATACGGTAAAAATCAAGTAGAGGCAACTCCGTAAAAGATGGTGAATATAAGATGTAATTACTTCATTCTGCATAAACAGATCATTTGCTACAGTGCACTGAAGTTATACTAATTACAACTAATTATGATATTGACAAAATGTTGGTGAGAGAAAAAAAAACAATTACCTGAATATACACGACGTTTCTTCTACTTTACCGTAGATGTTATCATGTGCAGAAGAAATCAGTTGCAGCTCTACGAATAAGAAGAGGAAACGTTGTGTACATCTCGCCTTTGTTTGTGTCTGTATCACAAACAATTTATCAATTTTACTTTCCTCCAGACGTACGCCGATGCCAAAACATTAAGACCACTTCCCACCGCCAGATTGAATTACGGCCGTTGACGTCAGTAGGGATGAATTAGAAATCATTTTCACGACTATACGCTCCGAAAATGGGGGAATACGTTGGCGATAAGGGTCTTTGACAAAGGGAAAATTGCTATGACTCAAAGATGGCGATACTGTACGTGTGCTACTGTCATGAACATCTACGGAAAGTGGTTGTAGGCGCTAGAGATTTGGACGTTCGCGCCTCATCCAAGATCATGATAATTGTAGTCTTGCGCGTTCTGTAAATCATTTTAGGCTATTATTTGTGGTGCTGGCACAAATGTTTAGTAGCATATCGTTCATAAAAGCATCGACGCGCTTCCCTGACAGCGACGTTATCTTCCAGTTCGATAAAAGTCGGCGTCGCAAGTCCAGAGTCGTGCTACAGTGTTCGGAGGAGCATGATAGTGATCTAACTTTGATAAATTGGCCACCAAATTTGCCTGATCTCAACCTGGTAATGTGTTTTGAAGGGCGTG
This sequence comes from Eucriotettix oculatus, assembly GCA_034510155.1. NCBI lineage: Eukaryota > Metazoa > Arthropoda > Insecta > Orthoptera > Tetrigidae > Eucriotettix > Eucriotettix oculatus. The sequence continues at coordinate 171,568,855 of CM067377.1, forward strand.
ACAGTGATCTCACTTTATAATTTAGTCACCAAAGTTACATGACATTAGCCCAATGGAACACATCTGGGACGCTTGTCCGCTCAAACCACAGACTTAATTTAAGGGAAATGCATGACGTGTGCATAAACATCTGTTTCCATGTACCTCTGGAAACCTAATAATGATTAGCTAAATCTATGCCACACAGAAGAGCTCCTATATTGCGTTCTAAAGATCGGCCAATGCACTACTACGCAGTTGGTCATAATGTTTGGCTCGCCAGAGTACATGTTACGTCGTACGTTATATATAATATACATTGTCTGAATAAATATTATTAGTAACGAATTATCTAGTATCTTTGTTATTAATTCGCAATATTTTTAAAAATAATTGTTAAAAACCTAGCTGATGTGGCATTTTAAAACATTATTACTATGTTTAAGGAAATATAATTCGTGCAATTATAATCTCACTGTGTTCAGGATTCATTTAACGATCCTTTAATACATCGCTCTTTGCGTAATATATGATGAAATGGTTTCTATATTTCGGTAGAATAAAAATATTGACCGAATTTAATGTTGAATATTGGCCAATATTTGTTGTTAGTGAGTGTTGCTGTTTTATGTAATAAATAATGAGTAAGACATTTAAACTTGAGTAATAGGAGGCTTCTGAAATAAGACCTTTGATGTGCAGTAAATATGTTGAGTAAACGCTGTGTGCTGCAGTGTTCAGTCCTCTCGAGTTCGGAAAACAAACTGTCGCCAAATGTTTGGCCGCGACGTCGTGTGTGTTCTGGCGAGAGCTCGTGGCCAGGTTTTCGAGAAGAGAGCCAAGCGTGTCACTCCCGCCACTAAACCACTGACATGGTACCATTAAATCTTGCTCGCGAAATAGCCCCATTTGTTATTCCAAAGATGCGCATTATTTCCTGCAAACACCGAAGTTAAGAAGCTGACATTTAAATCATAGGTCCTACTTTCGTATATTGGTTTGCGGCAGCACGAAAAATAAGTATAAATCACATTATACCAAAGGTAGAGGTATTTCTTAGACCAATGTATTGTCTTATTTCCCTTACATTACAAAAGAAACTAAAGAAACTGGGGCTGCTTAGGAAAGTATTTCTAAAAAGAATTAGAAAAATACACGTCGAAACATCGACGGTGGATTACCGATAAAACTTTTCTATAAGATACAAGTCGGAACGATTCAACCAAATTCTACCTACTCGTGTTTTTGCTAAGAACATTTATGATTGTAGACATTGAATATCAATTTTCAACAGACAGTTAGACGTTAAGATGACAAATTATTCTCCATCGCCGTTATTTGGGAATTTATAATATGTATAAGACTATTTTATGGACCCATGAGAGATTACTTTCTATACCACCAATAAAAATTGATTTCTGCTTTATTTTCTTGCCCGTCAGGAAATTAAGGAGTAAGACAGTCTGTCGTCCATACTCTTTAAGTTATATATATATATAATAGGCGAATGAAAAACGTTAAAACGGAATATGGAAAGCGAATCATATTGCAAGGAGAATAAATAAAAACCCTGCGGTTTTGTAGTATTAGGGGAAAACATAGTAAATGGTATGACCGTGGTCCTGGAGGAAGAGATTAATATGAGAATTAATAGAGGCAAAACCAAGGTAATGGACTGGAGTACGGGAAACAGTGAAATACCAAAGGATGTTCGATTGTGAAGGGATATTTTGGAGGATCTTAAGGAATTCTGCAACTTGGGAAGCGTAATAACTATGGATGATAAAAGTATAGTAGACTTAAAGAGTAGGATAGCACAAACAACGAAGGCTTTCGCAAAAAGAGAAATTTACATACGGGTAATATAGGCGTGGATATTAGGAAACGACTGTTAAAAATCTTCGTATGAAGTGAGGCATTGTATGGGTACGAAACGTGGACGGTAGGAGGTGCAGAAATGAAAAGAAGAAAAGCCTTTGAAATGTGGTTCTATAGGAGAAATCTGAAAATCAGATGGGTGGATAGAATTACTAACGAAGAACCTCTAAGCAGAATAGTGGAAGAGCGAACAATATGGACGACGCTTAACAAGAGAAGGGATAGATTAATATGCCACGTTTTAAGACATGAATGTCTTGTAAAATAAGCATGTGCGGGGTAAGAACAGAAGAGGGAGGCCAAGGATAGAATGCGCTAAGCATATTAGAGGGGATATGGGATGTTTTATTTATGCGGGAATGAAAAGGCTTGCACAAAATAGGACATCATGGAGGGTTGCATCAGGCCAGTCATAGGACTGAATACCACAACAACAAAAATTATCATTTTAGTCATTAAAATTTTTATCCTTTATTACATTTAATTCAGCCCGTTCCGATATGTTGAAAACTTGTATCCTTTCTGTGAATAACAGAATGATGCATCCCAAACATTGGAATGGAAAAGAATATTTCGATTTTCAAACTTTTACACAACCACATTATTATCTTTATATTTGAATGGGACATTTCTTTAACGACAGGATTTGTTATCTGTACTTCAAACAATAAAAATAACCACAGTAAAACGTTTTTTCTTTTTTTCATCAATAAAGATCGAGTGTAATCCATAATTGGAATTATTTCCCAGTATATTGACGCATTACAAATATTAATTTGCTACTATTAAATGTGACTTTGTTATTTAAATTCAAACAAGCCGTTCTCGCAACAGTTTACTATTACTCTTCACCTTTTTAACATAGGAAAGACGTAAACGGTTTCCATTGAAATATTTCGGCATGTTTTTTTCAGAAGAAACATAAATTTGGAAGCTGCTATGTTTTATAAGAGAAAATAACGTCGGTCCGTTCAAGTCAACAGATTTTGGAACTTGAAGGCAGAAGATCAGGGATGCGCCCTGTAATTCCCAACCCATGTTCGTAATTAATTCGTAATAACAATCCCAGACGTTACTTATGGCTCGTTTGCGGGTAATATGAATTGACAAGCTGCTCCATTAATTTCCGTCGTGGACAACTTTATAACGCAATATTTCCTCGGCGGACGCAGCTTTGACTTCGCGCTAACAATGACAATTATACTGAGACGCATTAATACGAGAAGAGGAGCTCGTTATGGCAATTTGTCATTTACTACACAATGTGAATTCTTTGTGTCCACCAACTACTTGGCTCAGACAAAACTTCACAGCTTCCCGCAGTGAAGCCCTCACAATTAGACCAAAAAAAAGTTTCCCTTCCCTACTTCACTGAATTCTCTTCTCTGAACCTCATAAGATTTATGAATTTTAGTTTAATACAAAATAACATAATTTTAAATAATAACACAGTAGGCTGATAAAATTAATATTTTAAAGACATGAATTTGAAAATTAATTTTTAAATACATGATTTAACATCAAATACATTATAATATTGCAATATAACAAAAATTGCCCTCTGCTTACTTTCAAAATTTAATAACATTTCATTATGCTAATAGTGGCTTACGATACACGTTTCTGCTGTATAAATAGATATTTATTAATAGAGCCGGTATTCCGTGATTATTCGTTTCAAATTTATTCGTTTAAACCCCACGTTTCAGTTTCCATAACATTTGGGGGAAGTTTGGGCAGAACGGTACACTTATTGCTTAACAATTTTTGAAAAACATCGCTTCATAAAGATATAAAACTTTATTTTATTCTTTATTTACTTAATCTAATATTAACATAACTTAAAACAAGGAATTTGTTGCGACCCGTTACAAATTTCCCGTTGGGCTCCCAGGACAGGATGTTTTTAATTACAATTAATATAACAAAATTTAATTCAAGGAAAATCGTAACACCATTTGTGATTACTTTGCGTATGGTTGATCGCTTTATCAATTTTGTCTTTCGCAAAGAGATTTTTTTTGCAATTGAACAGCTTTTGCTACCATTTTCCCCTTTTCTCTGTTCATTTTCTTTCTTAATCTATTATTTTTGGGTATACCAACCTGTAACTCATTCTTATAAGTTAAATATGCCAGTTTTTCCTTTTCTTCTTGAGGAACATAAATTTTTGCCTTATGAATTAGTATCCCGTTACGCTCATTCGCAAGTTTTAGTTTAAGTTATTTCGCCGAGGCTTAATATAAGCAGATTTAAACCTAATACGTAACTTATATGCAGGTAAATACATCTACGTTACAAATATATATACCATCAAAGAGTTAAAAGCGAGCCGTTCGAAATGCTGAGAAAACTCTAAATTCGCAGACGTAAGAGTTCATTCACGAGATGCAGTCAGATCTTCATCAAGATGGCTGCCGGGATTTTGTCCTTGACTAGTGACCATATTTACTTAACTTCAGCACTATCCAGTCGAAAAAAAAGGATTTCCCGTTCTATCCCGCTATCCTGTTCCGCTCCGATGTTCTCTATTTTTTCTTTACGAAATTTACAATTTTAGAATAAATACGATGTGTTGCTTATACTGAGCTAATATTAAATAAATTAGATCTTAGAATTGAAAGAAAAAATACTTTATCTATCTTGGGTCAAAGATCTTTTAATAACGCTTTACAGATAACAAAAGTACCATTAATATAATTTTATCCTTTGATATTTCTGGCACCGAGCAAAGTTTCGTAATTAAGGTGCGTTCGCTGCCTAGTATTACGCCGGAAATCATGTACAAAAATATGCTAACGCAGTAAAATATTAGTTTCTCAATAGAACCACAGTAGCGTGTAATGAGTAAACTGGAGTAGTTCTACAGGCCTACAGGTCGAAGAGTTACTAACGTCAATGGGATTCTATATAGAAAACTGTTCCCTAGAATATTGAGTGATAGGAACTATTTTCTTTTCTTCTTTATTATTGAACATTATTTTCTTCTTTCAAATAAGCAAGAATCATACATTACAAGGATGTTTCTCGTTATTGATATTTATTTTTCAGGACAATTAACAGTGGCTGATTTCTCTCATAGATTCAACCGACGAAGAAGGCGAATTTTTTATGTGAATTGTACGTCAATAATGTACAATAAAAGACTTTAATAAATTTATAGACACTAAATCAAAATATTTTCCGCAAATAGAATAGTCCAGAATTCCGTGATATGATTAAATGTTTCGCCTGAACAATAAGGTTATCCAACGTTAAAAATCAAGGTTATTTATCAGCTATTATTGTGCCGCTATAGCTTTAAAGACTACATAAATAATCAGAACAGGTAAGCATGTTTTCGCACTGAGTTGAAAATCTTTTCATGGGTGAGAACGAACATTTTTTAATATAAACGGAAATATTAGATTAGATTTTCCATTAAACAGATGAAAACAGAGACTAACAAGTTATCAATGCATGAACTGATGTACAAATTATCCATTAAATGTAGTACAAACAATACAAGACACTCAAGAAGGATATATATATTTAAAAAAAAATTTATGTAACATTTAAAAATACTCTTTGTTGGGAATGACTGAAATAAAATTGTGAGAGAGAAAAGTACTTTTATACGACCCTATTTTATCTGGGAACGTTTTTCGGTTATATGCTAATACTGTCGTGGTCCAAGTATGCGGCTTTCGTGGGTGCTGGAGCCGGGACGTGGGTTTTAAGGGGAGAGAGAGTAAACATGGCGAATAAGCCAGGGCTGCCTCTGTTTGCAGACGAAGAAACCGCTCTCCCTGCCGCGAGCAGAGACGCTACGAATCCAATTAAGCACGACAAAGAAACCATTCACTCGACCGCACAATTACATTGTGGCACTGGACACTCAAATTTCGGAAGATCAGACTTTCCCAACAAAGTACATCCAATCCAAAACAATCCACTTTCTCAGTCTTTAGCGACAGCTAATTAGTAGATGAGTTGTTTGAAAGAATTACCTCAGGTATCTGGAAATTGTTTTGAGGAGATATATTTCGTAGGTATTGATGTATTTTATTTTCGATTTAAGAGATGAATTTGTTTTTCTATTAAACAAGTGAGCATTGCATTTTCTTCCTAGAGTTCATACGGTATTCTATGTACCTAAATGTGTTTAATTAACCCTACAATAGAAATTAAAAAAGCTTGTCATACCAACCTATAACCGTTATAAACGGGTCAAAGTATACTGAAGTGTAACTAGCCTTTGCGCAGAGTTAATTTATCTCAGCTGATAAATATCGTTGTTGGCATGCAAATATATTCCGCGGTATTGTGTTTCGAAACCAATTTATATTCCGCTCTCACGCGAATTATATTAATATCAAATCATTTTCTTTATAGGGAATGTTTTGTATTAGCTTCAGTTTAGACATGAAAAACTAAAATTGTTTATTAGCGTGGCCTTATTTAATGGTTCCTTAGATTCTTTTCACGCAGAAGAGCCGCAAGAAGGGATTAAGGCATGTTTTACAAAAAAATTAATAAATATCCGTTTTGGAATATTTATTACTTTAAAGGCTTCCTGTTGATGTAATATAAATTTCTTCGACGAACCGACATCTCACATCCTTCAATTTCGAGCTTATTATTCGATTTCTCAATGGCTGAATATTCAACCCTTCACGTCACTTCCCATAGTCCCTAAAGAACCTATTAACATGAGCCTGTCACTAAAAATACAACAGTTTAATGAGCATTGTTTCAAGCAAGACTGTAAAAACAGTGTTGGTATTTAAAATTTTTAACTCGTTTTGTAAACGCACTTTAGGTTTTATCGTAATATATAAATAATGTTCAAAGAGAGAAGACTCATTTCTATTGAAGCTTAGCCAAAGACCATTGAGGAGATTATAATGGACTAATATTATTGTATAAAGTGTTGGTACACCTGCTATTGTGAAATTTCTATAAATTGTGACCGAAATTCAGCGTTTTTTTTAAGTGACGTTACGGTTTAGTAACACTTTAGTTGTGTTGCTTTGCCAAGTTCTTAAGAGGTCAATTATATTACATAGTGGGCACCTAAGTCATAATGTGAACAGGGTGCACAATAGTTACGGTAGGGCTGCGCAGACCGTTTCAACAGGCCCGGCTGTAACGATCTTATATTTGACATATATTTTTTAATTAGTTGTAATGTAGGGTAGTTATTTTTTAGGTCATGAAGTGCGGGAAATGCACGTGGTTTTTAAGATATAAATTTATTGAACCACTCTCGCCAGACGTGCCAGGGACACGAACCTGAATCCAGCTGACACCTGGAACGCCGAGTAGAGTTCACAAGAAGGCTAAGTTAAACCCTTCACTTGTTTTCAACAAGTCGGTGAAACTTTTGTGCATAATGACTGGAAGTTCTCTTAAAGGATCTTATAATGTTAGCAGATAATTTTAGTCAAATAATTAATTAGAATTTCGGAACGTTTTATAATTTTTTTCTCAGAGTATTACAGACTTAAGCTAATATGGATGAGACTGTGGATGTGAAAGCAACATATAAGAACACATTTAACATCTGTAGAAAATTAAAACAACACAAATAATTAATGATCCGTATGACAGACATTACAAAAAACAATTTTGAACCATACATGAATTTTTTGATCTTTGTCAACACTAGAGCCAGACCGAAGGTAGTAACATTACAATTAATAGATATGAAGAACAAAGATTATTTAGTAAACCAAATACATAGTATTTAAATGAGAACTTTATTGTTAAATATTTGAAGAAAATGTATTGAATTCAATTTCTGAGATTATTACTTTTATTACAATTAACTTATGTAGAATAACAGTCCAGTCACAATTAGCGGAATGATTCAGTTCCAAACAATGACTAGTAATAGGAGAACGTTTGTAAGATAAAAAAAATTTCTGTGCCAAAACCTTTCAGTCTCATGTACGGCTCTAAGTACTCACGACTAAATTACTTCAACATACGCAATGGCCCAATATATTGGCGAATTCAGAAAATGTCTATATATTTTTGAAAATATTTATCGAAAGTACAAAAGAAAAATTAATGACCCGTATAACAGAATTTTGAAAACTTTCGAAAAAGTTATGAACAAGTAGACGTTTCGACCATCCATCGTGCACCTTGAGTTTGACAAGGACCACAATGAATGGTCGAAACGTCTACATTATAATCAAAAATGTTTCAAAATTTTTTGTACAATATGGGGTCGTTAATTCTTCATTTGTGTTTATTCAAAGATGTTAATTGTTCCTATTTATCAAAAGTAATTAAAAGTTTACAACAAGCACATTCAGATTTTATCATACCGTACACATATGTAACGGTCCGTCCACGTATAGCCATCCTTTCACTTGTTTGATTTAATAACGATAAATATGAAAGTATTTATTAACGGACATTTCATTGCTTGTAATGCACTGCAATTTTAATTTGGATATTTGAAACAACGATCGTTGAAAAATGTGGGCTTATGCATGTAACATATTTTATGCCATGAATTGTGGTGTGCTTGTGAGAAAGTTTTTTTTTAACTTTTCACTTATATTTTTCATCTAAGGCGGGGAAATGCATTTCTCTCTAATATTACGATAAACGTACCAGCTGAGTGAAAAACCCGACTCTCTCGAGCTACACCATAAATGTCTCGCAAGAAATTTGTGTTTGGCTGTTTGTTTTCACGGGCTTCTATAATATTTTAAGTCCATAAAGTGAGAAGTGAGGGTGTTATACAACCTTACCTTGACAGAGCCGCTGGGTAAAATATGGAGGCGGCGGCCAGGGCTGTCCACTCATTTACAACGTAAACAGGGAATAATATACATGAAAAGAATAAATTAAGCTATTTTTATGTTTATGCGTACAAGCTCCCTCTATTAAGATTTTTTGAAAAGAAATACATATTAAAATACTGTTTTTGGCAACAAGAATTTTACTTTACAATTACATGCTTTACTTATGAAGTCGTTCAAGAATCATTTTAGACAAAATCCGGAACCTTAATTTCTGAGGGTATTTAATTCAAACATTACGTAATTAAGGGATTAGTAATATTGGCGTAAGCTTGTCTTGAAATAATAACAAAGATAGCTTTAAAGAATAATAAAAACATTTAAAAAATTCTCCTTTCAACATAGAAATCCACGGAATTTCAATTTTTTTAACGTAAGATAATATCAGTTTTCAATTAAATTTTGTAAGAAGTAGACAAGGTACTTTTGCACATGTGCATAAACTTTGACCCGCCGTATTTTAAAATGGGAAGTATTCTTTTCTTTTACATATGCATATGTTCACAAGAATGAGTAATAATTAATATATACAAAAAAGATTGTCAACGAAGAAACATAATACTGAGTGGCGATCGATTTAATTGAAAGATGTTCAATCGGGAGGAAGTTTGTCAACCACACGCTCAATTTTGTATTTTTTCCCTGCGATTTGAAAAATCAAGTACATTTTTGTTCCAATAAATCGGCATTGAGGTAAAAATTTCAAACCTTTTATCATCATGCTTCATTGTGTCGTGTTACTTAGGTCATTTGACCGGTCAGATTAAATAATCTTCCACGTCTAGAATTTCATACCACAGTTTGTGCAAAATATTGAAATAGTTATTTTACTGAGTTCAATATTTTCATTCCCTTCTCCCAACAGCTACTTTGGCGTATCAAAATCAAAATGATCATCAATATATTCACAGCATTCCTAACTACATCTGTTTCTATAATTTTAATCTGAAAAAATTGTGCTACCATATTTTAAAAGTGTCCCGTTTTCTCTTGATGGCATTTGTTATATATTCAGGTATCAATTATGCTCAATCATATTATAAATACACTTGTTTAAAGGCATATTTTGCAACCACAATGAACGATCTATATATCTAAAACCATTTTGCAGTGCGTGTGTATGTACGAATCATGGACGTGTTCATCAGGGTCCGAATTGACGCATGATATTTAGATTTTTAAATATACTGAAGTTATATATATTTGAAAAAAGTAAAAAATATACGTAAAAGTTTTCATGTCCCACATACGCATCGAGATCTTCTAAAGTGAATACGGGTTGCCCATATTCGAGGTGTATAATACTATATATTTTTAAAATTATAAACTCCCTGAGAAATAATAAACTTCTTGTAATTGTCGATACGATGTATACGCAAATTAGTTTTATTTTTCGCGTCAAGTAAATGCTAATTTTTAATATTGCTCATTTGAAAAAATTAAATGAAATGTTATGTTAAATTTTAATCACATTCATATGTGAAAACAGTGAAAATGTGAACAAACCTTCTTTTGTTGAGAGCTTTACGCATAGGAGACTGTGAATATTGCACATTCGCATTTCTCATGCCAGGTAAAAATTTGCAACAACACAGACATGGCCAGCTGGGCAGGTTTTAGTGCGAGAGTGCGCCGCAGGCACAGTTCCACACTGTTAAAACAATATTTTAATCAAAGACCCTAAAATTTAGAGCAATATATCGTACTAAATTTATTTATGTGTTGTAGCACATGAGCAATTATGCACCAACCGCCAATATTGTTGCCGTATAAGGGGTTTCAGTACAATGCTTCAAATCAAAATACCGGTGTTTTCGTAATATCGGGCTTACTGCCGATGTGGCAAACATTCAATTGTTTATTTTAATTTTTAAAATTTTTTATAGTATATACTGGATGATTTATTGTCAAACGGACAAAAGTTTTTATATGAATAAAAAACTCAATTGGTAGGAAATTTGTGGATTTTTTATATTTCTGTGGATAAACTGGCGTTATCATACACATAATATTTAATAGCCATAAGAAGTAATAATTTAAAATAATGGTTTGGATCTGGATAAATAATTTATGTTTAAGTTCATATACGTTCACTGCAACGGGAGTTTCACTTTTAGATGCTACATTCACGCGTAAGAGATTTCGAAGTCGGCAGAGAACTCTCCTCAGAGGCTTGCTATAAGCTGTCGACTCCTATAAAAACATGTACTTACAAGAGAGGTGCTTGGGTGATCACGTTAAATTTTATGAGTTTAGCAAAGGGTATGGGAGTAATTTCCAGAGCCTTGTGTTGATCTTAATTAAGCCGTAGCGAAATCTTGGCGTCCTGTCTCAGGGGAGCGAGGTTAAAGGTCGCCGGCAGTAATAAGTCATTCTCGCTATCTGCACGGCCCAGACTTGTTTCAATTAGGTCTTTACGACAGACTTACATTCATTACAACAAACTAACTGCGACCGATAAACTCCCATCCCCTTCCAGCTATAAATAAACTTTGCGGCTGGATTACCACACAAGGTTAGCTTAAACATAATAAACTCACACTTAACATTGATTTTAGGTAACCTTGTCACGTACGTACGGGCATATAAAGAGTTCAACGCTCTCAAAAAGAAATATTACGCGGCTCGAAACCCCACCTTCCACGCATTAATATTCCCATCCAAACCTGTGGCTTTAGAAGATTTCTTGCTTCACCGCTGATATCGCTATGAATACGGTATCGCATGCTGCGTGACTTTGTTAAACCGCATACGAAGCTAATTTCAGGACGAAATTCCTGTTCAAAAATAATGATAAAAGTTATGTTAGTTGTACAGTTACTTTCATCTGTGTAGCTTAATAAACAAATTTGCTGACCCGCATTGCATGCTTTGAGGGTACGTGCGATAAATATACCAAGACGTGAGTTTATTGTTGTAGTAACAAAGAATTGACGTGCAACTCGTTTTTGAACTGTTTACAACCACCTTCTGCCTTGTGAACCGTAATTGTTTGGATTTGTAGTTCTTGTTGAAAGTGCATATCGTATAAGGATTCATTTTCATGTAGAAAACTTCAACTTAATAATTTTAAACTGTAACAAATACTGATCCAGTAATGTAGATTAAGGAAGAATACAAAGCAGTATAAAATTTAGGTAATGATATTCTGATGAATATTTCTACCCTTTGAAATGAAATATTTGTTTGAAGTAAGATAGCTATTGAAGTGGAGATTTTCTTTAAAAAATTGCATAGATCTCAAGTATTAAATGGGAAAGGAAGACAGCGTATGATTCACTAGGGCCTCGAGCTATAATAGAAATACTGTATCATTCGGTACTTTGCATACCTTTCCAAATGATGGGAGAGGAGTTTTCTGGAGGACGCAGCATTACCTTCTCTGTGCTTCGACCTGCTTAGGAAGCAGCTGGCCGACTGTTCCAATAGGATGAACTGACAGCTCTTACGGTATGTGACCCCGGAACATATTGCCAGCGCTTATGAAGATCTTGAAAAGCAATAGAGTATGAGGCATCTCCTATCGTCTCTCCCGGGAGAAGTATCTGCAAAAGCTGAGACCAGCATCTATTTTTTAAGGGCGGGGTTAGGAGAGGTTGGGGGAAGGTCTCAAGTTATATGAGGGTGATCCAGAAACTGCCAACTCGCCTTTAATGGTATAAGAAGGGAAATTGGAAGGGGTAACAGGGTCTCTTTGTGAAATTTAATGTCATGCATAGACTTGACGGCAAGCGCCCGATGTTTTTCTGCGTATGAAAAGCAATACTTCAACAAACCTTAAAAATGTATACTTTAATTCGTTCTTGTACGATAACCTTTGAAATGTCTTCAATCGAAATATTTTATTCTTTGTCTTACATGCTTGCTTACAGTGTTAGGAAAAACGAAACTATTAATTTACAAATATTTGCACATCTGCTTGAAATGAATTGACCTATGTCAGGTGGAAGCAATCAAAATAAGGAACATAAAATATTAATAATATTAAATACGTTGTGAAAATAAACTTGAGTAAGCATAAATAAATAGTAAAAGTACTTTGTACTTTTCACTTGCTTTGATCCTTCGTCCAACATAAAATGAAATCTGGTATCGTTCCATCCAAAACCTGCAGGTTTCGTGATTTTAATTTATCTATCCCTCCGACATGATTCGAATCTTCATCACAATTATGCTTTTTACATTGTAGATAACTTAGATTTTTATTAAATTGTAATCATTTCCAATCAAATTACGGAACTGATTCAGCTCATGTCTAGATCATGTTTTATAAGTTTAGCAATACTTTTTTGTCTATCCTATAAGAGCCTATACAGATACGACTGAGGTTTAGTTTACTTTCTAATCGTACCTTTCTTTGTAATTCTGATTACCTAACAGAAATTTCGTGGGTGTAAATTATATTTTTCCGCGAAATTCATAGTCAGTGTAATGACAAAGAATAAATCAAACATGAGAGGATTGATATGCAAGCGTTCCTAAATATTATTTACCATTACATAAATTTCAAAAACCATGTAGATATTTCATTTAGTCAAATCAAAAAAAATATGTCAAATTGAAATTTATACGTAAAACTTACAAATAAAAAATTAGAATTACCAAATATTTAAAATACGTGAATACTTTGTATTCTATTTAATTATGTTTGTTTACTTTAAATACCGCTTGGTGTAGTCAGATTTTCTGTCGTTCGGGCATCAGCAAGAGGTCCATCGTTTGGTTTCATTCTTCTTTACTCTGTAGCGTACTCAGACATTAAAAAGGCTCAGTTTATTCAATAAGAACCTTAAAATTAAAGCGTAAAATTGATTATTAATAATAATAAATTGAATTTCAACTATTGCAATATGAGAAACGGTTCTCCCTCAATTTCTTAGTGTTTGATCATTCAGATGAGGGCGATTTATGCTCGACCATTCTTTTACTTTGTTTTTCTATTTCCGTTTGTGTGGGTAGAGGGGGTTGTATAATTCATTTTAAGTAGTTCTGGGAACGATTATACATTTATTAACCCTATTAACTGACTGCTTCTTCGTTTGATGGCAAATAGAATTTATAAATGTAATTAAAATTAATTCACTTAATTTTTTATTTATTTTATTCACTGCGGTTGAGATCTCTGGCTATTTTAGGAGTTTGCATACCTTATTAAGGCTTCATCAAAAAATTATTCACTGGTAGAAAACGAAGACTTTATTAAATTTAAAAATGTTTATTTCTGTTAGCGTTCAAATTAAGTTATTGAATTACAGTACTGCCGAGGGTTATTTATAAGTATCACTTCATTGTTTATTCATAATGGAAATAATTATTTAGGTATAGTGTCATCTCTATTTTTTCAGCTCAGAGGTACTACGTTCATAATTATAATTATAACTTTTCATTTCGTAATGATGCATATTTTTAGATAATGATATGGATGACCGCGTTTTCACTTGAATATTTTCCTATTATCAGAAACAAGAAAAAGAGATGGCCGCAATTCCTATTGTGTTACAAAAGCTTGGTGGTGGCCATTGATGTCACATACAGGTATTGAGTGTTATAAGGGAGCCACAATTGATAATAGCGTTTTCCTGAGGTGGGGCAAATCTCGAGAGCGGCGATGCCAAAGGACTGCCGGAAGAGACCAATCTGTGAGCTCATCCATTTCCCGTCGCCTCTGTGGGCAATTTCCGAGACCAGAGGAGTCGTCGCTCTTTTAACAATCAAGGGAAAAGGGAATGCCTGCCCTTAACTCACAAGGGGAAATATGTTCAATAACATTTCTGGTATAAATCCTGTCCATACAAGATATCAAGGTAACTAAGTATACACTAAACACCATGCATACGGCGGGCTGAAAACAACATTTACAATATTATCGAATACATAATTGTTTAATTAACCAAGCCAGTCTTCGTAATAAAACTTTTATTCGATTCTTTCGACTTTTTATGTCGCTTTCAACCAGTTTAAATTATGCGTATATATTAAAAACTCAACCTCAAAACGTCGTAGACGTTAAGTTTTTAATATATACGCATAATTTTAACCGGTTTAAAAAGTCTAAAGTTTTTAACAACTAATAAAAGTTTTATTACGAAATCTGTCTTGGTTAATTTTTCCAGTCTTCTTAGTAATGAACTGATACATAAAAGGAATAGTAAAATTAAATTGAATACTGTAAATGGAAAATTATTTTATTAAATCCATCAACAGAGAAATTAATTAGACATCCAAAAATGTTCTAGACGATAAGAATCTCTTTAGGGTTTTCATTTATCAGTAAGGTAAACGAGTAATTGATGCAATACTTTCTGTTCACTTTTTGTAACACACAGTTACAATTTTAAATTTATTGAAAAAGTTGACGTTGCATTTTTTATCGAATATTCTGTGGCATGGTTCCTTAAAAAAAGGAAACCCAAGAAAGGTGTTTAAGGGAGAGAACAATCGTACAAAGCGGTTGAAAAATAATAATTTATCTTTGGAAAAGTAAGAAGAAATGTTTTTCAAGGAAACAGGAATTGCAGAGATTCAGTAAACTGATATACATTTAGACTTAATAACTTTGGCGTAGCCCTAGAGTAACTGTCTGAGATTTCCACAAATGAAGACATTCTCACTAAATTCCACATTTTAGTGTTCCAGTGTTGCTCAGGAATCTAGAGCGCAGAGTTGTTGTAGAGAAACGTAATTCCCTTTTCCAGTGCAATAACTATTTTAGGAAAACAGCTTTGATTGATATTTAACGTATAGTCTTCATCAATTTTCGTTTGAGCTTATTGATACTGTCTTTTTTTTCACGTAGGAAATTAAAGGTTTAGTTGATATTACAAAGTTGTCCCACGAGTTTCAATTTTATACTTTCACGTTAATAAACGTATTTGGTCATATACGAACCATAATTTTTATGATGACCTTAACTTAGTATGCGCCTTAGTGTATTATAATGGTCATATGTAGGCTCGTCTGGGTTACTAGAATCCATACAATTAAATCAGAAGTAATAAAGTTATTTATTTGTGAAGGATCATCTTCCAGTTTTGAATGATATATACAGTACGTGTCAGTTGCACGTCCGCTCTTCAGCACCAATGATAGCGTGATGAGAAACTAGATTACGTATGTGAAGATCCTACCAACATTCCATTCTGACGTACAGGCAAAAATGTAAAGAAGGTGCGCTCGACCGTGCCTGATGCCTGGGTAAATACGATGTCAGGAGCAGGGGACGTGAAAATGCGGCTGACGTGCCAGTACTGCAAAATTATTTGGCTTCTTTAACCCGAGACCAATGTTTTCTTTTTCCTTTCGCAGTACAAGGGCATCAAGTGTATACGCGAACGAGAGGCATACTTTAATTATTAGCAGATTAGGGTGGAAAAATCTCGACAGCATTTTGAAAGCATTTGTTATTTACAGTACAATATAAAGCGCTACAATTCATAAACTTTCAGAACCAACGGCGTGCGTTAAATATTAAATAAATACGATCATGCTTTTTACACTTTTGCGATTATTTGGCATTTACTGTTGAAAAATGATGGGTTTGCATTCGCGCATTTGTCTACTGCAAAATATAAATCTATTTTTACTGCTGTGAGTTCTTATTGGTTCTGTTGTATGGGATAAGAGACGTATTGTAATTTCTCAGTTAATTCACAGTTTGGTGAGATGTCTTCCACCGCGGACGAGAAATTATATATCCTACACTATTCTCGGAAAATCGGTAGGTAAAGATCTGACAATAATGTCCTCATTATGCGATTTATTCTCAATTGCCACTTTTTTATTGATAATAATTTACTTGACCTGTTTTCTAGATTCTGGTCTGGTTAACAATATTTTTCTTTTGTTGGTACATTTTTTTTACACAGATATAGATATGTATGAATACAATAATAAAGTATATGCGTATATTTAAATTTGTTTTAGCATGTAAGATCATCATGTGCTACACTAGTTTTATTATTATATTATTTTCGTGGAGAGACTGAAGGAGAGAATTCTTATAAAGGACAAACCATAGGAAACCTGCAACACGGATGGCACGCTTTCGGTACTCGCAAGACGTCCTGCTGTGGGGACGCAGCACTCGCTTCTTTTTATCTCGACGACTTGAGGAGGCAGCTGGCGGATTGTTCCATTAAGATCAGCGGACGACTCTCATCGGATGCTTAAGATATACGACTCCCACCCATCAAATCTTAAAACTGACTAAAGTTGCTTGTGGGAAACTTAGGTCAAAACCAGAGAGAGAGAGACAAAGGCGTCGCCTAACGTAAACCTCTCTGTCCCTTCAGGTAAATTCCACCTGTGAGAGCTGAGACCAACTCCCACCGTTTTCAGGGCGACAAGTTACATTAATGTACCCACTTTGTGGCAACTTTAATAGCATAGGAAGGGAATTTGAAAAGTGGAATGCCAAGAGGTTGTTATAAAAAGTGTTTCTAAATTCATTATGCTACTTACAACATGAATTATATATTCATTCCTCGTTTATATACTATATAACGACTACATAATTATAAAAAACTTCTGTAAAAATGTATTACTGCAGTCCTTTTCAAATGGGAGTCGATTTGACGATGAAGCTATTCCTAGTGCCATCCCACCAAATTCTTGCACATATTATTCTTAACGTGACTAAAGTTAAAGGGGTTGTTGAGGGGGAAGTGAGACGATGTGGCATCGTTTGTCTGTTTCTCTGCTTTCATTCGCTGAACGCCAGAGCTGCTCCCATTTGAAACGGAATGTAGCGACGCATTGGTAAGTCAATTCAACGACGCCATTGTGTTATATAGCACACAAAACCGTCGTAACTTGATGCACGTTGAAAATAGACAGATACTAAGGAACATATAGAGAAAACAAAGGGTACACAAGTTGCAAGAGGAGAAACTAAAAGAGTGACCGAAGAATACTAATTTGTCTGGCGTTTATTATCTATACACATCATGATAAATTATTATATTATATTATTGCAATAATACTAATTATCGTTGTGCCGTTCATTGACGTAGCGCAAAAGAAGCAGTACATCAGTTTTACTATCTCTGAGCAGAATATATTCGAATTGATGTGTCGTTTACTAATAATTACTTACAAAAAATATATATTCTAACAGTGGTAGGAACCAAATTAAGATAGGATAAACGGAAGAGATATTATGATAGCGTCTAATTGTGGCAGCTGAAAGTGAAGTGTGCGCGAACATCTGGAAGCGTTTGAGGAAGCTGTCAAGATGAACTGAGAGGCTGGATACACAGAGCAGACGTGGAGCAGGTGCCAGGAGGGAGGGCTGCCACTTTCGCATGTCAAACACCAGACATTTATGGCTTTAATGCAAGAGCCTGTAGAACAGAGCTAATTAGCGCCTGAGAGAACAAGGCGTAGGTGTTCCTGCAGATACCTTATTCAAGGAAAGGGGGAAGTTATTACCCCACCACGTCAATGAGGACATGTGATATCTTATCAAGACCAGGGCCACCTCCTTTAGATGCTTTATTTCATTAATGGACCGTAGGATTTTTCAATGGAACCCCTCACGTTAAATTATTATCTTATTGTTAGTGTCGTCTAAATCCTTCCTGACTGAGGATTATCGAATACCTGATTCTTTTTGCTACATAGCATAGAAAGATTGTTTTTAAAAAGATAAAGTAAAGGAGAGAAGAAGAAAAATATTCTAAATTGAGTTTGTGAACTAAAAACAATGGTCCGCGTTACCAGCCCTTAGCACGTTTGACACAACTTTAAAGTATTTGACAAATTAATCGATAAATTAAGTAGCACGCAACCATATAGTATATTTTTCGAAACAAAATATATCACAATCGATTAAAATACCAAGTTTTTCTTAATCAGTTTTTATTTTAAAAAATCATGCACCACTTACGTCTATTAGGAGATTTTAGGTTATTGTCATTTTTAACTGAAAGATAACGTGCACTGCATTTGTTTAACCAAACCACTCAATGACAACAGTTCTTGCTTTACCTTATTGTATATGAACTCCAAATTGCCGCTAATAATTGGGCATTTGTTGGTGTCTTTAGCCAGAGTTAACTTATAAAATAATTATTAAAAAATGGCTTTTAGTATGACCTCTTTTAAAAACACCTGTTATTTATTCCAGAGGCCATCTTGAAGTGACCATGCCCCAAACCTCGTTTCTTATCCTCTGTGTTCATAGCTTCCAGCTTTGCCACCGAAGTCATCTTCTGACTGCCTCCACAACTGAACAATTCTTTTTGCAATTTCGCATTCATTTAAGAGTATAATTATGTACTAGCTGCACACCCTGGTACTTAGTTATATTATCCCGGTGCAGAATTTAAATCGACACAACCTCGATTCACTGTATTAAACAAAAGTAAAAAAATAACAAAATCCAACAACTCTGAAACAGAATACATATCAATCACGTGTTATATCGTCAATTATTTGGAATTCTCACTGGAAATTATTTCGCCATCGTCAAATCTATTAAATTAAAAAGATATGATTCTTATGAATTTAAATATTCATAAATAAACATAATTAAAAAATACACGTGTAATCCAACATTCTCAAGAATTCTGCGTATAAATTAATTTGTCAATCTTTGGAATTATAAACACACATTTCAAATGACATGCATAAGCCAATCTTCTCCAAATTCTCCTGGTAGAATTCGTATCTACTGTCTTCTTATTGCCCTTTGATATTTTCTGGAGTTAGTATTTCAGGAAATACGGGAGGTAATTAAATATGACCGATTTCCCCGTATTCTGTCTATCTGACGTCACAGGCATATTGACATATTCCTATATTCTTTTTACTTATAATTCCTTCCACGTTTATGCTAGGGCCTTCTTGCTTCGTCTCCTCCATAATATTTCCTCCGGTTTTTAAGAATATATGTACCAAGCTGTGTTGCAATTTGTTTTAATGTGTATAAAACCTACAGTCATACAAGAAGCATACGCCCTCCTTTTATGATAGAGATGCATTTTTTTTCATATATTTTTAACGACATCAAAACTTCATGCCAATTTGTTATTGTTACTGTGTTGTAAAATGCAGTGTAAGTATTATTCAGTTGAAAATGGCAGCACCCGAAAACTTCTGAGAGATATTATTAATGTAGAATACACGATTTAAAAAAAATAAAAACCATATAAAGAACATTTGGTATTTTATTTGACAGCACTGAAGAGTTACTGCAAGCCTTGTAAGATGGAAAGCCGGCCAACTACGTGACGAATTCAATCTATATGATCTAAACGGTTCAAGCCATTCGTACAACACAAGAAATCGCTCTCAACTCCGTGTTGAAAAACATCGTCTAAGTCTTTTTGAAACAAGCATTCACTATTCCGGTATAAATATATACAATAGTCTCCCGGAAGAAATAAAAGCTTTAAAGGTTCAAAAATCATTTATAAAGAGTTGTAAATCTTTGTTAATGAATGGAGCGTATTATTCACTCAAAGAGTTCGTAGATAGGAAGGACTAAAACAGTTTTCTGGTGTCCTATCAAATTCTTCTATTATTTTACAACTATACTCTACTAGAATTTAACTGCTGACTTATTTTCTTTTTCATGTTCGACGGGAACCTACGCACGATCTTCTGCTGCCTTCTCCGTCGACTGAAAATTGAAGATTGAATTTTATCTTTCCTTTCTTGTCAATTCTTAGTTGTAAAATTTTGTTTATTTCTTGTAATATTATATTTGACGTATCCTATTTCCTCAACCGAGGACTAATGGATTGAATAATAATAAAAATAATAAAAGCATTGATACATAAAGGTTATAGTATTCGAGTCCATATAAATTGCTCAGTCAAATATTTTACTAAGTGGTACACATGGTAAAAAAATGCAATCATGTATGAGGTAGGTTAGGACAGAATTTAAAAATTTTATCATATAGCTAGGCAAGTTTTATTTTACATTGTTCACTCAGCAGACGACTTTTTTTTGATATTACCCAGACGATTAAAGAACATCGTACTTTTCATTTCGCTGTTGTATGCTTAATACAGTCAAAACACGGTTCATTTTATTGCAGAGCCATTGTGAAACGAGCGTACAAAACCTTTTCCAGCATTTAAATCAGTTGGCCGCGTCTGCGTGGAGAATGTAGAGAGCTGGCACGTGCTGCTCTTTTGCTCCGCCAAGCAGAAAAAGTCGAGATTTGTTTTTATGTAGTGGGCATCCCCTTCTCAATTTCCAGTTAATACCGCCCTCTCTTCGTTCACAGGGGACAGGAAATCAGTGGTATAAATGGCCCCTACTTGATAAGCTGGAATCAGGTGGACCTCTGAGGATTCGTGGTTGCAACTGTGGTCCCCTGCTTCAATATTTATTCCGTATGCGGCTGCGGAGCATACGAATGGGACTTTTCCCAAGTGCGTCGTGCGGAGATGTCCGACAAGCCACTGGGAGATGCTTAAATTTAATGCAGTGATCTCCGACTGCATTAGAAGTTGGTAGGATTTCCCTTTTTTTGGGGTGAGTTTTGCTAGACTTTCCAGCAGTTATTATAATGACGTAAATGTGCCGGTCTACGTGTCAGAAACTTTACTGTTTTTAAGTAAGTCAGCATACAAATTTATCACTATTTATTCAAAAAGCGACGTTTCGTCTCCTTTTTCAAACTTCCTCAGGCGTACTACAAACATAATTTAAAAATAAATTAAATACGGGTTCTATGTTACAATTTTTAAATCTATATACGTAAAACATGGTTCAAAACATACAAATGTAGTAATTCATCACATTTACTCCTTGAGTCCCTCAGCCGAAAAGATTATTGAATGCACATGTGAAGAATTACATGATTTACTTGTGAATAATTTAGCGTCGCGGACCAGCTCCAGCGACGGTTATTTTATTCATTGTAAATTTTAAATTAAGAAAACTATGTTGCAATTTACTGTTTCTAATTTTCTCAGTATAAATACGGTTCTTTTTTAAACCTTGATAGATAAACTGATTTATCCAGACGGTTTTTGAGGCTGATGAAACATCATTAGTGAACATCGCGTTTTGGACTGTTGGGCCACGTTTGCTTACATTGTATTTGCCAACGAAAGCTATTGATCTCTGATGATTATCAAAGGTGGGCCAAGCTATGATAATGCTCAGACCTCACGATCGAAACGTTGACAGTCGGGCTGTAATCAAACGTTAATCTATCGATTACCGTAGTCTGTTGCTCGATTATTTAAATTACACGATAAAATACTTACACATTGTTAATTAAATATAACTACTACATACACGAGTTGTTGAGCAAACAATGTGAAATCTTTTCGAATTGCTTAGTAATAAAACGTTTACATCAAGACTGAACTACAACAGTTTTGAAGAAAATATTACACAATGACGTGCCTTTATCAACATTAATTACTTCAAAACGTTAATATTTGTCACATAATTGATAACATTCTGGTAAACGTCTTCATTATTAACAAATAAAATAATAACTTTATTAGATACGAAAAGCAAACATTCAGTAGTTTCCAATACATTTTTAACTGTGTGCACGGCATTATTTCGTAAATTATTATAACGTACTCTGAGTAGTAATGAACTGTTCTTGCTTGGCAATTATTTATGTCAATGTCTATTTTAATGCGAGATCTCTATTTTAGAAATTTACATCTTATCTTTTTTTCATAAAATTCATCAGATTAATACTTATAATAATCGATTTCATTTTTTCCATATTTCATCACAATAAATTTCAATTTAAAAATATTTCGCACCAATGAACATTTTTAAACAGGTAGAAATATTTAGTTTTTTTGTAGACTCAGATCAATAATAAGTATCGTTCCTTACAGTTACTACTAAAGTGATTATTTATAGTTTAATGCAAATTGATTTAATCTCATTTTGCTAATATATTTCCCGGGTTACAAATAATAAAAAAGAAGAACTAAACATTAATCTGCTAAGACACTTATAATTTCAATGCAGTAAAGATGATCAGACTCAATGAGCATTGCCAATTATATTACGCTTATCCAGATATAGGATATATATGCGACAGAAAATAACATTGTGATGTTAATTAAACCAATTAATAATGCCAGGAAAGAGAGACACAAAGCTGGTGACTTTCCTGAAGTTCACAGATGGCAGGTACTATGTAGGGTTTCACATTCATAAATTTCCAGAGGCACCGCCCCCTTCATCAGGTTAGGAAAATATTTCGAGTGACGGTCGGCCTTCGATTAAGGGATTTCACCATCTAATTCATATAACAGCGTTAAAAATTAGAAATTAACAATATCTCAGGGATGTATTTTCAAAAATATCGATAACTACCTCAGGGTTTCAATAAAATTATTAATTATAGAGTAACAATATTGTGGATGCCACAGTGTGACATATGAAATGAAAAGGACCAAGAAAAAGGAACAATTTATTATGAGTAGTTTGTGTTTAAATAACTACCTTTTAAATGGTCTTGTCACTTCGTAAGTAGCTGTATT
This sequence comes from Eucriotettix oculatus, assembly GCA_034510155.1. Classification (NCBI taxonomy): domain Eukaryota; kingdom Metazoa; phylum Arthropoda; class Insecta; order Orthoptera; family Tetrigidae; genus Eucriotettix; species Eucriotettix oculatus. The sequence goes on from CM067377.1 coordinate 171,591,992, forward strand.
TCTGCAATATTTACCTGAAACAAAAAAGAGAGGACGTTTAATGAAGAAATTTTCTGGTCGGTTATTAATATGCTATAAAGTAAATCACCCTAAGCTGCTTATCAGGCATTACTGTATTCACCATCCCAAAAAATAAGTACAAAAAATTCACCTGCTGGAATACGGCCAAGAAGGAACTTCTCCTGTTGCTTACATTTTATGCTACACTTTTCCTTAAATGCAGTTAATTTGCGGCTGTCTCCTAATAGCCGTTGTTAATTGTGTTAAACTTCGCCATTCATTAGCGGGGAACAGGACAAATTATTGGCTTTCATATGCTCGTATTCAAATGAAATTCCTTGGGAAGAAAGGGTTCGTTGTCGTTTATTATTAACCAGCACTTACGGACAGCTATTTTATAATGGATCAATAAAAAAACTGGAATAATTTCGGAGGTTTGGTTCAACACAAATAGCACTACGCAACCCGTAAAGCGCCTGCCTACGTAATGAAGGGCCCGATGAACACGTTTCAATTTACGATCGGTTAATTTGTAACACGGTCATTGTAATGAATGAAATTATACATTAGTCACTGTTCAAAATCAATTAGGTCCCCGCATTAAAGGTAAAATGGCATTATATTATATAATACATAATTTCTGAGGAAGGGAAACAATGCTCGGAGGAATTCTGTTATAGGCTAGGGTCAAACTGGGCGTTGTAAGGGAATCCTGTGATGTACGGTGCCATTGTCCTCAGAGACGGCTTTCTCAACCCTCCGGCCATAGTCTCAATGCGTTACTTTCGCCTTCTCTCCATGAGCCACAATAGAATAAATGCCATAACGAAGAACTGCTGATCTGCTTACATGCATATTAAGTTAGTTTTATATTCACAGAATATACAGGTTGTTTCAAATATAATAATCCGATTTCTAAAATTGAACGATGTAATGCTACGAAAAGGAAACTCGAGTTTCACGTGGTTCCACACTGGAGTCAGTACGTGCGTGAGTTTTCAAATGATTGTCTTCCTCGACGATGGGTCGGCCGAACTGGATATCAATTGTGTCCTAAATAACCACGTTTCACTGCATGTGATTTTTTCATGTGAGTGTGTTATAGAAGATTGAGTTTATGCACCTCCACATGCAACAACAATGGTTGAACTGCAGAACCGTATAACAACAGCCGCGGGACTAGTGGGAGACCAATTTAAATTCAGTGGAAATATGTGCCGTGAATCACAATGGGAACAATTTGTGAATCTCTGAGTTGTTATCAATTTCCCTTTATGACACAATTAAAATTAATTTTACGTTCATTATTTTTAATAATATGTTAATGTCAAATCGGATAATTATTTTTGAAACTTCCTGTACTGTAGGTGGGAGGGGGAAAGGAGGGATATATATATATATATATATATATATATATATATATAGAGAGAGAGAGAGAGAGAGAGAGAGAGAGACGTACTAAACCACATCAATTTGTTCAATTTATTGGCAGAAATAATATTGACGGAGGTCAACATTATTGTAGTAGTTTCAATATATATGTATGTGTGAGGGGTATTTTATTAAATTACTCTTTTATATTATCTTTATTTAAAGTCACATTAAATTCTGTAATTATTGGTGACTAAATATTTTCAATTTATCAATAATGCTTACAATTAATTAAAATAGTTAAGTTACATTTATCTTGGTATTTGGGTAGTACTATATTTAAATAGTTCATTATTTACGTAATTTATAATATTTTATCTTGTAACTTTGGAGAGACCATATTTCGGAGATATTTAAATTCATAGAAAAATGTTCACACATTCAATGTTAATTCAATTTAATAACTATAAGAAAAATAAATATTTACTGATCTTATGTATCGCCGAAGATATTGGAATAAAAATGACGTCAAAAATATTTGGATGTTAAACTAGCGTTTTTGAGTCATTCTGACACAGTTGACCATGGCATTAAATTAACGAGGTTCTTTAGCCGTGTAAGTATGTTTATGTTAAACTGTAAATTGGCAACTCTCGTTTATTCTCGGTTGAAAATGTTAATGTTTTTCCGAGTAATGGTATGATATAATTAAAATTAAGTAATTTCTTCATGTTATAAAATATAATTATGCTTATATTTTGACACTAGTATTATTCTATAAATATAGAATAGTACAGTTTATAGTAACGAAGTAAGAACGAAATAAATCGAATTTGAAGAGCTGATGCTTCTGTAATTGCGATTCATCGACAAATTGCGAAGTGCTCCAACAGTAACAATGGGGGAAGAAGAGGATTTGCGAGAGTGGCGAGGGTCGGCTCGGGGGGGGAAGGGGGGAGAGGGGAAGGGGGCAACTCCAATAACAGTCGAGCGACATCTGTTGGCCCGCTATTACGTAACTTCGCCAACTTCTCGCCCAATAACTTAGAACGCGCTGTCTGGGCTCTCCAGAAGTTGGCGGACGTTCGTGCAGCAAAAAAGGCCAAGAATCTGCGATCTTACATCTTTTTGAACAGGAAAATTATGAATAAGTTCGGACGTCACAACTTCTCGCTGAGACGAATAAATGTGAAGCAATGTATCCAGAGTTTTGCACTGTCAATTTGAATTTTTTTTAGAGACGTCAAAAGGAAACTGTGACAATAACTCTCTGTTGCCACCATTTCTATTTTCGTCTTCAAGAAGCAAAAGGAACTTCGAGAAACTTCACAGTCTCAAACCGTGAATTTCTAGAAAACCCTGTACAACACGATACTACAAACGCACTGTTATATACTTCCCTGTAGGAAACCCAAATATACCATCTAAAGTAAAATATATAAACATTTTAATTAAGGAATTTGAAAATTTAAATGACAAACAAATAAAATTAAGTGAAATAAAAACAGAAATATATTAAATAATTGGTGCCCTTAAAATAGATAAAAAATTATGCTATTGTAATGTAATTAAAATGGACAATAAGAACTTAAACTACATAAGTAAATACGTGGATAGAACGTATGAACATAACTTAAAGGCCACAAAAAATCCAAAAAAGGCAACATAACAAACTATTCCAAGCCAATAAATAAAGATAGTACATTATATTCTACAAGAATTAATGACGTTATAAATTCAATAGAAGAGGAAAAACAAAAGTATATTGTCAGAAATAAAAAATTCTGATCTTTAACCTAAATAGAAAAATTGCCAGCAGAAATATTGAAAATATTCAAGAATATTAGAATAAATAAATTAAATTTCGACTAAAATCAGAAAAAAAACATATAACAAATCTAAAAGATAAAGATTCTGATAAGAATTGTGTTAGACACCCACAGCTACTAACATGAATACTAGAATATATAACCAAGAAAATAATGAAAAATTTAATATTGAAATCAATACTGCCTTGTCACTTCACAATTTAAATTTAAGACCCAATGAAGACCCTAAGAAAATGTTATAATATTATACAATCAAACTCATTTATAAAAGGGAAATTTTATAATCAATAGCCATTTCGAAAAGAAACACTCAATGAACTCTAGGAAGAAAAGCAATGAAGTTTCTAATGTAATGCCAAAAATTTTAGATTAAAGATATATTTTTGGTTAAATAATTGTCCAGAAGTCACTTCTAAAGCTCTATACTATAAAGATTTAAAAAGTGGATAGTTACAGCAGAGACGAACAAATTTCAAGTGAATTTTGTATTTGTACATACATGATTTACAATCTGGTAAATTCATTCCTTCATCGGACAATAAAATTACGGAAAGAACCGATTTAAGTGTCTAATCAATATATTTCTAGTTCGTAGCGATAAATTGTTTTGTTTTTGCAACAAAGATAAATAGCTGCATTCTCCGCCAAACTCAGCATAATAGATTAGGATGGAACGGGTTTGAAATTAAATTATAAAAAGCTAAAATTGGTAACGAATTCGTAATATTGGGGGTCACTAAGCAGATTGAGTATAGTCCCAACGACTAAATTCTGTTTTGGGAATGGAGAGGTGCGGGGCACAGAACTTAATATACAATGCCGCTGAATATCAAAGTTAACATTAATTACATGTTTCCTATGTCGCTGAATTAACACAAAAAAATTAATAAATAATGTGGGAAATATGACCAAGATTGGTGTTGTATGCGCCTGGAATTTCTTGTCTGCAGAAATACTGACGATTTTTCATCTCCAGGTAAGCTAAGAAAAGTAAAGTGAACATCGTGATAGGTTATATACAACACATTTATGAACTCTTTATAAAGTCAGCGTAAATGAGCCGTGACTAAAATCAGCGAAGTGGATAATAATAAACATTTCTAAGAAAAACATGAAAATATTAAAGTGAAATAGGTTAAAAAACTTTCAAATGACACTACAATAATATTTCCTGTTGCGGCGCACCTTACATGTATGAGGGGAAAAAATCGAATGTTGCCTTTTTTGGGTTTTTTGTGGCCTTTAAGTTATGTTCATACGTTCTATCCACGTATTTTCTTATGTAGTTTAAGTTCTTATTGTCCATTTTAATTACATTACAATAGCATACTTTTTTATCTATTTTAAGGGCAGAAATTATTTAATATTTTTCTGTTTTTATTTCACTTAATTTTATTTGTTTGTCATTTAAATTTTCAAATTCCTTAATGAACCCTGTACAACACGATACTTCAAACGCACTGTTATATACTTCCCTGTAGGAAACCCAAATATACCATCTAAAGTAAAATATATAAACATTTTCATTAAGAAACTAAGAGAACTTTAAAAAAATTAAATCATAATTAAAATTTAGAAATTCTATATTTATTCCAATGAATAAATCAGAAGAAATATATACAAAAGAAAAAGAGCAAGTTACAATATTGCCGACTACTGCAATATGAGATTATACCCCGGGGTTACCGTATTTCGGTATCGAGACTCAAAAGTAATTTAAATGTAAAAAGTAATAACTCCAGGAAAGAAACTTCTGACGGTTTACTAGATCAGCATTTCTTCACAGCGATAGAAGCTAAGTTCGGATTTTCCGGCCAAGTGCTCACACATTCTCCGTCTCTCAAAATCGTTTTTCCGTCAATTCTAACCCTCTGCCTCATTCCGCCATTTTGGCCTCGCTGTCCTCTTCTCTCCCTTTTTTGTACAGTTCACGTAATAGGTGGAAACTAGTCTTAGCACTACCAACTAAATCTGTTACCAATTTCCTGATTGGTTGGTGGGAAAGGTTTTCTCCTCTGGCTGCCCACTGGCGCTTCCGGAAAATTGCTTAACTTTGGACTATTTTTTGCTGGCAAGTTATTTAGAGAATACCTTACTTGTACCTTGCAACTCTTTTAACAGACTACGTTATAGTGGTAATTTACATTAAATATAAGTTAAAATAATAATTACAATAACATTTGAATAAGTTTTAGCATTTTATACTAAATCTGTACGGCAAAAAGTGCGCAATAGTATCTAAATAATAAATCAACGTATTGCAAATACGTACCTAAAATCAACAAAAAACAAAGAAAATAAATGAAATGTGCTAAAAATATTTTTTAAACAAGTTTAGAGCAATTTTAAGCGATAGATCAAAATATTTATGGATGTAATTGAATAATTAGTCCTTAGACCATGCATTTTATTCATTTTTTTATATTGAAGACTTTTTTTGTTCGTTGAGAATAATTTTTAATAATGGTTTTGAATTCTAATATTCATAAAACAGTAAATGAATTGTGTCTCCGAAGTACTTAAAGGTCCACGCTACGTAGAAAATGCCATTATATTTATGCAAGAAAAAAGAATTTCAGTAGGATTTAGCGGCCACCTACACAAACATATTCGACGACAGCGGAACTGCATTTCATGGCGCAGACGACGTTAAGAGGCGTAAAGCATAGCCTACCGGATCCCACGCACGTCCCAGGATTTGTTCTGGCTGACCTGCAAACTCGCAAACAGGCGCCATCTTATGAATTGCTCAACTCTAATACCAACTACGAATATATTTGTTGTTTGACGTTTCATCACCGTCTATTTGAAAATTTGCCGCTATAAGAATTCTTTTTATATTAAATTCGAAAACTTCACTGCGGATACACATTCTACAACATACCATAAGCCGTTATTAGAGGTCTTGGATCACTATGTTAGTAATTAACAGTCTGCAACAATTTTCATCTTATTTGTTTTCCCATTCTCCTTCACCAACCTCTCCGAAATATTCACCCCCTAAACCTATCGAATATATTATTTGCTTTGCAAATACGATACTTCTCACATTTAAAGGGTCAGAATCATGAAATTTTATAACCACTACTGCAATTATTATTTATTTCGTTTCACAGGCTTCTTATAAGTAAGATACAATATTTTAAATAAACATTTACTATTAGGATAATGAGTTGTAGTTTCAGATACAAATCACGCATATTAAAGTTATATTGTAATCTGATTTCAGAATTATTTCATGGTCAAAAATTAATATACTCAATATTTAAAAAGGTTAATAAATATTTTTTGCGTTTCGTTCAATATTATATGTTTGGCACAATTAAATTGTGTGTCCTTCACGCGTATTCCTCTTTATATCGGATCCTAAATTTAAAGAAGGAATTAAAACTGCTAGGTTGTAAGAAACGGTTGAAAATCATTTCGGTGATCCAAAAAGTATTTTATGTAGTAACCATGCGCCTTCTTCAATATGTTACTGTTATAGAAATAAGAAGTTACACTAACGTAATTGCTATTATGGAAAACTGGCTTGAAATGTACTCTCTGCAACGTGATTTCTCTGACGAAGCTACAGCCGAGAGTTTCCGTGGTTATCTGAGCGTTTCACGAAGAGCGTATACTCAGTTCTATTACAGATGGGTCCATATCGAGCAGTACAGAAATATTTATAAATCGTAAACACTTCATTAAAATTTTAATTTGGATGATGTCTTCATACAGCTATTAAAGGATGAACCGTTTTCTTTTGAAGCAGTTTAAGTTAATTTTATATTATTGAAGGGTTTTCATTAGAATGGTTTGAAAATATTAGCATATGTTAATGCGCGTATTGCATATTTTTAAATATTAAATTGATTTAAGTTTATGTGATCATTTTTAAAGTATTAGTCAAATGAAATTTAACTTTTTATTACCTCAAACGGACTTATCCCAGTTGCAAAGTCAATAAAACGTGAGAATCATTCATTTATGAAATATTAAGTATTGCGTTTCATTGAATGAAACTATTTTTTTATCAATATGTTTAAAAAAATTAAAAGGCTGTATTTTAATATTTCCTCGTGTAATGCCATTTACATTACTTTTATTACTACTTTATATTAATACGTTCCATTTTTAATTTTATTATTATCATTAAAGAAATGGGAAAGCAAGAAAGGAGTGAGACAAGGAAGCAGTCTGCCGCCCTTGCCCTTTAAATTATATGTAGAACAGGCGATGAAGAAAGTAAAAAATGAATATGGGAAAGGAATCATACTAGAGGAAGAAGTAATAAAAGCCCTTTGGTTTGCCGATAATATAGTATTATTAGGCGAGGCAGATAAATAGTTGACAGCCTTAATAAATGAACGTGGTCCAGGCGCAAGTTCAATATGAGAATTAATAGAGGTAAAACAAAGGTGTTGGGGTGTAGTATGGGGAAAAGGGAATAACAAATGGTGTTAAATTGGGAAGGCATATTTTGAGGGAAGTTAAGGAATTTTGTTACTTAATAAAAAGGAAACATACTGCAAGAAGAAGAAATAAAAAATTGTAGTATTAGGGGAGTCAGAAGAAAACTTGGAAAACAAAAATAACATGAACGTGGACCTGGAGAAGAGTACAAAATGAGTATTCATCGAGGGAAAACTAAGGTAATGGAGTATAGTATGGGAAATAAGCAACAAAGACTTTCGTAAAAAGAGGAATTTACTTACGGATAATGTTCGTATGTAATGTGGCGTTATGTGGGTGACGGTAGGAGTTGCGGAAAGGAAAAGAATAGAAACTATTGAAATGTGGTAATATAGATGGGTGGAAAGAGTAAATAAGCAGGAAGCAAAGTAAGAGAAGGGTAAACAACATAGAGGACTTTGAACAAGAGAAGGGATAGATTAATAGGCCACGTTTTAAGACATGAGGGGCTTGTAAAATTAGCATTAGTGGGAAGTGTGTGGGGTAAGAACAGAGGAGGGAATTCGCTAAGCAGAATAGGGAGGATGTGGGCTGTGGGAATTATGTAGGCATGAAAAGGCTTGCGCAGAATAGTTGGACCAGTCAAAAGCCTGGTTAATACAACAAAAACAATATATCTAGGAGGATACACTCCGCTATTCAAAATTAATCACTTTTACATACATTAATCCATTTAAAATTTACCTTATGAAGCCCACATGTACGGAAAACAACATCGTTGGTGTAATACATAATTATAAAATTGTTTTCTGACAAATTAGCTGTATTGTTTGTTTATTTAATTAAATTTTATTTCTGGTGTAATGATATCAGCAATGAATAAATAAATATGAAATCTAGTCTGTATTTATATTTAGTTTAGCTTACCACTCAGAGCGTGTTAATAATAAAATGACGTAGCTATAAAATATATCTATATCTGTTACATACATTAGTTACAGTTATAAAAATATACACAACTACTATATAATGATTAGATATTAGAATAAGAAATTTTGAAAGAGTTTGGTGGATGATCGCGGCATTGTGCCCCGTTCACTTACTGCTAGAAGGTACATTCTTTAATACGTTGCTGTAGGTTCCTGGCTGGAGGCAGTTATTACAAAATGACGGGCATCGTGTTTTTGGAATGCTGTTGTATGGTAATGGTATTGTTTGCTAATGCGCCTCATATACACGTGTCGCTACATCTTGTCTCGATCTGAAGGCACCGCGGTCAGATTTACGGTCGACACACACCTATTTATTACGTGAACTCATTGTCTAGGCCGCTTTATGTCAGTTGGTAGTTGTTCCCGGTAGTGAGCACAAACTTTACATGCTAAGTCACAACACGGACTGACAGTCGCTAATTCATTCTATTTTGTGAAACCCTTACGCCGACGTAATTCAAGTGTACTATACGTGTGAACCTATAAATATTTCGGTTGACAAAGCTGTTGAAATCACAAAGTTGAGATGGATCAGTTTATGAATTTAATGGTAACGGCTTAAAAGATATACATAGCATGTTTATTTAACCCGAAATAGAAGCTTAATTTATTCATCCATGCGCATATAAATTATTAAATGCGTATATGATAAGGCTGGCTACGTTAACCAAGAATAGGATTTAAGTGCTTTCTCTCTCTCCCTCTCTCTCGATCTCTGAGCACAAGCTGTGCGCCAGCCTGGGTTCCAAAAATCTTTTAACCTTATTTAAAGTTCTGCGTTTTTCTGACGTAAAGATGAACTTCACCCTACTGAAAAATTATGAGTCAGAGTATAAATATTTTATTTTCTTCAGATCGACAAGCTCCTCATAATTTATGATTCTTCGTTCTACTAAGACTTGTTTTAATATTTACACATACGGTGTGCGTTTGCACCTACGTATATAAGAAAGATATTTCCCCATTAAAATTTTTTATTGAAATTTTAGTACATATGTACGTATACCGTACTATATTTAAGAAGCGGGCTAGACTGTTAACTAAGCCAATGGCAAATCAATAATAAACGCACTGATTAATTTTAACGTCTAATTGATATGATACATACAGCCAAACGTGAGACGGGAATCCAGTACTATTACTGCCATTTGGTGAGATACTTTGGCAAGGAAGATTGACAGGTCAGCACTTAGAGGCCTAAAAATGTGACAAAAGCTTTAATTTGACACTTGTAAACAGCACGTGCGGACTCCGCGAATATAACTATGATCTAGAAGAGACAGGAAGTATAAAGGGACCAAGTGAAATTGACGGAGGAAATGAAAATAATAGCTACCCTTTTCACGCCCAAAGATCCAGGGACACTTTTACAACCTGAACATTTGACCTGCACCCCGCGTAAGACCTTGACAGACAACGTCAACACGAGCCACTAAGAGAAAGGCTGGAAGGATGCATCTTTTCAGTCACCGCCAGACAGACGAATATGGAGAAAATTTAATAAAAAACGATGCTGAGGTGATTTTTGGAAATTATTTCATTCATTAGCCGACCTCATGTGGTCTAGTAGCTAGCGTCGCTGCCTCACAACCCAGAGGCATGGAAATGGGCTTGGATGTTTGATTTGCCATGATCACGGAGACTTGGGTTAAGATTGATGGAGAATCGATACGCTGAGCACGTATCACTCCATATTCGGAATGTGTCATGTAAGATCACAGTCCGCAGTCGTCCTAGCAGGCAAAGGCCCGAATGCGGGATAGAAGAAGAATTCCTTCATTAAGTTTGGGAGAGTTTTGAGATGTTCGCTACGTTCTGAGTAACAAGTTCGCAGCATTGCCGAGTATTCGGCAAGTTATCTGGAGGATTCTCTTCACCCTCATGGCTGATTGTTTGCGTTGAGACGAGTACCTGTTTCAACGACCGCAGCTGACGAAGGACAAGATGGACCATCATCCCGAACATTACTATCTGCAAGCTGAGTGGTGGTGTAAAAATTCAAGTTTCTCGCCCCTGGCTATTTTGAGTGTAATTAAAAATTGCGTTGCCAGATTTTAATTACTATCCTCACTAGATCGCTAGAGAAAATTATTACTCTCCGTTGAGTTTAGCAAGTAGCCGGCCAAAAATTTAAATACATTAATTATATATTATTTGTAACTTAATGTCTTACTGTTTTATTTAATTTTGTTAATTTAAAATTGTTATAAGTTAAACTGAATAAAACTGTTTTTTATTTAAATTTTAATTCCATTTTTCATTAACAATAATGATTACAAAACCCCACCACACACATAACGTAACTATTCCTATCCTGGGCCTCGCAGCGCATAGTGTGGAAACCACTCCAGTAGTTTATGTTTGTTTGACACCGACAGTACTTAGAATTAGTAATTTCTGCCATTTACCGAGTTTAAACAATTCAGTGGTTAAAACTGATTTCTTTATTTAGGAATAGGATGGACAGAAAGGCAGCCTTTATGAGTAAAGAACTTCGGATGCGAGAGGCAGTAGTTAGAGTAAAAAAATTACAACTCGAACAAATTTCTTTCTTAGTTAACGTTAACTAGGCTGGAAGCAGTTGTGCCTCAAGGATTGGAGAACGTTTTTATGTAGTTGACGTGTTTCTTTCCGCATTAGTGAGGTAACGCCTATGGCTGCAACACAATGAACTAGACTTCAAACAAAAGAATACTGCAAAAAATACAGTAGACGTCGTAAATGGCACTATTCTAAATGCTGAGCATATGTTTAAAAGCTTTAATTAGTACCCATTCATACTTAATCGTGGATATAATCTTTATTTCTTATATGATTACTGCGTTCGAATTTTGAAAAATTGCTGCAGATTGAAGAGTTTGTTAAATAAAGGTCAAATGGAAATGATAAGTGAGCTGGAGACTAGAAAATGATTTTTTGACTACATATTTCTCTACAATAAAATATAAGTTTTAAAAACGACTTTGTGGAATATAATATTAACTATTCATGTCTTATATTAAATTATATTGCTAAAATTCCACTTCAGTAAATTGCATTTAAATAGCAATTTAAAATTTGACTGTTAGATTGTGGATAGAAATACGTGTATAGAAATTTCCGTTTCCGAAACAATATTAATTTCCGTTATGGAATAGGCTACGTTAAACATCAAAATATATTTAAAGTGACTGAAATTACGCATCGGAGCAGGCGAAATGTTTCAATTGAATAAAATTTCTATCAGATATGATAATTTAAAGCTAGTCAGACGAAATCTCAAGTAACAAACGTTATTGCACAAAATAATTTCTATGCAGAAATAGTAAGATTTTGTTATTTACACAATTATAATGAATTGTAGGTAAAAAATGTTTGTGATTGTTAAGTGTCAACACTACGCAATAATATAATTGTTTTTTATTCATTGACATTTATTGGTTTGGAACCCTGACAATTACATTTTCATAATGGTGTGTATATATAGTATTACATTTAACTACCTATAAACATACATGACTCTAGGGTTTGGACTATTGAGGCAAATAAAAATTAAGTTCACTGCGCTATTTAATGAATATTTGACGATTTAGAAGTGAAAATAGTGAAGTTATCTTCAAAAACGATCGTTCTATAATTTAAAATTTTTAGTTTTCAACTTCTAAGCTGATCGAACACTGTCTGTGTATCACATTAAATTATCTCACAGATATATTATTCAGCCTACTTACATTTCTATAACTTCTACACTTTTCGAAAATGGTTTGCGCCAAGTGGGCTCCAATAAAGATGACAGAGGCTCAAAAAGAAACACAGAAAATAGTGTGCAGAGATTTTTAGGAACAGCACGGGAAAGGTAAGGGCGACTTTCGTCAATGACAAGAGACGAAACATGGCTTAAACATTTTGATCTTGAGAACGTGCTGGTCCAGACTTTAACCATGCGGGTGTACAGCCCCAAGTTCCTATGTGGAGTAAGGCAGTTGAGAGGCAGAGGATTATAAATCCAAACAACTGTAAAAATTCGAAAGCTGTAGGATAAAAACTTAATTTTCAAATAAATGTTGTGCATTACTTTTTAGTGACCCTCGTGTAAGGAATATATGCAATAAAATTAGGTACTACGAAATTGATTTAAATCCGTGTTTCTCCCTTTGACAACTTAATATTAATGGCAATTATTTATGACTTAAAATCAGTTTAAACATTAATTGAAATCATGGTGATTTATTAAAATACTTTACTTCATTTCTTGTTTTACACACATTACTTAAATTATTACTTTTAAAAAATAAAATTCCTTCCTTCAATGATTATAAATATGTGAAGTTGGGGCAAAACAGGATACAGGATACCCTATTTTCTTTTACTGGATAGTTCTGAAGGCAAATAGGAGTGGAACATTGTAACTGGTCAAGGAAGAAGTCGATTTAACCAAATGTTTACTACACCTTGTGAATGAACTGTTGTTTTCGCGTCTTACATTTGTGACTTCATAATTCTTGCAGAATATCGACATAAGGTAATTCGCTTTTAACACTTTAATAGTAAATATTCGTAAATAGGTATCTTTAGCTGCATATAAGCTACGTAGAAGTTTAAATCTACTTGCATTGTGGTTCTGTGAAAAACCTGAGACCAGCGTGCAGGACGGAACGGGATACTACGTCGTACTGAAGAAAAAAAACCCTGGCACACTCACTTTATAAGAATGAGTTACAGGATACTGTACCCCATAAGAATAAATTAAGAAAGAAAAGGAACAGAAAAAAGGGGAAAATGTTAACATAGACTGTGCAGTTGCAAAAAAAATTGTTTTTCGTAAGTAAAAATTTGATAAAGCGATCTACCGTTCGCTAAGTAAGTATAAGGAAGAAAACACAAGAGGTTTTAAGAGGTTTTTAATTAAATTTAATTTAATTGCCTAAATGTATATACAAAATATCCTATCCCGTTCTTCTCCCGCGGGGAAATTTGTTTCTTTTAAAACTTCATCAAAAACCTAAATTCGTTGTCTTAATTTGTATTGATATTACATTAAGTTAGTAATAGATTATAGTAAAGTTTTATACTTTTAATAAGTAATTTTTCTTCTTGAATAATTTTACGAAAATTGTTAAAACAATAAGTGCCTCGTTCCACCTCGACTTTCCCTATAAGTTTTGGCGGGTTATCAATTCGTTCCTCAGACTTTTAGAAACCAGGCCTTAGTGAGTTAATAGAGAACATAGGTAAATGTTAATTGAATAGCTTCCTGTTGCAGGATGGTGTAATTTTATATGGCAATTAGGTGGCCCCCGCGGGCTCTGAGTGACACTCGGCCCTGTCCCCGAGTGCGCTTTTTACCGCATCGCCTCGTTATGTTGATTTATGCTGCGAAAGGAGCTGCCGAGCGGGTATTGCTTCGGCTCCCGGAATTCCACCCTCGCGGCATATCTTTCCATAATAAACGCAGCTATCTGCATAAAACCTGTGAAATTGTAACTGCGGAATTTGTTAATAACGACCCCCTCGAGGCGTTTCTGGTTTCTGGGAAGATTCAAATCTTTAACATCTTCCGGAGGGGTGCAAGCTCAATTTCGAACTAACTTTGCACATAGAATGCCTGTTTATTTTAGCTTCACCCTGCGAGGGGAAAATTTACTTACGAGCCTGCTCAGTTAGTATATCTAATAACGTAAACGTTTCAGTAAAAGCTATAATGTTTTACACCTCACGTGGAAGGAGCGAATAACGTGTATATTAATTTTTTAGAGTAAGATTCACGAAGAGACGCATAGCAAGAGCTCAGTGTTTTTATGTACTTTAATTATTAACTATATTACATTCCACAATGCTTAACTTCTTCCCAATGCCTACAACTTCCATTTGCTTTCTTACGAATAATGGAAAATATTTTTCTTTTCACGTAGTGCCAGTCCCTTGACGTTCAATTTACGAAACAGAACTTTCCATTAACCTTTTTCTATTTTTCCCCATCGTTAAACAAAATTTGTTTTTAACGAAATTTGATTGTTTCTATTAATTAGAATACCGTTAGCAGGTAATTGTTGGGTACAGCGTATATTTACCTATTATTCTGTATTCGTTAATTCCTAACAAAAGAAAATAATACGTGAAAGGAAATAACTTTTTAACACTAATAAATATCCTCTCTTTTGAAAATAAAAAAACTTTTTGCAAAAATAGTTGGAGCCGTAATTTTTTATATATAAATAACAGTTAGTAAATTTATTTCACCTCAAAAAATTACGCAACGAGAATTTGAAAAAAAATAATATTCTTCTTTTAAATTCTTACCCATATATTAGAAGACTGAAGCTTAAGCGAAAGATGGCGGAGTACGCCATCGAAACGTCGTTTCATTTAACCCGGAATGAAAGCCAAGAATATACACAGGTAAAGTCTTCGATCTCTGATATTAGAGGAAGACTGAATTCTTAGATTTAAAAAAATTATTCATCCATAGTCAACAATAGTAGAAAATCTATGGGCTTCATTGTTTTACCATATTTGCAACAAATACTGTATAAATTAATTAATTTGTTAGGTTAATATTTATATCATTTAACAATTTAAATTTTATTAAAAATTCTAAGTCATTTATAAATAATTTATATAAACACAATGTTGTAAAGAAATTGAGTGTTTATACTATAAAGCATTTTTATATCGGTCAGACAAAATTATAGTTTTCAAAACATAATTCAGGGAAAATATTGAAGAAAAAAAACTTAAGATAAATAATCTGTGTTAACTAAACATGTATATTTAAAAAATTACAGAACTGATTGGAGTCATGTTAAAATTTTAGGAGAAACAAGCAATTATTATTCTCGATGGATGTAAAAACAGATCCACAATATATAAATTCAATATACATGTCTCTATTATTATGAATTAATTGAACATTCTTGAAACTATGAAACTATTCATTTAGTTTGAAATATCGGTTACCACAATTTAAGTTTTGCGGTCATTTTTTGGTATTGTTTTCTCAGATTTCAATACAAGATGTTGCAATAATAATACGAAATTCAAACAAGATTTTAATTCTACGTAAGAACAACATACAAAGATGATTTATTTATATTTAACGATGTAAATGTAATTATTTTAATTTTTTGTAAAATGAAATGAAATTCAGAGGGACGAAACGTTTTAATTTAAATTCTATTTATGACTTTTGGCCATTTGTTTATTTACTGTTAGTTTTGGTACAGCAATATTTAAACTCACTAAGCTTTTGTTTCTCGCAGTAATAGAAATAAAATTAACTGCTTTTATTTTTTACTAAGTTGACATATATTTTCTAATACAGTCGTTAACAAACTATAATTAATTTACATATTCTCACAGATAACACTTAATTGGTGGTTATAATTAATTTAGGAGCAGTGCAATAAAAAGAACGTTAATGTTCTATACAGTATACGAGGGTCATCCACGTGGTGGCTTCTAGACACTTAGATAACCTCTAGACAGCACTTTCTTAGTCAGAATGCGGAATATTTACCTACATGTGTTAAAATTATGCTATTACCATTATACGTGTTCATACGGTGTATTTGTTTGAATCTGAAAATTATTGATTACTATCAATGTTTTGACAGTTCTGAAATTGATAACGTAATATTAGACTCGTTTAAACATTTTATGATCATTTATCCGACGTATATAATACTATTTAGTTTATTACCCACTTTAAAGAATTTTTAATACTACTAAAAAAGTGTTGTGCATGAAAATATTTTAGTTATCTTTGCCCTAACTGTCAAAAAGATGTAAATACTGTATTTACTATATTAAATCTGGTGACAGCTGCAGCAGAGATATTACTATAGTAAAACAGAAATCAGTCATAATAAAATTTGTAATATCTGAAGAGAAACATCTTGTGTGTTGTTGTGGTATTCAGTCCTAAGACTGGTCTGTCTACAACCCTCCATTTCTAACGTCTATTGCGCTAGCCTTTTCATTTCCACATAACTACAACAGCTACATCTTGCATAATCTACTCAGCGTATTCCATTCGTGGGCTCTCTCTTCTGTTTTTACCCCACACACTTCACTCTAATGCTAATTTTACAAGACCCTCATGTCTTAAAACGTGGCCTATTAATCTATCTCTTCTCTTGGTCAAAGTGCTCCATGTTGTTCACTCTTCTCTTACTCCTCTTCCTGCTTAGTTACTCTACCCACCCATCTGATTTTCAGCTTTCTTCTATAGTACCACATTTCAATAGTCTTTTATTCCTATCCGTCCACGTTTCGCACACTTCATTCGAATATTTTTAGCAATGATTTACTAATATTCACAGTTATAATAGCTGTAAGTAAACTCCTCTTTTTTTGTGAAAATCTTCCTTTCCTGTGCTATCATACTCTTTATGTCTACAGTACTTCTTCCATCTCTAGTTATTATGTTTCCCAAGTAACAGAATTCCTTAACTTTCTTCAAAATATCCCTTTCCAAACTAAAACCCTTTGTTAAGCCACTGTTTCCCACACTACTCTCCATTACCATGGTTTTCCCGCCATTAATCCTCATATTGAACTCTTTCTCCAGGACCACGTTCATGCCATTTATTATAGTTTCGAAGTCTTCTTCTGACTCCCCTAATACTACAATATCATCGGCAAAGCGTAGGGGTTTTATTTCTTCTCCTTGCAGTATGATCCCTTTTCCATGTTCCGTTTTAACGTTCTTCATCGCTTGTTCTATATATCTGAAAAACAGCATGGGCGTACTCCTTCCTTGATTTCTGCTTTATTGTTTCGATCTTCAATTCTAATTACTGGTGACTGCCTTCTGTAGAGGTTATGAATAAACCTTTTTTTCTCGACATTTTATTCCTGTCCTGTTCATAATACTTAATAGTGTGTTGCAACTGACATTATCAAAGGCTTTTTCTAAATCTACAAATGCCATGAATGTAGCCTGGTTTTTTCTTGTCCTGTCTTCTAAAATTAGACGCAAACTCAATATTGCATCTTTTGTCCCTACATTCTTCCTAAAGCCAATATGATATTCTCCTAAATGGCATTTTATTTGTAGTTAAATCCTCCTATATACTATTTTCGTTGATATATTGCATGCATGAGATACTTAACTTGTAAGTGCATTTCATGACTACAAACATCGAGGCAATAGGGTTAGATCCTGTTCCTATGTTGAGATTCTTACACGCTTTTTACACCCAGTTGAAACCATTTTCATTGTTATTCGAAGGCGGTAACGGTAATATTTGTGTGAAGTGTGGGAATGTGTCGCAGGTAGAGGGTGCAGCTGATGGGTTATCTGTTACCAGGGGCGGCATGTGTGGGATGACATGGGGGATTACTTCTGCATCTGTGGCTGTCGAGGTGGTGGGAGACAAACGTCAAAAACACAATATATTGGTATTGCAGATGTCTCGGAGATATGTTACTTCCTCGTCACATGCAGATTTAAATAACCAGAACAGTTCGGGTAGTATGAGTTGTAAGAAAAAAATATATCAAGTCGACTCTACAGTTATCGATATTTAATGACATAACAGGCATTTAACAACGATGTTCTTTTCAATTTATTGAACAGAATGGTAATGAAAATGTGCTTCAAAACGGTAATGACCTTAAGTATATTGCAATTTGCTGGAAATTTCCCTAAATTCGGTGGCTGGTTATGCAACTACAAGTCTAAACAGCTGCGTAAATTAAAATTATCTTAGCTTTTGTTTCAAAATTCTTATTTTGAAATAAAATTATCTCCTCAATAATTTTATTTATTGCTTTATAAATTTAATAATAATCTCCAAAACTTTTCTCGCACAGAACCATCAACGCTGTCTCCCTCATTCTCTAACAATAATTGTATCGCACTAACTCGTTCTCTCTTTTAATTCCTCTCCTATCACAGCTCCAGTGACGTCACACCTTCACCACTTCCCTTTTTAGCACTTTTATCCATCAATATCCCTCTGACGGTATTGTTAAAATTTCACTCCTCCCTGTCTTTGTTCGCCGATAATTTCCCACACACCTTCGAGTCATTAGAATACTTCTAGTACGGGTTTTAAATATATTTGTAAATCATATTTCTAAAGTTTAAAAATATTAACTACCTAGTGTATATATTCACGAAATTTTTAAATTTGTGAAGCCGAACATAAATGTTTGAAAGGAATGACTAATTCTATGAATATTCGACTAGAACTCGCTCAGCTCTGACATCGGATAAACGTAGCGTTGCGGTCTACCAGTGAAGTGTTCACCATTCACGGATAGTTTTATATAATACTAGCTGGGCGCCCGGCGTTGCCTGGTAATTCATTTAATTTCTCCAATAATCTCTCTCTGTCAAAATATGATTTAACCACCAGATCGCAAATAGCACAAATGAACGCTGAAAATAAAATGTTTTAATTACATGGAATGCCACTGAATGAACATGTGTATAAATCGTAATTCAAAAAAAGCACCCTACACATTTGCATACTTCATTTGTTCAATGTTGAATTAGTCGATAAATAATACACTCAGCATGCACGCAATTATAATGCAGAGAATATATCAGAACTCAGCAATCCGAAATAGAAATGTCAAAACAATGCCAAGCTATGACGCAATGAACTTGCGCAAGTATTGATGCGTAAGTCAAATGTCACGGATTATTTAAATGGCCAGGGTGAAAATTTGGGATTATATGATTTTTATGAGAAATCCAGGTACATATATATTTTTTCGGAAAATTAAAAAAAGTTCTGGATCTCGGGTCCAACTATAGCTAAGAACCATTCACGTGACTCCATACGTAGTCTAAAAGAAATGCATCGAAATCGGCCAAGCCGTATAGGAAGACAAGAATTACTAACACATGCACATCGTATTTTTAAATATAAAGACTCTTCCTCCGGCGGTGAAGAAGATTAATAATTACAAGAGTTTTGCGAATCAGTGTAAGGATATTTTACTGAAAGCACAGTTTTTCTCAGTACATGTTCCCATTAGAATTAATTGTGTTTCTACGTTTAGTTCCACGAAGAGACTAGCCTGTCCTTTGTGTTCGTACTTCTTCCTAGTGTACGTCTGATAGGTTTTTAAATTTTATTCTCCTGTGTTGTGTAATTCCAAATGTAGTAATATATAATTGTCTGAATAATTATTTCACCCAGTGCGTGTTTATTTGTATGCGTAAGTAAATATTAAGTAAAAAATTGTAACGTTAAAGAATGATTATTTAAAATTATTTTTTTAAAAAACAATTATATGCTGGACAAATGCGTATGCCCCTATTTTTAGTTATGTAGGCTTAAACTTCTAATTTTTATTAATTGTAGTTTCTAATAATTATTTAGTAAATTTATGTACCTTACTTTCTGGAATAAATGAAATCAAATCGAAACAACTTGCCGAAAAAATCCAATGTCAATTTACATTGACATTTACTTGCAAGAGCTACTGTTTCGTGTCCACTAGCAAGGACTAGAGGTCAAATGTAGTATTAATGAACTCACTAAATTTTACATCACACCATTGTTTCTTTCCAATAGCTTTACTTCACACAATTGTTTCTTTCCAATAGCTTTTCATCACACAATTGTTCTTTCCAATAGCTTTACATCACAGAATTGTTTCTGTTCAATAGCTACACAAGCGATGAACGCAGGAAGTTATCATTCGTTAAGGAAGTTACGGGAAACAGTGGAATAACAAAGGGTGGTAGATTGGGGAGGGATATTTTGACGGAAGTTAAGGAATTCTGCTACTTGGGAAGAGTAATAACTAGGGATGGTAGAAGTATAGTAGACATAAAGAGTAGGATAGCACAGGCAAGGAAGGCTTTCGCGAAAAAAGAGGAATTTACTTACGGGCAATATAAGTGTGAATATTAGGAAATCGTTGCTAAAATGTTCGTGTGGATCGTGCCATTATAAGGGTGCAAAACGTGGACGAAGGAGTTGGGGAAAGGAAAAGAATAGAAGTCTTTGAAATGTGGTGCTATAGGTAAATGGTGAAAATCAGATGGGTGGATAGAATCACAAACGAGGAAGTTATGAACAGAATAGGGGAAAAGCGAACAATATGGAGGACGTTGACTAAGAAGAGAAAGGATAGATTAATAGGCCACGTTTTAAGACACATTAGAGGGAAGTGTGTGGGGAAAGAACAGAAGCGGGAGGCCAATGATTGAATACGCAAAACAGATTAGGGGGATGTAGGTTGTGCTAGTTATAAGGAAATGAAAAGGCTTGCGCAAGTTAGGTTAGCATGGAGGGCTGCATCAGACTAGTCTTAGGACTGAATACCACAACACCATGGAAGTTCAACACTGCACGATGAAAGGATGATCCTCAGAGGTTCCCTTTTTAATTCCGCTGGATTTATACAGCATAATGAGTTCCGTTTCTTGCTTTTCGATTATTTCCCTTGTTATTTGATCTTAACAATTATTCTTTGGTCCACCTGCTATGGTCTAGTGGGTAGTGTCTGCCTCGGACCACACGGGTCCCAGGTTCGATTCCGGGCAAGGGCTTGGGTGTTAGTGTGCGTCTTATTTTTCCTAAATCGAGTAACCTTCACAAGTTATATAAGGTCCTTAAAGTTGAAAAGTAGTCGCTAATAAGCTTATATTGAATTTAAAAAAATTCTCTGACTTCGTAACGTTCAAACCATCGACAACTCGTGCTCAATTGTAGCGCTGTAAATGATTAACTAAAAGTGATAGAATGAGGTATGCACTTACGTCCAATATTTAAAATGCGAAATAAATTTAAGAGTGGTTTTCGATAGACGCCTGAGGCTGAATTACGGACGACAGCGCACTGTTAATATCGACAGACTTCCCTGCCAGATGAAGCAACCCCTGTTACCGCGATCAAGATGCTCGCCTGATAATTGTTACCTTTCTGTTGTTCCGACATTCAAATAAAATGTCCGCCACTGCGTTAATAGCGCATAAAATACTGCGACTACGGATCTTTCTCAAGCCACTGAATAGGACGGCGTGAAACGAGTAATAAAATATCCGTTCATTTTGAAATGGTTTCTCGCACGTGTTTGAGTGCAAGTGTTTTCAGACAAAAGAAACCGCAAAGTTATAAAGAATGTTGATGGGGACCTCAGTGGTTCTATATACAATGGTATTCACCACTTTCTTAATGATTCCATTTAAATACGGTATAAACCTGGAAGACCCTCACGCACTTCTATCTTTTATGTACTCCTTAATAAAGCGTTTATACTCCTTTGTGTCTCGGAATATTTACTACTACTTGCGGTCGTCTTTTCAGGATCCCCCAATAGTCCTTTCAGTCTTTTTATTCCGAGTGTCTGGTAGCCACATTTCAGAAACATGAAAGTCTGTATTTCTCACGACACGTTTTAGTAATTCATTTATTCATTTAAAATTCTTTAACTAAACATTGCCATGAATGACTTTTTATATTACGTTTATCTCGTTATACTTTACCTTCTCTGCATTTCCTGCGGTGTCTGTTTTTGAAAATAGGTTTTCTAAAGACAGCTTGCATTAAATTTATTTATACTTCCACACAAATTTGTAGTTTACTACAGGAGTTGAATTAGCAACGAAGTAATATTCCTTGCCGAGTTCAGTATTCTTTCCGTCTTGTTTGTCCCCTTGTTGGTATTTTAATTTTTAATGTTTTCCTTAAGTTTTGTATTTTCTTAAGGGCTAGGCTTTTAAGCTTGGAGTAACATCTGTAGATAAATTGTCCAACAACCATACGCCAGAAGAAATTGATATCAACATATTAAATGTATGATTCTCTACCATTATAAACTTTCGGTTTCATCATAGTTACAGTTTTTCAGTTGTTATTTTGAACATTAACATTACTATTATGCGCTATTGGTTTTGACTGTTATTCCTGCCTCTTTGATTGTGAGAGATGCACGTATAAGTTTTCATCCTTTTTAATTTCTTGTGGGATCTGTGTGTGTGTGGTTGGGGGAGAGGGGGTAACAAGAAACATCAGGGTGATCCTGAAACAGGTAACTCCCCTTTAATAGCATATGAAGGGAATTGAATATGGAGGGATTTGGAATGTTAAGCAAAGGAGCCAAGGGTTGACTAAGGCCCCCGAGCTATAGTTTACGAATACTTCAACCTGATTCACCTAAAAATATGCAGGGCAAACCCAAGAAAACCTGTATCAGGTAGGTCGGGCTGTTGGGTATTCGTCTTACTCCCTTCCGAATGACGGGATAAAGGTTTGATGTGGGGTTACAGAATTCTCATCTCCGTACCTCGACCAGTTTTGGAGGAAGCTGGCTGATTGGTCCAATAGGATCAGAGGGCAATTATTACCAAAGTCACACCTGATAAGGTTCCAAATTTATATTTTTGCACAATTCATTTATTTCCAGTCAGATATTTTGACTTATTTCGGAGAATATTGCAATATCGCCTCATCTCACACTTTCTTGATTTATATGCTCTCTGCATCAAACACTAATCCAAAAGTGACCACACGTCGATTGTTGAACTTATTAAACAAATAATTAATGAAAGCTAATTAAATTATAAAAAATATTTCATATATATATATATCATTTCTTACTGGAATTATATTTCTTTACTATTTATTTTGAACATTTATTTATTGT
Source organism: Eucriotettix oculatus (assembly GCA_034510155.1). Lineage (NCBI taxonomy): Eukaryota > Metazoa > Arthropoda > Insecta > Orthoptera > Tetrigidae > Eucriotettix > Eucriotettix oculatus. The sequence continues at coordinate 171,615,174 of CM067377.1, forward strand.
CTTTTCTTAATGATCTGCTAGTGCTTTGATCTACAAGGAATCAAACTCATCCAGAAAAGTATCTAAATTCATTATATAGTCGTTTGTAGAGCACGAAGTAACATCGTGCTTATAGATATTCACATTCACGTAACTTCTTCAAAACTATTAATTAATGATTGATATGTATGAATCTTTCGGTAACGGAGACCGGGATTAAGACTGATGGAGAATCGATATGTTGACCACGCATCACTATAAATTGGAAATGTGTCGATGACACTCCGCAGTCGATCCGGTAGGCCGAGGTCCTGAATGGGCTGTAGACCCATGGAGGAAGAAGAAGATGAATGGCTCTTATATTGAACAACGTTCATTTATTTCGTACCATCAGAATTTTACTGCATTATCTACTGCATCTGTTTTTGAAAATCTACCATTGAAAAGCTGTAGCAAAACGATTTCATTAAACGTAATTACATTTCCACACAATTCAAATTCAGCACAGGAATTGAAAACACAAACGAAGTAATTCTTATTGCAGTGTTTACGAAGTATACTTTCAAATCGGTGTACAGGAATCAAATTCTGTTAGAAAAATGTCAAAGTATATTATCCACCCGTTTTATATCGCCAGTTTATAAATTACGGTTAATTTTTTTTTCACGTTGTATTTGTAATTTTCCCCTATTTATGCTCTGTGAATTCCGAAATGCCCCGAAGAATCGCCAAAGGTTTAATGTTATTGTTGTGGCAATCAGTCCTAAGACCCTCCATGCCAACCTAGACTTTTCATTTCTACGTAGCTACCACATCTCACATCCTCCCTAACCTGCTTATCAGATTCCATCCTTTGCCTCCTGTTCTTTCCCCACAAACGTCCCTCTAATGCTAATTTTACAAAACGTGGCCTATTAACCTATCTTTTCTCATGATCAAAGTCCCCCAAATTGTTCTCTCTTCCCCTTTTCTGGTATTTCCTCGTTAGTAACTCTATTCACCAGTCAGATTTTCAGCGTTCTCCTATAGCACCACATTTCAAAGTCTTTTATTATTTTCCTTCCTACAACTCCTACCGTCCACGTTTCACACCCATATAACTAACGCCAAACTCAATACAATATTCATCAGTCACACCAACTATGGGGCATCATATTAAAATTCTAACAGACGCGATGCCTCCTCAATTCACTGTCACTGTGAGTATCAGTAACAGATGCCAATATAATTAGAGACGACCATAAGAGATGAAAGAAAAATGGAGGGTGAAAGTCTGAAAACATTCACAAAGTTTGCGTCCTAGAATTTTTTGTTAAGTGCTCTAAACCTAAGTCTTCAATTTTTATTTTTTATAGTAAAACTTTTTCACGGGCGAGTTCTACCGTTCCAAACATCTGGACCCCCTTATTCATCCTGACGCAATTCCCCCTGCAACTGATCAAATTAGGCGAGACACCACGCCCACATATCTATAAAAAACACACTAGAATTTTGGAGAAATCTCTTGTGTACACGATCGTCCATTCTACTCACTCTTTGATACGCTGAGTAATATTTAGCATGTCGCAGCTTCAATCCTTTGTCCTTGACGTCTGAGTTGGATGTTTGAAATGATGGTTCCCATCTTCCTCCCTTCCCTCTTTGTTATTTTCATCTCACTGGAGTACCCCTAAAAATCTCTCCTGTTAAACAAGTCGCAATACAGTATAACTAAGCATCTAATAGTTATTATAGACTTATGCATTAGCGAGGAGAATGGTTGGTTTTTGGTAAGGAGCTCAGAGCTAATGAGCGGTGATGACAATTCGGTGTTGTGGCGAGGCGGCTCCGTTGCACGCAAATCGATGCGCTAATGCGGTCGCGCCGGAACGCCAACAATCTCACGCCCCTCGATACTCCACTTCATACATACTTCATCAACAGTCTCACTCACCACAACGTCACATTTGAGAGGAAAATATTAGAAAACGGGCTACGGATCACTGACTTACACTTGGAGTTACGAAGACGAACATGGTAGGATGAAAAAACCGCAAACCGAAAAAAATCTTTAAATCGTATTGCCATTCGTCTCAAGACCTCTCTGTGGAACGCGATGGCCCTTTATGAAATCTGTATAAACAGATATTTTGGGACTACAATTCATAATCAGTATGGTTTTCTGACCCGATTTTCTTCTTCAGCAAAAAAAAAATTGAAGTTAACTAATTTTTAAAATGTCTGGTAGAGAACTGTAACTTACAAAAAAAATTGAAAGGGAAAGTATAATGTCTTGTCTAGTATATAGTATGGTCCAAATAGACAAACAAATTTATAAAGAGCTTATCAATAATAAGACCATTACTCTGCCCTTCGGTAGACCCCACCAGGTACTTAAAAAGAATTGAACTAAATTAAACAAGGGTCAAATGTAAATGTAAAAGAAATCACAAAGATATTAGAGCTTCAATTGAAGCAATCATTCTTTCTTTGAATAATATATCGTCAAAGATATAACTTCGAGGATTTGGACGTTTAAAGTAAAAATATTACATTTTATATGAACATTTCAGTAACCCCCCTAACATAATACACATTCTCAATATCTATAAATTTAGCGGTATCCCTATTAAAAGAATGGCTAGTAGATAATATTTGTTTAGAGACATTTTGCTATTATTCTAGGAGATTTAAGTTGGTGCGATGCATCTTAATCCCAGTTTTAAGGCTCGTTTTGTTTGACCAACCTAAATTGCATTAAAATCATTAGACTGAACCTTATATATAGCACAGTGCTCGTCACCAAAGTCTGCTAGATCTTTATTATTCTTAATCACACAGATAAGGCTCTGCTGGCTGAAAAAACAACGGAAATATTATGTTTTCCAAAAATAATGAGTTTTGGATATTATAGTTCACCGTTATAGGGTTATTTTTAAACGCTTGGAGAAAAGCATCGAAGTTTGTTGAAACTGTTTTTGATCATAGGAATCAATGATTTCTGGAAAATAAGAATGTGTCGTTAAGATGTTAAAAATCATATTTAAATTCTCAGAATGAAACTTTGGGTCAGAAAGTAAAATCCCACGGTCAACTCAGTTCGGTTCCTCTCAAACAAATGTATTGCGATCACAGTAACGCTGAAAATAATAAGGTTCGATTTTCTAACCAGGAATATTTTCAATCTCTCTGATGCTTAAATTATTTGAAGGTTGTTAAGCAATTTCCTCATAAGGTCGAATTGCCAGATGGAAGAACCTGTGGGAGATAATCTTGGCTCTCGTAGGAGGTTCTCCTCAGCGTGAGAATGGTGTTTACTATCATGGGTTTCTGATTCTCCTGCAGAACGGAGAGGGAGAATGGTGCTACTCCAGAGCAGACTCCATTACCGTCATTCGGAAGGGCGTGAGACAAGTACCTAATGGCGCAACCTATCTAACGCTCGTGTTCTAGTGTTTGCTTCAGGTGAATGCCGGGTAGGATCCTTAAACTATAGCCCGTGGAGGTTCGTCAACCTTAAGCTGCCTTATTCTTTCCATCTCCCTCCTTTTTAATTCCCTTCGTATTTTATTAAAGGGGCGTTGCAAGTATCTAAATCACCGTCATGTAAACCCTCCCTCCCTCAAAAAATGCAAATTGCACTAAGTTTGGCAAATGATAACCTTTTTCCTTCTCGATAAATCAGCTCTTCATCGCCATATAAAAAAGCAGCAAAACAGTAAATTAAATTTGATCGCTGCATCACAAAATATATCTGCTTCAACTGCATTACCAAAGCTTACAGTTTGCTCCACAATAATTAAAAATGATTTTTTATGTGCTGCAATTCAAGCCCAACCTTTTATAACAAAAAGAACGATCTGAAATATTGTATAACCATTTTGCAATGTTTAACAATGAATAAACTTTACGTTCTGCAAGTAAACTCATTAAATGATATATCCTTGAACAATAAAAAATGTGTTTCAACAAAAAGGACTTTTACTACTTCTAAACATAATCCTCGTGAATAATAATACACTTCTCCCAAAGAAAAAATATTTTTTTATACCTGACGCAAAGAAATATTTGTCTTGTTATTTGGCCCAATTTCCCACAAATTCTTTGTTGCTGAACTTTTTTTCCGCACGCAATACCACCTTGAGTGGATCATAAAAATGAAAATCGGTGAAGCAAAATATGGGCTGTATGGGTGATGAGGTAATATCCGAAAACCCATTTTTTCGATTGTTTCTTGGGTCATCATTCGGAACTCGCTTTAAATTGCTGTACTCGATCTTGTTACTGATAGCGTTATGAGTTGGGCAATCCTTTTACTATATCTTCAATACGTCGGTTTTCACAAATAATGTCGCCAGCTAGGACATTGCCCTTCAGTTACTTAGGTCAACTGTTCTACCCAGTAGTAAAGGTTCCAGCGTTTAATACAGCTTTCACTATACTGTAAAATCATAATGGACAAACCTCCAAAGGAATCGTCATCGTTAAATGAAATTTTGAGGTTGTAAATAACACAAATTTTACCCGTTAGATGCTCTCAGCTCATTCCAATGGATTTGGTGAGTTCAATATCAGCGGTTGCTAACGGCATAGTCATTGATAATTTTATTAAAGTTGCATGTAACTTCAATAATATACAGTGTATTTTTTCTGAATCCAGTATAGGTAAACATGACAAACCTCTGCGACTAAAAATAAGTAGGTTTACGGCGTTACAAATTCTCAGTATCCTAGTTTAAGCCTCTTAAAGTACCATCTGCAGAACAATTGAAATCTTCGTCCTTGCGATCTGTGTATTGTGTGCACTGAACCTTCTCGAGTCATGATTCTGAGAAGTTGCAAGCGTCTTCGCAATCCGCTGTTGAGCTTGGGCAACTTAGGCACATGTACTGCAGGAAAACTCTTCGCCAATTACGCACGAGTGTATTTCTGAACTCAAACTACGACGACTTCAGCATTTCGTCTCCAGGATTTAAAATTTGAAATGTTAAAATAGTGTTTTGAGTTCATTACACTGCTGTAAGTCAGACATCTTTAAAATTTTCAATCTGGAAAGTATACACAAATAAAAAGAACAATACTTAATTAATTTCATTATTTAATTCAAAATTTGTCCTTGACCCGGCAACCCGTCGAGGGCCTTGACCGACCGGGACGACTGCGGTCTATCGTCTCCCATAACACATTCCGAATTTGGAGTGATACGTAGCCAGCGTATCGATTCTCCTTCAGTCTTAAACGCGGTTTTCGTGACCATGACGAACACAGGCATCCGTGACCGAGGCCGGGGTTCGAAGCCGGGGCTCCTGTGATGTGGTGACGCTGACCGCTAGACCACAGCAGGTCGGCAATGAATATTCTGCTTATAAATATTTATAGTATAAGGCGTCTTTATTCTACTATATAAAAATGGGTAATTAAGATGCATATGTAAATTTTAATAGAATAAACTAAATTTATGTTTTTAATTGTCTCAATTCAATTATTAACGGATGATTAAATTTCTTATAGTGTGTTACAAGCCATTGTTTGTGAGATAAAATTTAATTGGTCACTCCCTAAAATATTTCCTAACATTTCTTAACATCATTAAGAAGAAAAGTTGCAGGAATCACACGGTTCACAGAGAAATTGGAATTTTTATGTGTCGCTTAGACATTGGATGTATATACAACTGTTCTTGGAAATACATTAAGAAAATAAAAATAAAGGTTCCAAGATTTTCAAACTTAAAATTCACAATTTTGTGAGAATAGGGTCGTGCATATATATATATATATATATATATATATACCTTTACTCCCTCTAAGTAAATATAAAGCATTAGATTGATGACATTTAAATTATGTTCATATTGTGACAACAAAAGGTTTAAAATTCATACAGATATTACCGCTATTAATTATTGTGCTAATCATTTGTATACGTAACAAATTAATATAATTCCCTTTTTGGTAAATTATGCAGTGTGAGATATTCCATGCAATATGCAAGAGCCTCAAAATGAAAATCTGTTAACAGTAGTAATAAGGCATTTGTTTAAAAATGATCTGCAGAATTTCTGTGGTGTTTCAATCCGACAGAAAGAAAGACTAGAGTTTTGCCCCGACCTGTACTGGGAAGCGGATACCAATTAGTTATATTTGGAGGGGAAAGTTAGGGGGCAGAAGAAACGCCTCCATCAGGAAGGAAAAAAATAAATTAAGCCTCCCAATGAATCAGTCACGCGTCGATTCCAAGTAATTGATCGTTATTCGTCTTCAAATTTTACAGTTTACGAAAATTATACTGAATTAATGACCCGTATTGCACGTTTTGTTTCCGGAACCAAGTTCATTATAATAACCTCACTTAATAAAATTTACAGCTAATATATAATTACAAACTGAAATGGAACGTTGAGAACACACAAAATAAATTTTGATCTTATTTAAAAGGGATTCCCATAGATACAATGGGAGACAGCTGTTGTTCGTCTTTTAATATTTATAGTAATATTATTAACCCATGCGTCAAGTTTGAATTCCAAATCGCAGCAATGTAATTGCAGTTTCGTCAGGCCGATAAAAATTACGCAAGATATACACTGGCAATTAAGGTACGTTGACAGGTTCATAAGCATAACCGCGCGCATTCTGTTAAAATTTCCCACCAAAGAAATATTGGTTTTAGGTTGCAGACTCTATAGAATATTTTCATAATTGTCTCTCAATACTGTTTTCTGGTGTTAAAGTTTTTCACCAAAATCCGTTATTCCTGCCAAGTATATCAAAGCTGCATTTATCGTTCTTCGAAACGCAAATGTGTAGTCCATTGCCCCAACGCTATAGGACGCAATGAATATTTACCTTGCGGACGAGCTACAAATCAACGTTCCTGATACTCTGTCTATTTATTTGGCCATAGATTTCCTAGGGGACATGACGTTGACAGGCGCAATGCTGATTTAATAGATGGCGTGTTCAATTCGACTGTGCAATTACAATGTCAGAACTGAAATGTTACGCTTTGTCCAAATAAAAGATGTGCTAATTCCAATTGAGCTTTTATCTTCACAGGACATATTAATTAAACGTTTTCAATTAAATTACCTACGTAACATATTAATGCACTTAAATATAAATTTTAATGCTTTACTAAAACGTATAAATTTTAATGCTCTACTAAAACGTATTGTACAGCTAAAAAGCAATTTAGTTAGTTCAAATATGGATTAATTTGCTTCGGTTCCTAGAAGACTGCTACTTTTTTATCCTTTGATCTCTTTTTGCTGAAATTTACATAATACGAAGCTCTTGTTTTAAAGTGGGAAGGAAATGTATTACCAATTCCCCTCGTGCTCAAAGAATGGCGGGGAGCTAATTCTCAACAGATTCCCCTTCGACATTTCCAGTGGAATGTTAAAAAGTCAAACTGTTCTAAATGCTGAAGGCATCGCTCAGTAATTCAGTACTAAACGAGTTTTCTTATTCAGACAGTTGTAATGTAATGTAACTCAGATCTATATCACATTGTATCTTAGACAATATAGATCGGCTAATTAGTAATTTTAGCAGTAGTTTTGTTTGTAAGTCATACTCTTAGCATATAGAATCCTTCAAAACAAAATAAAATTAATAATTTCTTCAAGGAATTTTTTTAAATAAATGATTGATTTTTATTTGATGAAACGATGAAACCCTTGGTTTTAATTGGTCACACTATTTAATAAAACAAAAATTATATCGTATGTTTTAAAACATAAAATTGAGTATGGTAATGTAAAAATAATACAAAATTTAACTGTTAAAGTTGATTATTTTAGATTTGTTTGGACTTTCACTAGTCAAATCTCGATTGTAAATTTCATGATAAACGTCGACACTTCTGGGGGTTTAAAAATTTCAACGTGGCTGAATTTTAATTTCTGGACTCATTGAAATAAAATTTCAAAGTAATTTTCGACAATTTGTGGATGTATGTTGCCAGATGTGTTTTGTTATCAGAGGAGCAGTAATATTTGTTGAACTTTAGGAACTCCGAAGTTCAACAAATGCCCTGTGTAGGCCATCAAATTCTGGAATCATGTACATTCCACGAAAAATTTAGAAATTATATATTACTTAATATATATTCAAAATTATTAAATTGGCAACTGAAGGTATGTACAGTAGATTTAAGTTTTAAAACATTTTAGAAGGAAATTTGCTTTCATATTGTATTCATTTCATTTATAGTATGTTTTGTAATACGGCATAAGCCTAAAGTTTATCACAACAATTTAATAAAAATTACACTCAAAATTAATTTATAATTTTGGTTTTATTAAATTGTGTGACTGATTAAAACCGAGGGTTTCATAATTTGAACTAAATAATGTGTTAGACGTAAACGTATGCCACGAACGTTCGCCTTATTCTATATTACAGTTTGTAAGTTTAGCACCATTAGAGAAAGTTTATAAGCATATTAAAGCTTACAGTAAATATAAGGAAGGTTATGAAAGAAAAATAAATTTTGTTTGAATTCCTGAGGAAGCAGCGCCTTCAAAATTGTCATGATCAACCTACTTGAGAGCGGGTGTCTTTGTGGACGGTTCGACGTCGTCACTAACCATAGATATGATTTTATTAACTTCTTTTCCATTAATTTTCGTATCGACGTATTCAATCCCACTTCAAAATGATTAAAAATGACGATCATAAACGTATTGTACGTTCTTTTGTGTCCCTATCATACTTGCATAGTCAACTGACCGAAATTCAAGTGAGATAGAGTGATTACAACTCCTGATCAGTGTTGCTACACATTCTTACAACTTCGGAAGTTTCTCAAAGTTAAATAGGACAGTCTTTAATTAGTAACATTTTTTTACAATTTTAATAATACACACAGTTATTTATACACACAAAGCCTACAGTCGACTAACTAGACTCCGACCACGGAACCTCCTTTTTTAAACAGGTCCTTCTAGAAAGTTCTCCGCCGTGACTCGCACATGGAAACTTCTCGTCTTTCCTGTGCTCAGGTCGCGGACTCCGCTCCTCAATAATACGAACGACTAGCTGGAATATCTCGCCATCAACGTGTAGACCAAGGAAGTCATACCCTTTCTTCACCTTACTCCGAATCCCATGCCGGACAATATATTTATATGATGGACGAAAGTTCTTCAATAAACAACAGAGACTGATTCCCGCGTCTCATACCTGTTCCGATATATATGTAGCGTGTTGAATGATTGATGGACATGGTCAATTGAAAACTTGTCCGTCAATTCCAAACAACACAAATGAACTGCGGGCAAATGTGCAGGCAGCTTGGTATTCTCATTACAGATCGTTGATCATTCACAAAATATTGATTTATTTGTGATTATTGATGCGAAACACTGATAATAAATTTTAGTTGTTGCGGCAGGCAGCTCACAGGCTAGTTTGACGCTGTTCTTTATCCTAAACTATCCTGCTCTTATAGATTCAACTTCTAAAGCTATCCTCTTTGCAGATGATACTAGTGTAATAGTAAAAAGTAACAAAGACACACTAGAAGAGGCAAGTAACAATAATTTAAGTAACCTGCTAATATGGTTTAATGCGAACGGACTAACAAATAACTGTGACAAAACACATTTCATGCAATTTCACACACTCAACACAACTTTACAATCTATAACACTTAAATATGACAGCAAAAATGTAAATGAAACTTCCTCTGTTAAATTCTTCGGTCTCTTAGTAAATAATAAATTAAATTGGACTGATGAGATTAATCAATTACTTAAGAAACTCAGCTCAGCTACATATGCTGTCAGAGCAATGTCCACCTTCAGTGATTTGAAAATTAGTATACTTTGCATATTTTCATTCTGTTTTATCATATGGTATTATATTTTGGGGCAACTCAGTAGGCATAGATAAGATTTTTATTAGTCAAAAACGTGTTATTAGAGCAATATGTCAGGTTTCCTCACGAACTTCTTGCAGAACTCTGTTCAAAAAGTTAGGTATTTTCACTTTGACGTGCCAATACATTTATTCATTGATGTTATTTGTAATCACAAATAGGCACTTATTTTTGAATAATTCTGATATTCATCCCTTCAATACAAGGAACAAAAATAATCTGTATAAAAAATGTAAAACATTGTCAATTGCACAGAAAGGTGTGCATTATTCAGGGATATCCATCTTCAACAGACTGCCGCACAGAATTAAACAGTTGTCCGATAATCAAGGTAAATTTAACACTGAATTACGCTCATTTTTGCTTAGCCACTCCTTCTATTCAATAAAGAAATTTATAGAAGAATCGGAGAAGAGTAATTTATAATAGTTTATAATACAAAAATTTGTTATAAGTATATTTTTCTTTTATACAATAAAATAATGTAATAAATGTACACCCTGACCCATTCCACATCCTTGAAGCTTAGCTTCTTTACAGGATCTACGGAATATGATTATTATTATTATCTTTTCATTTCTTCGTAACTATTGCAGCCCACATTTAGCCTGATTTTCCAAACATATTCTTGTTATAAATTCTTCTATTCCTACGTCACTCACTTTCCTCTAATACGAATTTTAAATAGTCGTTCGTGCATTTATTATCCAGTGTTCTCTATAATGTAGCTCCTCAGCAAATCAACACTTCCAGATTTGTGACTACCTATCCTGTCAGCATTATTCTAAGGCACTACAAGGCTTCTATTATTTTCTGTTGCATACAAAATAAAGGTTGTAGTGGAATAAGCCTCCGTTCCCACCACAAGAAAATTTCGTTCCTCAAAACAGGTCCAAATCAAGGCAAAAATGCTATTGAAACCATGTTTTGGAGTCGAACCGCCCCCTATGAGATAAATCTCTGTAATCATACACCGTTGGATACAAAATCTTCAGTAAGAGGATTGAAGCGTAAGAATCTGCCTGTAAAATTTTAAATATAGCCGCCGGTAGATACTGTGAAGATATTCGTACCCTCTCAGAATTATTTGTAGTCATCTGCATATTTTCAAATTAAAAACATTCAAGTCATCCATAACATATTTATTAATAAGTCTACAAGCTTTCGGTGCCATCTATACTAATCTGAAAATAATATAAATATATATATACAGCAATAATTTTCTTTTATAATAATAGAGCATTGATGATAGCCTAAACAGAAGAAATTAAATAGGTCATGTAGGAGTGCATCATGAAAATTGTTTGAAATTATTAAATAATATATGATTGACAAATTGGATATAATGGAAAGTGGAAGGTTGCATCAGACCAGTCTAAGAACTGAATACAACAACAATAATAACAACGTGATTTATGTTTTATACACGGTCGAATTCGGTAGGTGTAACATTTTGATAATTTATCGATGCAAATTTTTATTGCCAGTTATTTCTATACTATAATCAATGAGTAAAATTACGCTTCAGAGCCCTTAACAAGAATGAATCATAAGAAATTGTAATCTAGTGCAAAATATAATATCACAACATAAATTACAAGAGCCCATCACATTAAATATTAGAATCAGCTTAACATGTAACACTTATCCATTGATTTGGCTGCAGTTTGACGGATGTGCAAATGGCTTAATTTCACCTATTGCTACAGCACAAGAGAGAATATTGATTCAAAATGGTCTATGTGGATACTCCTTAGCTTCATTATTGCTAGCTTAAGAAGCTGGTGCTTACTGCTGCTAAATTAACGGTCATATAATTTAACGGAAGTGAGGTAAACGTGCTTCATTATAGAAAAATATAGTATGGATGCGTCACATGCGATAATGCAAGAACGCACATTCCAAAATTGATTGTAAAATTTTCGAAACAAATCAATAATATCAATTTAGTTTACGTTGTTTTAAATGACACTGAAAATTCACCGTATATAATGACCAATAAGTCATTTATAAAGAAAAATTAGTTATACAATACGTTCACGAAAACTACGAATCTCATCAGGTGTGCACGGACTGTATTCGTAATTTTTTGTTAACATATTGTACAAGCAATTTTTCATTAAAAATTATTACTTCATAACTAACCTCTTGGCCATCATATACTATGGATGTAATTATAGCACAAAGTAATTACTTTCGTTGTGGTAATGAAAACTTTTCCAACTTTCACGACTACCCATGACGTATACTAGAGTCATGCAAATTAATTGAGTAACCCACTAAGTTTACAAATTAATATAACAACGTAATAAAACCTGTTTGCGTAACAAATCTTGTAAAAGTTTATGAAACTCGTTTATTGAACACTCCTGATTTTATTGATGATAATTCTTCATTTTCCAATTCATCGTAAATATTAAGGGATTATAAACTTGACAAGCGGAAAAGTCACTAAAATTTATAATGGTTAGTTTTTGAGGCGTGTTCCTGCATATTTTAGTTATTTTTATTAAGCGTTACATAATTCGAAATCAGCATAAATCAATCAACTTTGTATAGTTCCACTTGGGTGCGGCCAATATATTTCATACAATTTAGAAATAAAGATACTGCACATATCCTAACCATAAATAATAAATGTTTACATAAACAGAAAATCTAAAATAGTCTGTATTTACGTAGTTTCCTGTAATGAAATTAACCGAGTGAGCGCTTGAATCAGTCACAGTTCCGGCTGTCCTAATGACAGTAATTTGTAATTCTGATAGCGCGCCAGCGCGGATGGGCTTGTATCATTATCTCCGATAACCTTCGAATTGTTTCGGTGATGTAGAAATCCGTGAGAGCGTCGATCCAAGATTCATTTCAATATATAGTTAACAAACTCGCTTGGATAAAACACTAGGAGTAGGCGTGAGACGATCGAAATTAAACGGCTCATACTTTATTAACAAAACATTAAACATGAAATTTGTAGAAATCATTAAAAAAACGAACAATTTAAAATAAGTCGTACGTTACATGTTACGTTGGAATCTTGCACTATCAATCAATTTTCAGTTTTTTCCTATTTTTTAAATTATTATTTCTGAGGCCCTTACATCATGGCTCACAGTTCACCATTGTTTGACTTGAATGCCACAAATTTACACGATTTACAATATACACTGAATTCCTAGAAGAATGAGACTAGTAAATTGTTGGTTTACAGGAATGGAGGGTTGTTGAATCGGACTAGCTCAGCGATAGAGTGACCGACCCGAAAAAAAACGTAAAACATCGATTGTTTGAGGCCTTGGGTCTCGTACAAAATAAACGCATTTGTAAATGATATTATCTTTTAATGTTACGTTAATGAGGAAATTTGTAATGTTTTTACCCCATTTAAAACTGCCTTAGAATTAAGCTATACAAGGCGTATAAGTGAACTATTGTGTCGGTTATTAAGTGGTAACTGCGAAGCATCAGAATTAAATTCCACAGTAATTACAGTTCATTATGCTGGACGCAACGCTCTGGATGCTGAACGATGATATTCCAACAGAATGTGGTTAGGGTGAATTTGAATAAATATATTCTGTTTTGCGCCAACTAGAACTATGATGAATTCCGCCACGGCTGTAAATTTATGCTTGGTTTACTTAAACGTATCTGCCAATCTGAATCTATTTATATTGTAAAAAATCAATATGATTTAACGATTTTGTAGGGTAAATTACATAAAAGTTAATCAGCCACATGTTCCTATTAAAATAGCGATGGCGTTTATTAAATATGGATAATAACGATGCAAGCAATGATAAGAGTTGTTACATGCCTTGTTTCCCTGCACTGTTTTTAAAATAAAATAACCCAAAACGAATAAAATACCATCATTATGAATTCCAAATTCAATCAAAAATAGAAAAATGAAAGAAGGAGAATAACATTCAAGGGGATTCTAAAGGAATGCGATCTTTATTAACAGAAGATTAGGCGATAAAAATTCGAAGATGAAAAAATTCAGTTATAGTCCATATACTAGCACATAACAGGCGAGATATTTATGGCTCTGGTGTCAGCAGAATTACATTCTTAAATTATTAACTCTCCACTGGTCATCGGCTTTGATTTTTATTCTGGAATACGAACAAAGCAGTTCTTTCATGGGTTCAGGAATGTGCAGCACCTTTTGCCACAAGAAATCGGAAACCGGGACAGACGGTAGCCTGTTCCCTATCCCAGCGACTTTCCAGGCGACCAAACATAAAGATTATAACATTAATTCTTAACTTCATATTTTTGATTTCACATCTATTATTAATTATAGAAAGATGCAGTTTATGAAATGAATTGTTCGAAAATTCGTTTAAAGAAATGTTTTGGTACCTCTTCAGGCTGTGACTTGACTGAAAAGCAAATCACTAAAGATTCGTGAAGATGTAAAAGTTCCCAAATTAAGAAAACTTGTTTGGTTTCCGCGGGTACAAAATGTCGAATACCCTCAGTCACTCTGGGAAGCTTCCACATCCGAGAGTTGAGACCAGCTATTATAGGCTTGATAAACATATTGATGTTTGCGCTTATGTGATATATTTTAAAACCTTCTTAAATTAACAGACGTCTTCAAATATATCTATTTTTTAATTTATAAACGCTTTAAATGTCATTTATATCAATAATCTTCAATAATGTTGCTGTGTCGAGACTGGAGAACTTAAACAAGAGAAATGAAAGAATAACAGCAGCAAATTTTTGTCCTAAGTGGTGTTAGTATCAATCAATGAATTGATAGTAATACAATCTATCTAGTCAGTAACTCGTACAAAATATCACAATTAACTATATGAAAGAAAGAAGAAATGCTTTCGTGCGAAGTTCATCCATGCAGGTGGTGAAACGGATTTAAAGGATAATAATGGAGAAATCTCTAGCGTTCCGGGAATCGAACCCGTGAACACAATCATCTGAGCTGTCTGAGTTGACTCTCAGCCAGGTAAGAGCTCTCTCTTACCGTTGTGCGGGGTATCCATAAAACAAAGTCCCAGTCATAAAAGTTAAGAGTATCAAGTGTAAGCGTTGTAGAGTGTTGTTCCAAGATCACAAGTAAAGAGTAACGCAAACAGTTTTTGATAATCATGAGAGACAGTGAAAGAAGCATCCTTCTTTTGTTGTTTATCCCACCGCGAACTGATGGAGAGGATGAGACAACGTAGATTGGTGAGGTCTACACTCGACACGTCAAACCACGAACATCAAGGGTCGGTAACTCTGTTTGCTGGCTTTTCTCCTTTGTGGCTTTATAATAGATCTTGTCTACGCTCCACCACTAGCCAATGATTTTCCAGAGTTTGGACACAGAATTGAACAGGCCATAGCTTCCATTACTCCGGACTTGTTAACCAAAGTGTGGGAAGAATTGTATTTTAGGTTTGATTGTGCGTACAAGTAAAAGGGCACATAATGAAACTTTGTAAGAAAAATAAGATCTTTTCTACATAGTCAAAATTAGACTGTTTTAAAATACCACTTACAGAGTGGTCCCGGGTTCCATTCCTGGTGTGTTTGTGTTGTATGTTTTCAAGTTCGTTAAGTCAGGAAATATACTAAGCAGTAAATCAGTTATTCAATTAGATAGTCGTTAATGATCTTTGATTTTGGTACGACTATAAACACTAAATGAAAAATATATGTATATAATTAAAATTGGGAGATTTTTTATAGGCACCCTGTAAATCCTGAGCAGAGACTCGTCTACAATTTACTGCATTACCTCTTTACGGCTTAATTTTAGACTAATAAAAATTAACATTACCAGCAAATTAATAAAATGTGCAATGAATTAATTCAACAACAGAAGGAATGCTTTCAAACATAAAGGCGATGAACTGAACTATAGAATATGAATTTTTTCTTTCTTTCTCCATGGCTCTACAGCCCCATTGAGGGCCTGGGCCTACCGAGTCGACTGCGGCCTGTCTCTTGCATGACATATTCCAAATTTGGAGTGACACGTGGCCAGCGTAGAATACCCAATTTTAATTACTAAGGCAGTGCAGAATGTGAAGTAGGAAATTGTAGTGGAGCCAGTGATCAGGGTTTATAATAATGGATTGAGAAAGACTGCCTGATGGGAATAGCTCAGATGGTAGAGTCAACGCGCACCAGTGTTTTCTTGGAGTTAGATTTCCGGTTTTTTCCATCCTGACCCTTTAATTGCAACACAAGTTAAGAAAATAATAATTTAGTATAAATATTCCCCAATTTTATGGTACCGGAAAATTTCTCAAACTGACTGTAAATTCTGTTGTTTAAATGTGTATCATGTATAATAAATAATAATATTTTAATATGGATATTTAAATAAACTGTATATTATTGCATTTTATTTTATAAAATTAACCATTAACCTCTTGTTACTCATTCAAGATATATTGTGTATAAAATTATTATAATTTAGAATTATTGGAGTACGAACTATTTTCAAGGTAAAAATACTTTAATGCCTTTTCCGAGACGAATTCCATTTTACAATTAAAGCCTGTCAGATGCAATATGAGAGATGCAGCCGGCTCTATAGCAAACTATTAGTGCAGTGGCAGTGAATGACGGGTGTTTGTGGCGCGTTGCATTCCGTTCATATGAGGCTGTGCTTGCGTAATGAATGGAGGTCAAGTAGTTGAATGGACGAGGGAATGTACTCCGTACGCGCCCGCCTCGTGCCGCCTTCTCTTACCACGTATTAGCTCAAATAACACTCCTCTTTAACGATGTTTTCTTAATTCTGAGAACGGAGTGTGGTGAATGGTCACGTAGCAGGCTGGCGGTGGAAGACTACTTTCAAACTGCAACAAAAAGCGTTTGTAGAAGTTCGTATGTACGCGACTCTAGTAAATCAATTACGCCTCTTATAACAGATACTGTATAAATAATGATAATGGCAAATTTTGAAGCAACAAGTACTGAACAATTTCAATAAAACACTAGAAAATACGCTCCAGTTGAGGTTGATGATTAGATTACGGAAGCGATTTTTTACCAGTTTTATGTGACATTAATATTTCCCAATTCCTAAGATTTGGTTAAATTAATCAAACATTTCTTTTTTTGATATAGACCCCTGTATCTGTAATAAAAATGATATTTCCAAACAAGATTTGTTGCATAATTAGCATGACTTTTCAATTATCTCCTTTACTAATCCACCAAATTAAATGGTCGCCTCCTTCAACTCCTAATTTACTTCTGTTTCTTAAAATCGCGTTTTAGGAAGGTTCTTCGACCAAGCTATGCAAAACTATTAAATGACTTTGACAATCATGAGGTTTATTAAATGAATTGAATTATAAAAATATTAATCATGGTCTTAATTATACAATGAAATTAATAAGGGAGAGTGCTGTGGGACTAATTATGAATTGTAGAGTGGAGGCTGATTACATCTGACATTTGATTATCAGAGTTTTTCGGTAAAAAAGATATCGGGCTGAGAAAACTTGCATTATATACGAAATACAATTCGTTGCTTTGAAAAATGTTAATGAATTAATATGATATTTGTAAATTTACAGTACATCCCTACAGCAGTTTCAACGCGTTGATAACAGGATTTACTTATGATCGTATAATGACATCCTTTCGCAGTGTTCGTGCTTCTACGCAGATTATTTTATATTCATAAGGAAAATAGTGCTCAGGATTATTAGTAATTTTAAAAGTAATCTGTCCGTTTTGTAACATCAATCGTTTTTCTTACTGTAGGTAAATCTAAACACTTTTCTTTTCGTGAAATACTGTTCAATTAATGGATATTGTTCTACGTACATTACATTTTAAATGAAGAAGGAAATATAAATTTTTTAAATCATATTCTTTGTTTAATATCCCATATAATTCGTATGAAACTTCGATAAGGTATAATTAATAACAGGAACTAACACCTCCAGGCAATTTGGATGTTAGTCCGTCAAACTCACGGTGGAATTATCTTCGAGTAGAAAAATGTTCGTGAATAATATTCTAGAATTTGGTTGTGTTAAGAAAATTGAGCTAACTTTTCTTTATATTTTAAGAGGCCGGATTTGGTATTCATCAAAATATGAATCTGACATTAACATTATGGACTATATTAGTGCTCATTATTTTGATCGTCAGATCGTATAAGAAATAAAATCCAAATTAAATACTTTTTTAATTATTATGAGCGACAAAGTTCAGGTATAACTAAGCCTCTGATGGAAACGTGCCCGGAAACATTAATTCTAGAAAGATGGAGCCAATATTTGCTGAGAAATGGGATGCTTACTTATGAATGAAGAAATATGACAACGAGAAGGAACGAGGGAAAGGAAAAGTAGGGATGTGCAAGTAAGAAAGTTAAGGTTCATTTATTTTCAGAGCTTCTTTTTGCTGTTTCCGAGGTATAATGTGAGCAACTTCCCTAACGAGATGAAAAGGGGAGAGCTCTTGGCATGAAATTGGGGTTTGCGCTTGAAAATGAAGTGCAAAGACTGGAAAGTATGAAGCGGAACGGCGATATTCCGGTTGCTATGTTTTGGGCTGGCAGTGCAATGCGTTTGATCCCAGTTAGTTACGTGGAAAGCCGTTTACGGGGCTTTAGGGTTCGATCGCGAATAAATCCTTATTCTCGGAGGAAATACTGCGCCAAAGAACGATGAGAAATACATCACACTATATTCAGACCGTTGATCCAATTTTCCTTTGGCCAATTAACACGTGAATTATCTGCACTTCCCCTTATATTGAATATAAATACAAGATTGAGTTATTGCCTCTACATACATGTCTAGTTCCCATTTCAGGTAAAGGCAATCAACTTCTTTTAAATTACGAGCAAGAGGCGAAGTATGATTGCTTTCATTACACAAATAAGGCAGTTGTTTAAAAGTTATATACATAACATATGAATAATTAAGATAAAATTATTGTATTTATCGTTCAAAATATTTTTGAAACAATTACAACATTTAAATTTCAGTACAAATCAGATATGTTCAGGAGGATAATTAAAATTTAGGTCTTATTTTATTTCCAAATTATTAGTGACTGATAAGAAACAAAGGACGTCTAGCTTAATGTTAAATTTGCTAATTGTTTCACACGTCTCAGGGAAAATATATTTCCACTTTCCTTAAAACCTCAGCGAAAAAGATATAAATATGAGCTGAGAGCATAAAAAAATAACAAATTTCAAAGTTGAAATGATATGCTACACAATTTACCGTTACGGGAATGTTGCTAATATTCAGTAGATGCTAAAATGATTTTAAAAAGCGATACTTATTTTTAATCATTCAATTGATATCTGATAGGCGCTTGTAAAGCAATCACGTAGTAGAGCTTTTAAATTATATTCCGCGGACTTCACATTCAACATACTGATATAAAAATTTACATCGAACTAATATACTTCACTCGTTCCGGAAATGAAACATTCATGGTTTCCCTCTCTTTCAGTTGAGCCATAACTTGAATCTAGTTCCAACTCCTAGAGTAAAATTTCAATTAGTGGAGGAAATGAAGAATTAACTGCGGTTCAGTTATAGGGAAGTGGATATTGGATACCGCGTGCTACGACTCCCAGCGATGACGAACCATGAATTGGACGCAGATCTCGGGGAGAGACTTTATAATGAACCTGTGGCTCTTTCTTCCCGAGTACAATGGAGCAGACAGGCGAAAACAACCGTAACGCAGCTCGTTACAACATCGGAACGTCTTCACTGGGCTATGAACACATTGTTACCTTCAGCCACAATGCACACTTCCTCGAAAAATCCCTTCAATGAGATCAGATTGATTCGTCATCTCATTTAGCTCTACAAATACATATGTGAGACACAAAAGATTAAAAAAGTAAATAAAATAAATTGTGTACCGTTGCTACGGCACCTCTCACTGATGCTACAAGAAATAATTACAATTTCGGTTTATTCTTTTGTGAAATTGAATCCAAATAAAATTATATATTCTATATAAACAAATATGTAAATTTTGTCCAACGTAATACATAAATTAATATACTATAATCTATAATTAATATACTATAATCTATAATATTTTTATTTTATAGACAACATCTTTTACCATAAAGTGAAATTCCAAACAATGGCAAACTTTTCGTTGTTAATTTCTAATTTAGTTTTATAATAAATATAAATGATAAAAGTTTCTTCAGGAGAAGCAGAAGCTAGAATTATTAGTAATCGAAAGATGTAATTAAAGAAGTTATTGGTTAAAAGTGCCAGTGGGCAAAAATATATTAATAAATGAAAATTAATAATTTAGAAATTTTGAACCTGGAATTGTACTGAAGAAACTCGTGATTGAGTACACAGTCCATGAAACGAGTGGAAAATAAAATTAAAGAATGATACGTACAGCGTGAATTGAGAAGACAGCCACGCCATAGCAATAATATTACATTTTCACGGCTAAGGAGAGTAGTGCGTGAAATTCAAACAACATTAGCTCAAAGAGAAAAGAATAATAGCTTCAATTGAATCTCAGCTAAAGGCCTGAAACATTTTAAAAGACAAAAATGGAAACATGTCAACCGGACCCAGTAGTCGAGCCCAGGACCTCCCGCTTTCCGGGCGGACATCCTATCATTGAGCTAGTCCCAAGGACCATTTCAACATCCCTCCAGTCCTGTAAACCTAACCTAGGCTCACATACAATTTACTTATAAGCCACGACTTACTAAGATGGCAAACGGTGACAGTTTCCAAAATGTCGTGACTTATTAAAAATACCACTCGGTTGATTTCCCGAGAAGATTTTACACATCATAGATTTAAACTAGTGTGAACGAGCATGCAGATTTAAAAGAGGAACTACGAACGTTTTGGGAGCCTTGTGGCTGAGCTGACAGACATGAATTGTAGATGCACTTCTGTTAACTAAATTGTTCTTTAAATGTTAATGTGTTGTGATTATTAAATATCTCCCGCGCAGTTAAACAACACCAATTCGGTTCAAGTACTTCTAAGTATTGGCAAGTCGCTTATCAGCTCCCTTTTTGGATCCGTTATTTGAATTTATTTTGAAGAGGATTGTTGTATTTAGCGATAAATAAATTAGCTCTGCACACACAGTAACGCTCGGCTTAAATTCTTCAACGAGGAAGCAGACAAAGGCTAAATTATATACATCTATTATCTATGGTTCCGTGACATTCTTTAATCATTTTTAACAGGATACTAGCTTAAAACAACATAATGTTACTTAAGTATATCGGTGGTCGAAGGTGGAGAAAACATAATTTTTTTAAGTCGTACTTTCTCAAAGGAATTTTCCTTTACTTCTCCAAATTTTATATTTAGGAAATTATTGAAATATTGATGTAGACATCGCATTGAATGAACGAATTTCTATAACATATTCGTATTCGCCGTACCTAAAAGCAGGAAAGTTAAATCACCGTAAAGTAAACTGTAATTAAGAATTTCATATTTGTATTATGTTTTCCAAAAATAATAAAAAAAACGTTTCTAAGCATATTATTAAATATTTTCACTGTATTTATTTAATTTTACTGAATATAAATTTTATTATCAATTGTAATGAAGTTTAATTATGACAGAGATTACGTATAAATTTTATTTATTTACGTTTTCACAAAGATATTATAAGATTTTGTGTACTTGTTATAATTGACATAAACCAAACAATATACTGCACAACTGGAACTGGCTGTTAACTAGTCTATAACAGTGGGTGTGGAATAAATAATGATTCTCCTCCACACATTCCTGAGTTAGAAGCGTTTCGCTACAGTTGGCTTCGTGTGGAGGTTTCGTTTCGTTTGCAACAGTATAATTTCTTGCATTAATACCTAACCTTACAGTTCTTTTACTCCAAATCAGACAAAATTTACTCCATGTACAACGTATAATCTATAAATACCAATAGGTCTGGAACTAGTGATGATACCGATTTATGAAAACTAAAATAAAGTGTATGGAGTCCCTTGTAACAGTATCCGATTCCTTCAAAATGAAGTGACTCATACAGCATTTGAGATACACTTATATTACACATACTTTTTAGAAACATGAAACCTTCTTGAAAATTTAAAGGTTCTGAATTTATATTTTATTAATTTATTATTAATTTGTCTTGGTATTTTAAAAATTAACAATAAAGGAATGATAATACCTTAGCTTAAAATTTTATCATACATAATACATTTAACTCAATCATAGTTCTATGTCTAAAGGAAAGGTGGTTTCAATACTTGTAATTATAAATTGTATTCATTGTTAGTACTTTAATTTTAGTTAGTTTACTTGTTCGAAGATGACTTTGATGACGTAGATCTATTCTCCAAAAATTCTTGATTTTTATGGCTGTTTTGCCAGCTTGGTTTTTCACTGGTAGATAGAGAATTAAACTGTTAACAGCAATTCACTTCTACTAATTTTTACGTAATTTTTAGGACTCTCCCATTATATACGAACACAATTCAATTCTTTTTTAATTTTTTCTTACTATCAGGTCTATACACAGATTTAATGTGCTAACCTATCTCTCTCTTCCCACTCACTAACTGACAACTGCTTGCTAACTACGGTCTACTATTTACTTACTAGTTGTCTCACACATTGTCCTACTGTCAACAGATTCTCGCTTGCTTATTCTCCAGGTCTTCAATTACCACTCTTTCTTCATAGATACATAATATAACTTGCAATTTGTGATAACAGTCCTTCAAGAATCAGTTGTGGCCAAAATCCTCTCAAAAATCATCCCAATTCCTGTTATGAAATAATTTTATTTCTTATAAATCCACAACTACTGAATCACATACAAAAAATCAATCTCCACCTATTCTCAAAATAATATACAGAACTGTTAAGCGTCACAGAAATCTGCGATAATGTAATCATCAGCTCCCATCCAAATTGTATGTATTTGGAATATTTGCATACTAATACAGAAACATTTCCTAGCCGAAAAATGACGTTAATGGTGCTGGATTTTTCCTAAGAAATAACTCATCTGGACCTGTCGATTTTCTCAAATAGTTTGTTAGGTCTAAAGCTTCGATATGTGATCGATTGAACGTTTTCATACTATGCTATTTGTTATTTATCTGCCTAGTTCTTTGCTTACTTCTATTTATACTCATCCTCTGAACAAGTACATACCTTACTTTATCTAAGGTATAATGTAGTCAATCCCGGAGTTCCCCGACGTCTAATTCAGTGTTCAGCTAGGGTGGACAATCTCGTGAATCTCACAGAATTATAATCTTCGTCCTCATTACCACCAATGACTTTTGTATTTCTACGCACTTTCTTAGTCACTTTGCATCATTTGAATGATTCAGTTGTAATAAATTTATTAAATAAAGAATTTAATAGCAACATATATCAAATTCCCAGTGAATCCCGAATCAAGAGCAGACCTCAAGTACAAAATAAAAAAACACTTTACTAACAAAAAATGTGTAAAAACAATACGATATGCTGTTGGTGTTGTGGTAATCAGTCCTAAGACTGGTGGATGCAATCCTCCATGCCAACCTATCCTGCCTTTTCATTTCTACATAGCTGCCACATCCTCCCTAATCTGCTGTACGTATTCCAACCTTGGCCTTCCTCTTCTGTTCTTAACGCACACGCTTTAATGCTAATTTACAATACTCTCGTCTCTCAAAACGTGACTAATTAATCTATCCCTGCTCTTGCTCAATGTCCTTCATATTGTCCGCTCTTCCCCTATTCTGCTCAGAACTTCCTCGTTAGTGATTCTATCCGCCCATCTGATTTTCAGTATTATCCCATGGCACCAAATTTCAATGGTTTCTATTCTTTTCTTTACTGTAACTCCTACCGTCCACGTTTTGCACTCATATAACGCCACATTCTATACAAACAGTTTTAGCAATTATTTCCTAATATTCACACTTATATTACCCGTAAGTAAATTCCTCTTCCTTGCCTGTGTTGTTTTACTATGTCTAATACACTTCTACCATCCCTATTTATTATACCGCCCAAGTAGCATATTTCCTAACATCCTTCAAAATATCCCTTCCCAATATAACTCAAAACGTGACCAATTAATTTATCTTCCAGTTTCCAATATCGAGATTGCTTTTCTAATCTAAGTTTAGAATGCAGAAGCCAAGATCATATTTTCTCAGTGCCCCTTCCCTAACGTGAGAAATGATTGGTTCAAACAAAATAACGATCAAATTTAATGCAAAAATGCTGCCTTCTAGCATTCTAGTAATTTGTAATTCAACGTTTGCCAAGAAACAGTAACACTGCGTGTAGCCATAGGCGAGTGTAAAGTTCTATTCCTTTACGATGCACGCAAACGGCCACCCAGGGTTTATAGGTACATCGTCCATCCGCTATCGGAATCCCAGCCCTAGGACATCTCTTCAATCTTTTCAATATTACGTTTTTCGCAATTATCGAATCTTGTTTTGCATTAATAGTTTCGAACATGTTCCGCGATTATTATTCCACCATTGTATACCTGATATTTCAAAAGTATAGTGATAGTGACGTGTATTAGTGGTTAACAATATTTATTATAATATTGGACGATGCATAAATAAAATCCGTGAGATCTGTTCATCCAAACTGCGTCAATCAAGTCGGTTTTCTGCACAACGCAGAAAGATTGATTTGGTGTCTGCATCACAAGTTTACCTTCCCGATAACATGCATAATGGCACGAAATCCTAGCTTACCTGCAATAGTGTTGTATGAAATAAGAATCTATAGAGGCACAAACACACTTTAACTTGTTGTTTAGTAAATTATTTATTGATTATATTGAAATGTTGGCTGACCTTCAATCAGTAAAATTTCTGTCTTCACTAGTGACGTCATAATAAATCAGTGCCAATGAAGGGAAACATTCAATGCAGAAGCAAATATGAATGAGGACGCTTTTTTTATTTATTTTAAACGAAGGAAAATCCTAAGCTAAATTATAATTTTTTAAATTAGTCAATACGAAAAATAAATTGATATATTCTCTATTTCAATTATGCATACGTCCAACTTTAATTCCACGTATGTTCTTAATGATGAGTAGGCACAGACAAAAACCTTTCTAAATGTGCTTTAAAATCTGCAAGATTATCTGAAAATGACAAAAAATCATTTTTTCGCAATAAACACTAACTGTAGGAAAGTACTTAAAGGATTTATTTTTTTGGAACTTGATCCCATCCTCGTTGTCGGATTTTCCCATGGTTAAAACATAGAGTCATGAAGTGCCCCAAGTCATCATGTTTCACAAAATTTTATGTTTTAAGAATATTTACATTCACGGAAAGCCAAAATTTCGGTCACGTTCTGAATAAATGGGATCCAATCTCATGGAGCCCCGTTCACATCTCATGCAGTCCGCAATCTTTGCTTGCGCTGATATGGACCCCTTACAATTCACAGTCGACCCCAGTAGACCACTTTGGAATCATTGGTCTAAATAAAGAATGATGGACGATGAAGTTATAGAAAATCATTAATGAATGCAGTTAAAGAAAATAAACTGTAAAGGTTTAAAAAATGATGCACTAAAGTAATGAAATATAAGGGTTGGGTTATTATCCTTAAAAATTTTAACATTTTCAAACGTTTCTGAATTATTTCAAATTCGTTGAATCAGAACCAAACGATGTTGAGAAATAAAATGCAAATAAATGCAACGAAGAAAAAAGAGAAATGTCCCTCCCACTAGATATAAAATGGGGAACGAAGTTGTAACGGAGTCAAATAACTGTAAATATCTTGGGATCACGATTAGTAAAGATTTAAATTGGGGTAATGAGGTGAGCGAGGTCCCTGGCAGGTAAAAGGTGGAGGGCGCTGCTGCTGCTTCACTTTCTAAACAGGGTCTTGAGGAAAAGCACGAGAAAAATCAAGATTACTGCTTACAAAACGCTGGTCAGACCAATTTTAGAATATGGGTTAACGTGCTGGGATCCATATCGAAATGAGCACACTCTAGCGTTGGAAAAAATACAAAAACGGGCTGAAAAGATGTTTGGGGTCGATTCGCGAACAATCCTCACGAGAAGTTAGGTCTCAGTAATAGAAGGAAACATGTGAGGTTGTGTGCAATATATAAAACTTATAAGGGTGAATCACAGGGCCTGGAAAGAAACTCGTTCAGAATTAAAGAAAAAGGGCAGCACACAGACGTAGGAAAATTTTAATTGGTAAATAGGTCAATACGCGATTGTAATTCCTTGCCTGCAGAAATACTGACGACTTTTCCAGGTAGCGTAAATCAGTTTAGGAATAGGCTAAGAAAACTTAAGTGAGTAGTATTTTTTAGAATCAGTGAAGTGATAATAGTGAAGTGCAGTGAAGTTATTTTTGTGTGACTCCTTTCTTTTCTTTTCCAGATAAAAAATTACAGTTCAAAATTCTTCGTAAGTGTAAACTTTTTGCAATTGTATTTGTGTTTTCTTTGTATATAGCTGCCACCGGGCAAATGCCCAATAGCAGCTAAGTAATAATGATAATTTGAATTAGCACCCTCTTCTACGGTAGATGTGCATATTTTCCCCATCTGCGTGTGGGTGGTTGATGGCGGCCAGCTGCAGACGGCAGGAAGCTGCTGTATGGGTTTAAGGTTCCGAATGAACTGTTGCCGAGTAACAGGGCGTTCGCGTGGCCACCTCCACGGCTGGACGCCCACACCCACAAAAACTGTAGCGCCGGCCCTCGAGAAAGGGCCGTGCCTTGACTCGTAACAGCCGGCTCCCTTTCAAAGCTTAATTGGAAAGGAAGCGGCTTGTACAGACTCTCTTCAGTATGTCCGCCGTATGCCAAATCAATTAACATTCAGTACACTCAACATTATTATTAAAGCATTGCCCACGAGACAATACAAACACGTGTTCACCTGGAATTCCATTGGGGGAAAAAATTCTATTCCCTCCTTTATTATACTAAATTATCATTTCTAAAAAGCACAGGGAGAATTTTAAACTCTATTAAAGAACCGAATATATTTTCAATTTCTTAATGCTCCCAGATTTTTTAGACTCTTTTAAGGTAGCGTGCCTCCTTGTTTCTCTTGTTTCAATTTAAGTACGGTGGCTTATCACGCCAGTTACTTCGAAATAAACATTTCGTCATCTACAAAAATGTGACGCGTTCGATGCCGGTAAAATCACTTGTTGACCCAGAGATTATTATTATTAAAACCATTATCGGACTAATCAGCTCCAGAAACCGATCTATTAAGAGAAAACACTAAAGAATGAGAGTTGGGTGCACGACTCCGAGTATTCCTTAAAGAAATTAACTTTCTATTTTCAGTCTACTGAAGAAACTGATGACTGATGCGAAGGCCTCACAAAATTGTCTGGAATAGGCCGAAGTCAATCGATTTAATTTTTGTGAGTAGTGCTCGGTCTCTTGCGAACTAACCTTTTTACTTTAAAGTCATTTTTACCCTTTACATTGCAATTCTCCCTTTCCTCTTTATCATTACTCACTCACCTACCGTCCGTGTTTCTCTTCAAATTAGTACTTTATTCTCATCCAAACAACAGACAATGGAATGACCGAAAAACATCTTTACTTGAGGAAAAACTCTCGGATTAACAGTGGGGCCATTTCCAATTAAACCGCGAGGTTTCGTCATAGTTCAGGCGAAGTGAAGGAGTATTTTTGTGTTAAATTAATAACTTTAAGCGAGTCATAGGTTGCATTTAAATTGCTTATCACTCAAAAGGGGCTCATGACTTTAAGTTATGTGTTAGATTACCCCTAGTAATAATTTTTACGACCATAATTTCCGTCTAAATGTAATAATGAATAATTTTTCAACACACAAATTTAAAAAGAAGTTGACACACACATTTAACCCGAATGAATTTTTCTTGCGTACATATTTTAAATAAATATAATTTTAGGAATAAGCAAACGAAATTCCAATATTTTTTGCAGTGTCCTGGGACCTTTGGTTTTGATATGTTTTAAAAACTATGCCAAATGTACGAATATTATTTAATTTTTTTAAATACGAACTTTTATAAAATAGTATTTGTAATTGCTATGTGTTGTTGTTTTGGTATTCAGTCCTAAGACTGGTATGATGTACCCTCCTATCGTGCGCAAGCCTTTTCATTACCTTATAACTATAAAAACCCACATCCTCCCTAATCCGTTTATCGTATTACATCCTATGCCTCCCTCTTTTATTCATACCCCACACACTTCCCTCTTATGCTAATTTTACAAGACACTCGTGTCTTGAAACGTGGCCTATTAATTTATCCCTTCTGTTGGTCAACGTCCTCCATATTGTTTGCTTTTCGCCTATTCTGTTTAGAACTTCCTCGCTTGTGCTTCTATCCACCCATCTGATTTTCAGCATTCGCCTATACCACCACATTTTAAAGGTTTCTATTCTCTTCCTTTCCCTACGCCTATCGTCCACGTTTCGCACCCATATAACGCCACACTCCATACGAACACTTTTAGCAGCGATTTCCAAATATTCACACTTGTATTACCCGTGAGTAAATTTCTAATTGCTACATGGTTCGAATTTATTTTTATTATGGTGAGAATGCTGCCTGCCTAAGGTTCTGCCTCAAACGGCACAGCACGGGAGATGCACTGCTTATGCGCATTTGTCATACCAGACAGAAATCATGAGATAGAATGAACTTAGAGCAGACGTATTGCGGGAGGGAGATCGCTGAAAAGCGGGCAGTTTAAAGTCTTAGAATTCGAAATTTGCACTCTCAAAATGTTATTATTAATGTTCTTAAAGTTATGGATCAAAAATTCTTCCTAAATTAATTGATGTGCTGTAGAACAGGAGAATATGCAGCAGTCACCACTGCTATCATTTGCAGTGAGGTCCAACATACATATTAAATTGTGTACAAGAGAAAAAAAAATTTAAAACGACTGCATTTCCACAACAGAATTATTGTTTAAAGGTCTTACAGACCAAGTGGGAATCCGGATCTTCATTCTGTTCTACGAAGCTGTAGACTTTCATCTTGATAGAGGATCCAGAAAGGCTACTCTGATTCTACATTCACAATCCCTAATTAGCATCCACTCAACGGTGACGCAACAATGCCCAGACCACTAATTAAAGGAAACGTGAATTGCCTTCAGGCTGTCTCATACGTAAACCATATTTGGCACGGTACTGGATCCACACTATTTATTTAACAGCTCAGTAAATTACAGAATCCCGTGTTTTTTCGCTTAATGGAACAGTAAACGTCGAAGGAAGGGAGTGGAGAGTCTGTTCTTAACTGGACGGCCTTCTTGACAAATGGTAACCGGTTTTTGGGATTTGAGCGTGCGGTTTACTGCCTCGGTGACACCAGCTCCTTTGCCCGGCATTTTTTCTCCCCTTCAATTATTCACCCAAGGAACCGTAATTCCCTGGTTCTAGCCGTTTATCCACACTAAGAACTATTATAACGCGCTCTTCATAATTTATCGCCTGGCTGTAATTAATTTAAATACCTGAAGCCGTTCTGACATTGTTAGGCTCCGAACAGTTATTAGCTCTGAATACCAGCTTCTCGGGGAGATCGGGGAATCTGTTAAGTGCTCTCCAACAGCCCACAAAGCAAAACGAACATCTACAACAATCCAAACGCTTCCTTGTCTCAAAAGTTGACGTCTCAAATAACATAGCTTTCTAGAAACTTGATATGAAGTAGTTTCTACATTTAGAAAATATGCTAGAGATATACCAAAATAAATATTTGACATTTATTAACTCATAACTCAATAATTAAGGCAATATATGTGAAAATGGTAGCAATGACAGCTGCCGAAACGTCGTGGAACTACTGTGTTTTCACCCGGTTGGAAGCCCGAGAAAACCTTGTAAATTATTTACACCGGAAAAGCCTTCATTCGATTATATATATATATATAATTTATATGATAAATTATCACTTATTTATAATTTCAACATAATACATCTGATTTAAAAATAGGAGGAAGCTATTACGTTAGTTACGGATAACTGACTCATGTACTATTAGTGTTAGCCGTATTTTAGGAGAATGAAGCAGTTACATTTTGAAAGAACCTCATATGTTTGCTTAAACATTTTGAAGGATTAGTTAAGG
The DNA here is from genome assembly GCA_034510155.1 of Eucriotettix oculatus. Taxonomy (NCBI): domain Eukaryota; kingdom Metazoa; phylum Arthropoda; class Insecta; order Orthoptera; family Tetrigidae; genus Eucriotettix; species Eucriotettix oculatus. The sequence continues at coordinate 171,645,115 of CM067377.1, forward strand.
AAATCTATATGACAAGCCCCATGGTCTGCCAACTTTTAGTACATAATTATTAATATGTTACTTTATTGCTAAAAATAATTTAGTAATTGTTAGCACATCGCCCTTCGGAGGTAAAAGCGGTAAGCGAGGTGAAAAGATTGATGGAAGCAGTTGTCACGCATAGAGGAGTGTCAAGTTGCATTTAGAAATGAATAATGACTTTTTTTACCGTCTTGAATTCTTGAAGCTTAATTTTTCATTCGGAAAAAATTTCAAAATATTGTGCCCCGCTGAGATGATTTACACATGAGAAGAGTTCCTGTATTTTGATGATATATGGCGGTATTGTTAACGGGTTCTGGTGGGATATCTTTAAATTGAAATTTGACGTAAAATTCTTTCGTTCGGAGAGCATAATTTCTTTCAGCCATTTGAGCCCCGACTTCATAAAACTAGTCGACCTACTGGGTCGAGAAATATTTCAGAAATATTGAATGAAAGCTGCTTTGTACAGTTTAGATAACCCTAGCACATACGTATTTTCCCTCTCACAATTAGAAAATTACAAATTAAATGACTCCTAAAACTGTATGAATTTTCAAAAAATTCTGATTTCGTCAACTGTAGTTGTAGCATGACTAAATTAGTCCTACTGCAGTGCAGCCTGTCCCAACGAAGTTGATATAAATTCGATTAATAGTTATCAGGTTTCAACCAGAACAGTCTTTATAAAGACGTACAACGTTCATATAGTCATTTCCGCCTTCATCATCAGGTGCTGCATGCAATTATGCCGGAGGCAGTTGACAAAATTTTGTCGTTTTTGTGTACCGACGAGGTTCATACGCGGGAAATGTTTATTCAATAAATTCATCCGGAATGAAATGGTCTGGCTTGACTTGAAAAATTTATATGTTAACGGATTAATTTGCTTGATCAAAGTAAGTAGAAGAATAAAGCTACAGTTGAAATATAGAAGCATAAGACATTTAAAGTTTCGGAAAAGCACAAATAAGACTGAAACTAAATTAATTAACTTAATTTTCTTTGCTCCGAGTATTTATGTGTACTCGCTTCCCGTCAAAATTTTTAGAAACGAAAAACGGACGTGACAATTGAGTTTTACTCTTATTCTGAAGCAGATGCAGCTTCCATAAACACGCAAGAAGGTCAATAATCCGGAAACTCTTATTGTGTAAACGCACACCCCTGGCTTTAATTAGGAACCCTATGCCCCGAACAGAGGTGCATAATATATTATATGTTGGTACAAGGAATGTTAGAAGGCTCACGTGAGTACACGCAGCATTGCATTCCTGTGTATCTCCCTCCTACTCCACCTCAGTCACATTCCCTGCCTAAGAGACAAATATCTTCCACATCTTCATGGCCATTGGAAAATAAAATGAAACTAAATGCATCAAAAAGTAAGATTTCTAGGTTTAAACAAACAGAAGAGAATGAATTACGAACTAGGGGGCGAATTAAAGAAGTAACCAACAGCTGTAAATACTTTGGTGTAACGTTTAGCAAAGTAAATACTTAAATTCAATGGCCAATAAGGGATGGAGAGAACTATACATTGTACGAAGGGTTGTAATGAAAATCTCCAAGAGGGACTAAGACCATTGCGAATAGAACTTTCGTGTCGTTAACTCTTTTAGAGTATGGGGGATACATATTGGAACCCGTGTAGGATCGAGAACATTAAGGCACTGGACATAATTCAAAAAAATCATGAAAGTTATCTTATAGACTTGGAGATAATGAGGTAGAAACTTTGTCACATAGAAGGAAACTGGCTAGACTTAGTGAATTATTCAGAGAACATAACGAACCGGCCTGGAGAAATATGAACGGTTTTCTTTTACCTCCCACTTACTTTTATAAAAGGGATCACTCGTGCAAGATTAGACAAAGGCAACAGAGAACTGATACAGAGAAATTTTCATTTCTAAATAGAACAATTCGGGACTGTAATACTCTACCTTTTAATGTGCTAGCTATAGGTTTGCTCAAAGAGCTAAAACAATTCAAAAAAAGATTAACTATAAATGATAAAGAGTTGATATATAGGGTAGTATTAAGAAAATTGAGTGAAGTGGAAAATGAAGTAATATTTTGAAAAGGGTATGGCCTTTTATATATTAAATATAATATTGTAGTAATTACAGTGTAATGAAGTTAAGTGCAAGGGAAAAGGTGCACAGTACAGCAGGACACAATTACTAGTTTTAACATATATAGTTTAATTGATTCCTTTTTATTTTTATCTTCTTTCCTTTTCTTTTTTAGCCCGATTTTCTTATAATACTTTTGTACATTAGTTTGTGTATCCATTAATTTTATGTATTTTAAACTCTGCCACCGGGTTATGCCCATTTCAATGAAATAAATAAGGCAATACAACTTCGTTGTACAATCTGTATGACAGTTTTGTTTTTAAAAAATAAAGTTTGACTTTAACCTATTTTGTAAAATTACTTACGCATACTTCGTAGTCTAGCATGCTCTGTCTTTGAAGTTTATTGACATCGATGCTAAGCTTTGAGGAAAATGGCGAATATATTAGAGGTGCCCGAACAATTGTACCAATATAAATTATGGTAGAAAGGTTGTCAAAGAATGTTGTCAATGTGTTTTCTTGAAACGGTATGAAACATTTATTCAGTGAGGTTGCATGAAATACTTCTTCCACACATTGTTACGAAATGCCGACTGCAAATAAAAAATTACACATTGATATTTTTTTTGAAATATGGTAGGTTGTAGGTCTACGACAACGTCCTAAATACAACTCCTGATTTCGCAATGTCTTCCATGCGAAGTGGCCTGTTAGCATACAACATTTACTATTCAATATACCGTCACTGGGTGCAGACGAGGTAGCTACAATTTCTCTTTTTTGATATCTAATGTTTAATTCATATACACATACATCAATTCAAATTTTATCTTCAGCAAAAAATTGATTAAGTATGTTTTTTACTTGAAGTGGTCCAAAAATAGTGGACTAGACGTTATATATAATATAAAAAATTCTGACTTATTGCCTGCTTGCTGTTTATTTGTTTATGCGATATTTACTTAGCTAAAATTTCTATCGTGTTGCGATTTGAACAGGGAATGCGTCCAAATATTTACAGCTGCATAACGCAATAATACATCAATGTACTTTACAGTGCACTCAAATATGAGATTTTTTACGAGGTTTCCAATTATTTTGTTTAATTGATGAGGAGACTGTGATACATGTTTTCTTTAGCTAAGAATGTAAACTTTAAAACTGCGGACATTTAGTTAGAAGTTGAAAACGATTTTAGTATTGTTTGGCTAAATTAAGAATGGCTATTATAGATAAAGAAGTACTTAATGAAGAAATATATTTACGTGTTAAAATAAATTCCGTACATCGTTTCTGAAATCCTTGATACTTTCGTCAGATGATTCAAACAATCCCAGGTGTGAGACGTAAAAATTTTCATTGTATATTTTATTTATCTAAATTAATTTACAATATTAGGCATTCAGTATGAGGTTTCTGAAGAGAACAGATCCTGGGATGTTCGCGAGGAATTTTGCTGTGGTTAAACACGGGAAGGCAAAACAAAACTATAAATCTCGGCGTCTGCGGGACGGGCGCTTTGTTCACGCCAACTTTGGTGACTTGGTGGAAACACAGATCAGCCAGACGTTGGGACGTCATCCCCATTGGTGAGAAACCGCAGAGAGAAACGTGGTTTACGCAATGAGTTCTTAGGAGAGATTTGTTCGGGGAGGGAAGAACCTCGAAAAGGACAGTCGGTAAGAGAAAGGAGAGAGTAAGAAATGAGAAGGATTCAGAGAGGAGCTAGCGAAAATGAAAGTCGGACAAGCTGGCTTCAAGGAGTCTGGCTCCAAGTATCACGTGGAAACCACATCAGAGGCCTCCACATGCCGACCCGGGAGCTGCTTTTTCGTTGAATCCAAGATTTCCGGTCAATCATGATGCTATTGGAGGATTAATGCAAACTCTGCTATGCGTATAAACACTTCACTCATCCCAAAGTAAAGTAGATTAAATTTACTAAAGTCTCTTGCTATTTTATTTCTATGATTAGGCTGAGCTGGGAAAATAAAATTAATTAATTTCTAAATATTTATTTTCTGTTGAATCTTTTACATTTGTTAATAATGCTTTTTTAATTATCAACGTTGAGATTTATTGGCGCCCACCCATTTAAATATACACTCTAAAATTCTTTAATATGTTTATAAAAAAATATACTTCACAAGCGACGAACTGATAATGGGCTTTTGAGTTTATCCAGCTTGTTGTGAGGTATTTATTTTAAACACTTAATTTTGTCCAAGTAGTTTTTATGCAATAAAGGTTTTATGATTTCATGATATAATAAATGTGTCCACATTCATGAAATGCAGTAAAAAATAAATGCCGTAATATAATAATAAATATTGGGAAGATGTAACTAGACACCATACGTAATGCAATTTTACTTTTCAAATATAATAAATCTCTATACTCACTATTTCGGGTAGTTTATACTACTAATTTTTCATCAAAATTTAGGTTTAGTAAATTTTTATAAACAGAAATATCTTTATTATTATTCTCACATTTTTATGCCTTTGCTCCAAAACGTCTTATAAACATAACTTACGTATATGTGTAAATTAGTCATTAAAGCCGTTACTCCGATAATATTTTCTATATATATAACAAAGGGTTCTGAATAATTTAGAAAACTTCGTCATTTTGCTATATTTTTAATAGAATGAAGTTCAGTATGTGTGAATTTTGATGAAAAAATTCCTTATAAAATTGTCATTTTCATGCTATACAATACACATTGATATTGCTTCCTTACTAACACAAATAATGTACTTTGTAGATAAAATGGAAAATATTTTAATATCTCTGATCGTTCCTGACTGCTTCGTTTTAAGTCTTAAGTGAAAATTCACCTTTTGTTGTTGCGTTTGTCGGTTCACTTTCTCTGCACTGTCCCAGGTAGAATAATATTTGCTCCCAATTCTTAGGCATTTAACACAACGAAATTATCTGGGTCCTTTGTGGCCTTAGCTCAGCCAACGTGTTTGCCGAAACCTGAAGAAATCATCATTACGTATGAAGTTTATCTGTTCAAGTGTACGGTATGAGCTTCATCGTATACATAAAGTGGTTAAAGGGGAGTTCTGCAATAGTATGATTTGAAAATAAGACCAATTACTGCCGTGGATTCAGTCGTATAGTATGTGAAAAAACCCAAGTCGACGAGGAAATACGTGTTACCACTTACAGAGAACAGACATCTGAAATTCGCACCATTCTGAAAGTTTTCAAAGCTAGAGGAAATTTCAGGACGTTGGGGAAGACTTCGCAATTCCCTCACTTTCCGTACTGTGGACCTTAAGCATTCCTTTTTTATCTCTTTAGTCCCTTTTTATGAGCCCTGCCTTAGCACAAAGCGCACTACTGATAGGTTGCAGGTCTATTGCCCCAATAAATTCACGTGACTTTTTTTCACAGCTGACACCGACGCTTCTTAGTCCATTGACGCTTTTTAATCGATACTAAATTATAATTATATAATAGATAATATATTTTTTTCATTTATTCATCAAAATTTGAAAACTGCAAGTTTTATTATGAACTATTATTACTTTTGCTATTAAGATTTTGAGCTTTTGTAATTTTTGTAATTTTTTTTGCAGTAAGACTTGGAGCAATTACCTGAAGAACATATACGAAAAGTCGAATTAATAGAATAATTTTTTTCTATAATTTGTGCGTAAAATAATTAATTTGGATACTAAATATTATTAATGACAGCATTTTTCATGTCGTTATATTATATTGGCTGTTAAATAAAGAACTGTCATAATTATGTTTATTTAAAAATTAGTTTCATATTTTTGTTGAAATATTTTATTGGCACCTCTAGTACCTCAGTTTTTGAAAGAGCTACTTCAGAAAATTACCACTTCTGATGAAATTTTACTACATAATTTTTTATTCTGACAGTAAAAGCAAATATCAAAGAAGGGCATGGTCCCACTGAAATGAGAGAGAAAAAAAGAAGTTGGATGAGACGGAAATGTTACGGTTCGAAAGTCAAGTAATGGGGTACGAGCATGCCGAGCAGGCATTCCGACTAAGCTTGAAGCATACTAAAGAGATGTATAGATAAGTAGCCAAGGTCACATCCAACGCAAAAGGCAACATGGCGAATGCTGTTGTAGAATATCTCGCCAAAAGCTATCTATAGCCCGTTCCACATCCTCGCTATAGTCCAAAGGTAACATCATATAGCATTTTTATTTCTCATATGTAAAAAACTTTTGCTTGGGTTCCTGGAAGCAATGGAAAATGGTTGTGGAAAAATGATTTGGTAACTCTATAAAAAATAAATGCCAGGATGCTTATGATGGAATCTGTACATTTATGGGATGAGTAAAGGAATTTTACTACAGTAATATAACCAATTCAAACAGATTAAATGCTTTACTAGAAACCTTTAAGTTAAATGCACCTTTGATCAATTTACACAATCATATTGGCAATGGAGTGACCTGAGATTCAGATATATAGGATGGATGTATCTCGCATAGGAACATGGCTTTGAACCGGACTGGCTCAGTTAGTAGAGCAACAGCCTGGCAAGCGGGAGGTCCCTGGTTCGATTTCCGGGTCCAGTCGAGAGTTTGCGATTCTTTTCTTGTAAAATTTGATCAATTTCTTAATTATAATTGCATAACCATTAATGTTTTCCGGTTACGAGGTTCAGTTATTGCATCAATTACAGAACGCCAAACGTACACTATACATAATACATTTTGGGAACTAAGGATTCTTCTGATCATATCGTTTAGTATTTATGGAGCTCAGAAATAAGTTACATATCAGAACTTTCACTTCAAAATGCAAATTAATATCAAAAGGATATAATAGTACGTTAAAAAATCTTAACAAATCAAAAGAAAAAATGAAAATAAATAGTTTATCTGACAATTAAATAAACATTATGAAAAGAAAGTTACGATCGTCTATCAATTCTGATTAAATCTGTATCCGTAACCATATGACTTACATAATGCACCATGACAGCGCATTAGCCAGAAAAAACATTTTATCACTCAACCCAATTTACAAAGATACATTAAAACGTCTCATACACAATTTTGAGGTTTCTTTAAGTAAAAAAAGACAAACAAATTCCTCATAATTTGTTACGAAGTAGAGGTCCAAATAAAAATTTTGCGTTATGGACTGTTCATTGTCATTTTGTCTTCTTCTTACCTGAAAAAGTCCCAATGCTGTAGACGAAACGTCGTAATGTACCAGTGTCGAATAAAATAGCGATTTTTCACTAACTGGTTAGTTTGGTTATTAGTTGTAAAATTATAAAAGCCAGTTAAATTGAAATGTTGAGCATTACTTACGTCAACTGGAGTTAAGAAACGTCAATTGAATGAATATCTCACCTATAAAAGAAAAAAAAACTATTAGAAAAATGTACTGTTATGCAAGACACAGAGACATTAATACAAAATAATGATTTACAAAATACTATGAGCTTTACACATAAATCAGTATATTAAACAAGTTACCATATATATAACATCATTCGTAAAAAGGAAGCTCTTGAATTTAAAATGTAGTACATAATATGTTCGTACTCATAACATGAATTCCAATTATGTATTTCCCGGTAGAATGGGGTGACAAAATCATCGGGCGAAGAAGTAATATCACGGCTATTCAGGATAGTTTGCAAAATCTACTAAACAGGAAGAATACCAGAAGATTTTAGTAAAACCAAAATTATGCCCATATCGAAGAAAGCTGGGGCTGATAGATGCGAACAGCACAGGACAATTACCTTAGTATCCCATGCATGCAAAATTTTAACTAAAATAGTATACAGGAGAATGGAACGTTAAATAGAATGCGAGTTATGAGACGATCAATTTGGTTTCAGGAAGAATGTAGGGACAAGAGAAGCAATATTGACTTTGCGACTAATTTTAGAAGACAGGATAAGAAAAAACCGGCCTACGTTTATGGCATTTGCAGATTTAGAAAAACTGGATTTTGAAGAGTACTGGAATAAAATATCGAGAAAGGAGGCTTATACATAACCTCTACAGAAAATATACAGCAATGATTAGAATAGAAAATCAAGAAAGGAGTAAGACAAGGATGAGTCTGTCGCCCATGCTGTTTAACGTATATTTAGAACAGGATGGAAGAATGTTGAAACGGAATATGGCAATGGAATCATACTGCAAGGGGAAGAAATAAAATCCTTACCCTTTGCCGATATTGTATTATTATAAATGGCATGAACGGAGCCCTGGGGACAGAGTTTAATATGAGAATTAATAGAGGTAAAACCAAGGTAATGGAGTGTAGTATGGGAAACAGTGGAATGACAAAGGGTCTTAGATAGGGAAGGGATATTTTGAAGAAAGTTAAGGAAATCTGCTACTTGGGAAGCGTAATAACTAGGGATTGCAGAAGTATAGTATACATAAAGAGTAGGATAGCACAGGCAAGGAAGGCTTTCACGAAAAAGAGGAATTTACTTACGGGTAATATAAGTGTGCATATTAGGATATCGTTGCTAAAAATGTTCGTATGGTTCGTAGCGTTATATAGGTGCCAAACGTGGACGATAGGAGGTGGGGAAAGGAAAAGAATAGAGGTACTGCTATAGGCGAATGTTGAAAATCAGATGGGTGGATAGAGTAACTACCGAGGAAGGGATAGATTATAGTTACATAAAATTTGACTAGCCAAACAGTTAATAAGGATAGAAAATTACAACAAAACCAGTATCGAATCCAGGATCACCACTTAGTAGGTGGTACGATTAATTATGGTGGATTTTTATCTGTTAATTAACTTTCATAGCATTTAAAGTTGAAAACATATATTCTGTCCTTGAACTGATTGAACTTTAAATTGATTTAAAGAGTAAGTTGAAAAGAATTGTCGGTAATAATTGCTATCTACTTGTGATTCTATTGATATAATACGTCGAATAAAGACTACTGAACTAAATGTAACACGTATAAGAGGAAGAAATACCAACATTAGCAGTATTCTTTGTTTTACAGGTTGACCAGTAAAATGATACCAAAAGAAAATGATCTGGTTGCGCGATTTGCTTAAAATTTCACAACATGAGATCATAATTATTAATATTATCTCAAAGATCTTCAGATTCATTAAAAGAACTATATACTTTGTTACCAATTCTCAGAGAATGAAGATGAACGATACGAGATACCGATCCAAGGGGCACATATCCGAAGTTCCGGTTATAATACGCCGACACGGGATGAACTAATTTTAAAAACCGGAAACGTCATCTAGCTACTTACTCAATCAGCCGCTCGTTTTAAATACACTATAAATATCTCTTCGCCTCGACTACTATTTATTAAAGACTTCTGATCATTACCATGCCTGCTAACGTCAAGCGGTGATGAAAGAGCAGCTGTCTAATAATAATTAACTGAACGCTCTGATAACTTTGTCAGACATCAGAGAACTCACTGCTATAGTCCAAATACGCTCTTATAAATGCAACACATTTGTTCAGGAAAATTTAAAATACTTTAATTATTTAACTACGATAACGATATTACATTCCTACGGCCGATTAGGAATTGAAAACATAGAATTTCGTGGTTATTTATAAAATCCAACTTTACCGAACCGATGCACGTCTCTAAATCGGTACTGTTTGAAGGAACCGCAATTATATAACTAAGCGAAATCCTTCTCATAATTTCTTATATCTTCAATTGTAAGGATGAAGGAAATTAAATTCATTTATATAATCATCAGTAGTTAATCATTAGCAATTGAGAAATGGAACGTTGCCAATTACATAATTTTTGATGAGGAGTAGTGGAACAATGCCGCGAATTTTATGCGAAATACATATCATTCAATTTTCTGTTATCAATGTAGAGGAACAATCCTCGCTGAAGCTTTCTCCTGTTCTAAACAACCTCTCAATTTAGCATTAGACTATGCATTGGATTGCTTGACCGTTTAATGTTAACTGTTGATAATGAAATAAAGAACCTTTTCGCGATCTCAACTTTTGCTAAAGATTATTTTATTACTTTGGTAGCCTTTGCCAGTTAAACTGCCATATTAATCATAAATACAAACAATAGTGCAAAAATCAATCAATTAACTATGTGATACAATTCTATTCCTAATTTTTTTAAACACCATAAATGACGTACCTATAATATTAAAAAAATTGACAAAGCAAGACAACATTAACCGTACTGTGTACTTCGTGAATTGGTCGATAGTGTATGATTACATAAATTAAAACTTAAGTATATAACTGCGTATATATTCATAATAGCAATAAAAATTATTGCACAAAATATTATTGAGAATAATTTTTTTAGCGATATGATATTGAAAAATTTTATTACAATGATTTTTATTTATTAATAGCCTCAATATAAATGAGTACCGACTCACTTCCTTCATTTTTGATTTCATTTCTATTAAGATTAATAAAAACTGATTCACCGAATTTGGTTTTTGCTTCAAAACTGTTTTTGTGTAATATACTTATTCTTTAGAATCAGAATTCGCATGGCATGACAAATCATTGTAATAAAATTGTTCAATATCATATCTGAAAGAAAATAATTGTAAATAATATTTTATGTAATAATTTTTTATTGTCATTATGACTATATATATTAAGTTATATACTTCAGTTTTAATTTATATAATCATACACTATCGATCAATTCACGAAGTATACAGTACGGATAATGTTATCTTGATGTGTCAATTTTTTTAATATTATAGGTACGTAATTTTTGTTGTTTAAAAAATAAAATTAGGAATATAATTGTATCACATAGCTAATTCATTGATTTTTGTACTATCGTTTGTATTTAGGGTGCATATGGCAGTTTAACTGCCGAAAGGTATCAACTTAATAAAATAATCCTTAGAAAACTTGTGGCCTTAGAAAGGATTTTTATTTCATTAGCATTAGACAATAGAAAAGCACAAATAATATCCTGTGACAGGTGGTTCCTAGGAATAAACAACAAAGTTCTGAAAATATTATTATTTTCAATTAGACACATTTGTTGTAAAAAGAATTAGCTAAATTAATTAATTTGATTGCAAAATGTTGGAAACGTCACGTATATGACTTTAACGAAGAATCATCGCCCCAGGGAGCGAATGGCAAGAGCACAAAATATTACGGCGAAAGTTCACCATTTATTAGACATGTTATAAGTAGAACGTGGGCTTTCCCGGTGTATATTATTCATGAACAATTCTCGGGTTTTCAACCGGGTAAGTATAGAGCTTGAACACGACGTTTCCATGGCTTGCTCTGCCATCTCAGTTCACCTGAAGAAGATGGCAGAGCAAGCCATGGAAACGTTGTGTTCAAACTCTATACTTACCCGGTTAAAAACCCGAGAATTGTTCATGTTATAAGTAGTTTGTAATGTTCGTAGACTCTGGTGAATCCCACTTCTTAGAAGCAGCCTATGATGAGAGACATAACAATGATTGCGGCGGGTTGGTAAGGTTTCATTGTAGATTTAGTGCATGGAGCAAGTGAGGTGTGTCTATATTTACGGGGAGACGGGGAGACAGCAGACAGCTGCGCGCAGCCAAGGCCAGGCTGTCCATTAATCTAGGCTGCTCAGCGCGCCGGAGCACAAAGCGTAAGATTCGAATCCGCGACCCCGGGGCTCCGTGGCACACAAACACAAAGACCTCTCAGGTAACACGATAAGGCGGCACTGGCTGGATCTCACCTAAAGCTTCCGCATAAATTTGGATTCCCGCTGCCTGTTGCAGACCCGTTACACAAGCGGCTAAGAAATTTGAAACTATAAATTCTCCTTCAAAGAGAATAGTTTTCTGCGTGTTCCAGAGTCCAGAATTACGACACAGTGATGAAAGAATGGTTCATAACGAGAATATTAGACGTCGTGATGCAAAACGGAGAGGTAACGTTGCACTCTGTTTTCAGCGTTTAAGGCCATAAGTTTGAAACTCCGCAGCCCCTAAGATATTGACCTAGTCGGCGGAGTTCCGTCCCAGTCCCCATGAGGAGACAGGCTCGGCTTTATTATTTCCCTTACTCATACTACTACAATTTAACTAATTTAACACCAATAAATCTGCATTACACAATGACACAATGTCAAAATATCTGTATTAATTAACAATGTTATTAATATAACGCTACGTTTTTTCCTTAATTTTGGACTTCTTTAGGGCACGAATAAAAATAATTACTAATCGAAATTCATGCAAATTTATTAGATTTTTTTAAAATTCTGATTATAAAACTCTAATTAAACATATTTTACATCATATTTTCCTGACTTAAATATTTAAAATAAATAAAAACGGCCAAAAAGTCAGTATTAAATATATAACTATTTATTGACAAAAGTGACGTTTCATCTCCAATTTGAAACTTCTTCATTCTATTTCTGAATTTTAAGCCTGAAGAAATCTCAAAATGGAGATGAAACGTCGCTTTTGTCAATAAATAGTTATAAATTAATACTGAATTTTTTGGCTGTTTTTATTTATTGTAAACATATTTTACCACTGGTTGGAAGCAATTATTACTTTAAACTTACAATTTGATTGTACATTTCCAAGATTTTATTATAGTCATATAAATATCGATGTAACCTTCTTACACCGAGGCATTCAGAACCTTCTTAAAACGTAAGGATCATAATGTTGGTTGCCAATTAGAGATGATCGGTCTGATGTTTTAAGGAATTTTATATATAATGCTATTAATGAGGCGACAATAACTTAAAGCCAATAAATTGTTTAAGGTAACATGAAAGATAAGACACAAACTTCAAATTGTAGAAATTTAGTTTATCAGTTAATATGTAATAATTGTGAAAAAGTATATATTGGAAACATTAGTAAAACATTGCCCATAAGGACCTATAAAAATAACTTAACGTTAACAAATAAGGGTGTAAATAATATACTTTTATAAGAATGAATTTAATATAAAAAATGAAAAATATGAATTGAATATTGTAAGTAAAATATATTCAGATATCATAAAATCATATTAATTAAAATGAGCACAAATTTCATATGTTCATTAAAAATAGTTGTATGTTAAAAAATAAAATAAAACGTATAAAAGATAGGTTACATGAGATATATAAAAACGAATATGATTGTCAAGCAGAATGTAATTTTTTAATTTATTTTTGAAAATAGAAATCAAAATAACAGATTCTATAAGCAATTTTTGTATGTCTTAGAAGTGTATTAGAATGGATATAATTGGTTGGTGATAACTAAACATAAACTAAAATTGAGTGAATATATTATTCAATAAAACAACAGGTGTAAACTAATACCCTTGCTAAGTATGACGTGTAAGAAATTATAATTTAATACATATTCATAAATAATGGGCAACAAATGTATTTATAAATTAACAAAGTGTATATAATAATAGGAAATAGATATAAGTAATGTATATGATAAGATGTGAAATGCATTGTTTCTTGTTAGATAATTATAATTATGTATATTAATATAACACTAAAGAATCTGATTGGTTGAATCGTATAGGGGTTTTCTATAAGAGTGGGCCGATGATGAAATGAAAAAAAAAACATGCTGTGTGTGAGGTATTAACGAAATTATTTTTAGTATTATTTTAAAGGCCCATGTATGCCCTTTCAATTAAAAAAAGAATTATCGTAATACCTCACACACAGCTTGTTTAATTGTAAACAAAACGCCACAGTATGGGGAACGCAAGTGACAGGTAAAGCTGAAGAATAAGGTACGTTTTCCAAATATTTGTAAGATTTTTAAAAAATTGCACAAGGACATATATATCATGGCTTACATTGTATTTTATTGTGGATGATTATTGGCTAAAAACGCCGAAAGCTTCTTTAATGAATTACGAAAAATTAAAAAATTTAGCAGATGAATGAGCGTAACTATTGGCAGCCAACATATTGATACCAATATAACATAAGATTATTAGTTTCAATTGATTTTGTTTGCGCCGAGGAAATTATATACAGAAATAGAATAATTTACAAGGAAAACCTGTTACACCAAAGAAATAAGTAGCACAACAGACGCGTAACTATTTTCTAAATACAATAATTAAAAAATTCTTACTCATTTTTGAAAAAAAATAAAGTCTTCATATGCAGATAATATATAAAATACATTAAGGAACCTTCTGAAAACAAAAACCAAACGAGAAAATGTAAGAGGATCAGCCAAAATAATGGCAAAGTCCATCATCAATATAGTATCACGCAAAACCGAAAAGGAATTAAATATATAAGAACCAAGGTTTACATTATAATGGTAAAGCACAAGTTGGACACTTTTCTAGAGCACAATAACTACACGACAAAATAAAACAATTGTAAATCTTTAAGTTTAAAGTGTGTGGAAAACTAAGCAATCAATAACGCTGAATGTAATCTTTTTAGATATTGAGTCTGGTGATATTTGTAAAGTTATTGAACATAAAATACGCATCCTTTCAGTTGTGTGATAATAGAACTATTTAGGCCTACTTGCTGCTTACGAACTAGGTCTGCTTTAGATAGACCCCAATGGCGACAGTGTGTCAAGATCTGGTAAATAAATTTGGTGAAGGTGTGACGCTAGAATTGAAATAGTTTAAGCACGCTATTTGAGCAATGTTTTGGAACGCGCGAACAGCAGTGGAAGCCTGGGAAGCGACGGTAGGTAACCCCGGGTCGGCGGTGGAATCTCGACGACTGACCACAAGTTCGTGACATCCACAAAGACTGAAAGCCGTGAAAATAGGAACGCGCCGAGCTTTCTGGCGCCATCTGGGACGTGACTCAAGTCAAAACAACTGAATTGGGCAAAGGAAGTGAGACAAAGAGAAACTTCGAGAGGTGACAAATTTTGCTAGACCAGAGCGGACCTGAGACGAGAAGAGATTGGACGAACGTGAACATTCTACCGTCTAGATAGAAGAAATGTTCGGACATCCCTTTGACGATGGAAGGAGGTAAGAGTTTAATTAAAGCGCAGTAGAGCCAATGAGGAAGAGAGTTAAGTATGCGAGGAGACGTTAAAACAACCAATTTTTGTTCTATTAGAAGTGTTGAGACATAAATTGTATTTTTGACTTCATTCATCTTGTACAGTACCATTTGACTGCCGCAATATCACCCAATTAATATACTTTAATTATGAGGTTTGTTTTCTAATGAAGGTTTTTTGCTTAACAATCGTTTCTATATTCATTGCAAATTAATCGTTGGTATTGTTAACCCATGGTGGAAACCCAAGAATTGTTTATTCAGAATATACACCGGGAAAACCTTCGATCGTTGGTATTGTTGTCGCAAACTACAATATTTACAAATTTTGGACAGCTACACAACTTTGTCCATTACAAATGAACGTACCACAGGATAGTCAGGAGCGAAGGAAATTACATCCCTTCTGCACCACGGATGAACTATCTTTATTCTGATGTTATTACCATTTAATGAGATTTAGGTATTACTTAAAATATTCACGGTAGCGGTTATAATATGCATGCAAATGCATACCCCATATGAGAATAATTTTAAGGAAACTTAAATACTTTACAACAAATTTACAAGTAAGCTTGTTTCAGCATACTTTCCAAGTGTTCTTACATTTCAAATTTAAAGAACGAAGACGTTAACTGTATTTGTTAGCATCTTCGTTTTTAAAATTTACAATATAAGAATACTTGAAAAGAAACCTAGTTAAGCTATACATTCGTACATACAAAACATCCAACGTGTCAGCTTTTACGGTATTTAATAAAGTTCACTACTAGCACTACTACTACGATTCGTCCACATTTTTGGTCATTTCAAGGTAACACAGACAAAAATTAAAGAAAAACGCAATTTGAAATTAGAATAAACAAAAATTTTACATATCCTGAGAAAACTGAATGTATTGAATACCAAAATTAATACTATTATTGAACAAAATTTACAATACCCGCTTGTTATTTTAATTTATTTGTTGTACGTTTCCATTATTTATCCGAGTTTTTACTGTTGAAATTGAACGATCTCAAATACCTACAGATTGTAAAATAAAAAATTTCGTGCTTAACGATGTCTGGGCTCAGTAGGAAAATTCTTTTTATGTATTTATAACATAAAAATTAAGCCTAATTTATTTTTACAAATTGATTTAAATTCTGCACATTTTACTGTAGGTAATTGGTTTTGTTGGGGGTAGTAACGCGTCAGATGACGACAATGAGTGAGAAAGACAAGTGAGGTCAGTGTGTGTGCAATGGCGACTGCGAGTGAGAGTGGTCGCTATCAGTGCATGTAAGACATATGAGACTAAATAGCGAAAGGGTTGTTATTTTACTGTGTTGAGAGAGTGTAATTTTGTATATTCATATTTATAAATTTTATTAAATTTTTATCTGTAGTTACCCGAAAAAATCATATAATCTGTACGAAATGTTGTAGCAGTAAACTATATTAAATAATGTAAAAAAGACTCATTGGCGGTCATGAATAAAATTTTTAATACTCAACAAAACGTAAATTAAATTATCAACGGTCCGCAAGTAACTAACCTGAAGGATACAATAAAGGATATGACTCAAAAGTGATGAATAGTTCAATATGAGACAAATCAGTAGATTTTTAAAAACAATAAAAAAAGAACCGTCTGCTAATCGCATTTCAGTTTTAATACAAATCGGCTGTATTAATTAAATTTATTTTCTATTACAGATAATTATATGTGACAATCATTGCATTCAATCGATGTAGTGTCTCCTCTATCTCTATATATATGTCTCTCTATATATCCAATAATTTATCGTGCAACTCACTCGCACACAACCCCCGCCCCCCCTCCTCTCCCGCTGCGACCCCTCCATCAGCACAGAAACACAGAGTGAGCGGTGCGCGAGTGCAGGCCCCACATGCCGAGGAGGTGGGGTGAGTAGCTGATTTCACTACCAGTCAATATTAACACAATTAAACCGACCACCTCCTCAGAGGAAATGATACCCACCTCTAAAACCTAACAATGCCAGCTCATAACACACCAAACACACACATCACAACACACACACACATCAAGCAAAACACATAGTCTCCAACTTACCTCTAAACATTAATAAACAACCAGGCTCTTACACACCACACTCAGGTTTGGGGCATTCATCCCACACACACCACCCACTCTCCAACACGGTGTAAAAATGTTTGTAGTTTTATAGGGATTATTTAGTGGATTTGTTTGGATGTTTTTTTGGAGTTAGTTAGTTGTTTGATGTGTGGTATTTTGTAGGGTAGGATTATGTTTGTTTTTGAGTATGAATAGGAATTGGTCTGTTTTGAATTGTTATTTTTTGGTGTTTAATTTTTAAATTGTTTTGGGTTGGAGAGGGTTGAAGAGTTTTTAAAAAAATATATAGAAAGGTGGTATATGAAAAATAGAGGTTTAAATGTTAGAGTTTGTTTGATTTCGGTATGCTTTTAATATATCTAATTTTTATTTTACATTAAAAACTAGACGAAAGATGTTTTTGAAAAAATAATTTTATTTAATATACTTCAAATGTCCAAAATTATTACTAATTTCTTTAGATTTTAGATTATTTTAGTTATGATAGAATTAAGTTCAAATTGTTTATAGTAGGTTGTAATGTAAATTAATGTACTTAAAGGATACCATTAACTTGTAATGAAAATTGAGTAACAGCCAATTAAGATTCTATTACGGGATATTGAGGTTAATAGTTAATCATCAAGGAGCACAACCAGAATCTAACTACTGTTGCTACGTTTGACTGTTCCGTGAGGACAAGTGTTTCTCAGTCATACCAAATCTAATCAAAAAAGCGGTAAAAGTTTCACAGCTGTCGATAATAACGGATAAAAAATTATGAAACACAGTGATTCGTTAAAACTTAATTTATGAATTAGAAATGTCTCAATTTCTACAACAACAAAAAAACAACTGAAAAGATTAATTGGCATGTTCTGCTATGCATTTTACGCAGTTACAGTAGAGATAAACTGTCCTGCCAGCCGACCTGCGCATCATAAAAAAGAGTTATTGCTTATTATTGGAGACTTATGTTTCGCGAGGGCCATGCTTTTCAATTTATCGTAATTACTGGCGATAACCGCATCTGTTAGCAGTGCTTCGACACACAAATCAATGCAGTGAGAATTGTGGCACATTATTTTTATCGTAGAGACTACTGGCAGTTCCAATGAAACCTGTGACTGAGATTACATGTCAATATGATTGGTTTATGTAACGCCGAATCCATATTTTGAATTATGAAGTATTATAATTCAGACATAATTATTCCATCTGAAAGCAGAAAATTCAACAGAATTCGAGTATCAAATTATTTGTATACTGTAAATTAGGCAGTGCGAATATAAAAAGACGTAGAAAAGCAAGAAGTCGTGAAACCATGGTCTTTTATGTTGTTGTGGTATTCAGTCCGAAGACTGGTCTGATGCAACCCTCCATGCTAACTAGCACATCCCACATCCTCCCTAATCTGCTGTGCATATTTCATCCTTAACCCCCCTCTTCTGCTCTTACCCCACACACTTCCCTTAATGCTAATTTTACAATTAGTCAATGACCTTCCATATTGTTCGCTCTTCCCCTATTCTGCTTAGAACTTCCTCGTTCGTTACTCTATCCACCCATCTGATTTTCAGCATTCTTCTATGGCACCACACTTCAATGGCTTCTATTCATTTTTCTTTCCGCAAGTCCTATCGTCCACGTTTCGCACCTATATAACACGGTCCATACGAACATTTTTAGCAACTATTTCCTAATATTCATACTTTTCTTTTATTTAATTTTATATTCTCAAGTTAATTTTGGAATGTGATTAATGCGGATTTATGCATAAAATGTTAGTTTTAAACGTAGTTTTATAATTATAAAAGTCATTAAATTACAATAAAAAGCTGTTTGTGTTATTAAATAGCAGTTAAAGATTTATAAATCTTCAATCTGAACTAAGCAAAGCGAGCCAGAAGAAAGCAAAATAAAAAGTGTAGATGACATAATGTAATAATGAGCGAACTACTTAATCACCCAATATTTATCATTCAGAAAACTGTATTAATGCATCGGAAAGTTTGTCAGATTACGCATTAATTCAACCTTCCACACACATAATGTCAGTTAGGTTACTATTGTATATATTACAAAGTCCTTAAGAATAGTACAAAACAGAGTACCAAGACAGAATGGTGGCTTTTGATAAAAAAAATATAAGTTGTGAATCAAATTGCGAATGAATGATTATTTTGTCTTTAATGTCCAGGTGGAAGTGGAAACGTTTTATAATTTTAGTGTTTGTGTGGCTACATTACCTTTTGCGCAGTGAGCAGAATTCTTACAAATTGCATGTAACAATACTTGATAAATCTTAAATTCATCGCTTAGGCCAAACTTCACACAAAAGTAAAAATAGTTTAAAAGATGATTGTTTTAAATATCGAAATCTTTATTGACTTTATTATTATGCAGCGTTACTTTATTTCCGGTTTATCATTGATCCAAGAAGTACGTTCGAATCCTCCTTTCATGTTGAGCGTGTGGGTCGTTAGTAATTAAAGGATTGAAGAGGCGTAGGTAGGACCAGGTTCTCTAAAACAAAACCATTTCAAGTTCCGTCTTTAATTCCATTCGGGGGAGGAATATCCCGTTACGACGTTGTAGCTACAACTCATCACCTTGATATTTTTAATCTCACGCCGCCTCACGCGATATTAGGAACGTCCGAGGCCCCCTGCGCAGGCTGAGTTACATTCAACTCGTACCAGATCTTCGTCAGCATCCCACAAAGGTGTTGCCTCCTTGCACTTTATTTCACCTGGCTGCACGAGTCCAACAATTAATCCACTGAAGAAATGGTCGTTAAGTAGTATCTATGCTGCGGCATACACAAAGGTCAGGCAAAGGGATTGGAAAATTATTGACTACATAAATTATTTCATTCCCCTTTACTTTTATAGCCTATGAGTTGTAGGAGCATGTTACACACGTGTAAATATTGTTTAGTACTGGCATATCTTAGCCAAAATCTTATTCTAAACTAGTTTATATTTCCAAAACAACAACAATACTCTGCGTATTATTTTTCATTTACATATTTTATAGAAACACATTTATAGAAATGGCCATTTTGAAAACTTGCAAAATACTGAGAAAGTCTACTGCTCGATCCTGCATTCTAATTTAGCTGTTTAATATTGTAAATTTGTAGCATATCTTAAATGTAAATCATTATTGAGTTTGTGCTCGAAGGGATAATCGAAGACGCGATAAAATCTCTGGGCTACAGGCCAGAACACGCCAGTTCCGTGAGTCACACAAAGCAGATTGATTTGCGGAAAAAAAGAAAACGATTATGAATAAATCGTTAGAAATCTTTGGACTTGCAGTCACTTGAAACATTTATAAATTCTCCTCGGACGACACGTCTAATTCAAAAAACTAAAGCGAAAATATGTAGAAAAAGATACAGTAAGGAATAATCTCGACCAGTGGCGACTGGTGTATACGTATAATAAATTACGAAGGAATTATTTTTCCTTATTTTTCTTCTTAGATTACGAAAACTTCAAACTGCCCTCCTTGCGGTGCTCTCGCTCACGATAATGCAATATCTGTGCTGCACTCATTATTTCTGTGTGTGATCCGAAATGCTCATGCGTAGTATTCCGTTAGACCTTTGTCCCTGTGGCTCCACACTTCTTTCTTTTCGTCGCTGTGGACCACTCTGCACGCACTGCAGCTGTGCTGGCTCAGGTGTTTCTGAATGAGGTGGCATAAATGGACGATATAAGCAGCGAAATCAAAATATAACTTTAAACATTCAGCAATTAAAAAACCGCGTCGTATGCCGGAGGAGTAAAAAGTCGCCAAGAGTTTAGTTTAGGTCGCTCATGACGTGACGTACGGCCTGGAGCTTTCGAAATTAACACAGAGGCGATTGTGGTGGAAAGAGTTTTTTCGATATAATTCACGGGGCGAAACGGGGTGGAGTAGTAACGAATTTTAATAGGAAATTAATAATTATACATAGACAACTGGACTAGTTATGAGTCACAGCAGCAGGTTACTGACCTGTAAAAGTCGATGTTTACTCCTAGCGTATCAGAGCCAAAAATGTATTCGAAAGTAGTACTCTGCGCATTATTTTAATATACATAATTTATAGAAACACTTTTATTGAAAGGGGTTATATAGAAGATTTGCAAAATACTGAGAAATCCCACTGTTCGTTCCGTATACATTACTATATCATCCGTGACTTATTGCTATAATCAACTTCATCTAACATAATAACGAAGCAAAATTACTTTCCACTTATAAATGTGCGACAAATTAAACGTAATTTATTTTGCTTTTAAAAGATAGACAGTATTATATACACGGAATTACAAAAATAGCCAGGTTACTTCATTTATTACAAAGTATTGATAACACTACGACTGTTGTAGTATTGTTAATATATTTGATGGTTAACAATAAAATTTTTTGCTTAGGAAATACTTAAAAAAAACTCCCAAGTGGTCACTGCACTCAGTGGTAGGCTAAATCTGAAATAAAAGATTGGATATTTTTATTTGTTTATTTACTATGCTCATTTCAACCATGCTCGCAAAGTTGGAAGAATTTTAATTTAAATATTATCATACGCGTTGAATCTGCAGACGGTATTTTACAAAAGAAATTTTCATTTTCTCTCATTTACGCATTCCCCTTTCAAATCACTTATTATACTATTAACTGAGGCGTGCCACCATCTGGAAGACTCTCGGGTAGCCTGTCTCAAAATATTATTTACTTTTTGATTCAAAATAACATCTTGTCACATTTTACAGAATTCGAATTACTCTACTGAATAGATGAACTTTAAAGTTTATTTTGTTTTAATCATTACGGATTACTAATAAACGAAATAAAATACTTATTTAACATTATGAACTGCATCCCCAAATTTCATCAAAACCCCCAGACAACATAATAAAATTATTAAGGGGGGAAAAAACATTCATATCCCAAAATGGATGCGATTATAAATAAAATTAAATAATAGAAAATATTAGTTTTACTCAGTATTAGCACTAAAACATTTGCGGACAATTTTGACTCTATCAAAAAGTTGGCCGCGACTGCAGTACTCATTTTTTACTTTATATACTTTATTATGACTGAATTAAATAGTCTATGATTCACGGCAATAGTTCATAGTGAAATGATTGCTAATAATTCCAAACCACCGACAAAAAATTTTAAGCGCTCAAGAGACGTTATTCTGACTATTATTTCCAAAATATTATATTATAATTTATTTTAGGATAATGCAGTTTTAACTGATGTGAAAAGGGCATTAATAGGTGGAAGAGTAGCCAAATTATCAGTTAATAGGGTATTGTATATTTTCCCGCTGTCTCTATCAGAAAAACAGAGATGAATTATCATTGAATATTGTAATAAACAGAACACGATGTTTTCCTGTCGTGTAGGGTCACTGCAGCAGCTAAACCAACTCCACTATTTTCGTTCCTCTAACTAACGGATGTTAAGTGAGAAAGAGTAGCGTGTAAAAGAAACAGGGGCTATCGATTTTATTTGAACGAACACAGAGGGCTGATTTTGAATGAATAATTAAATATGTAAAATTAAAGAGTCGCCCCTCAGTCTTCAAAATGCTTTACGGTCGTTTACGCTGCCTACAGTAAAAGTGAATTATTCAACTCTGGTTTCCTTCTTTAATTTACATTAACTTTCTACAACATATTTCATGTTGAAATGTTTTAGCTTTACGTGATGCTTTACAACTTCCCTGCCTTCAATGACTGATTTGGCTGATTACTTCAAGATTGATAGCATTTCGTTGACGAGTCCTACTTAAATGGACGGACTTCTGAATTATTCATCTGTTCGTGTCTGACGCGGGCTCTGTGCTGGTTCCACTTCGCTTTTGAGTCTTGTCAGAATAATCAAGTATATCGGGGGTTCGCTACGATTCTATTGCTCCACCCACTGTGTACCTTTCATCAATATACAATTTGAGTGCACTCTAATGGGTTCGAAATCCTACTATCGCTAAAATCGCAACTTGGGTTACATTCTTCTGACGCTTGATATTACTAATTTATTCACAGTACTGAACGAGTTTTAAATTCGTTTTCTTCTTCTACCAATCAATTTACTATTTATAGACGCCAAATTAATATCTGAAAGGTTTCGTTATACAAATGGAATATTTCGCTTCTCTGAATGGCAGAACACCTCCTAATTATTCATTTCAAAATCCTGGAAAGTGAATTATGAAGGTCGTGTAGTAAAGTTTTTATTAAAAGAATTACACCGGCTGTTTCGTAAATGTAAAATGTTTCCAAATAATTTTTTTAAAATTCGTAAGCTAGTAAATAAAATAAGCTCTTGGAAGGATGATAATATAAAATACATAAGATTTTTAAGTACGTAAGTTTATTCTTAGTCGGCCCGACGTTAAACATTAATAAAAATAAAGTTCATTCCCTCATTTCAAATAGCCATGGCAGATTTCATACTACATTACACCAATATAAACTAAAAATATATTACCTATGGTTTTTAACATCCTTTAATATTTTTTATAAACATTATAATTTAATAGATTTTATAATAGTTGCATAAGTGATCATTTACGATAAGCTTTTATATTTTGAATTTTATGAATTTTTCAATTATTCGAACGGGAACCCTACAATTTTGTTCTGAAATGTCCCGTGAATGAATGTATTTTTGGTGGCCTCGGATGTTCCGCCTTTAAAACGTTGCAAGAGCACTTATGAATGCTTCGACAGAAACGTAAAATGCAAAGAATTAATTTTTGTAAAAGTTTTTTTTTCTAAATGTGCTTTAATAATAAATATTTTTTTCCTTTTTATTGTAAATGGTCCTTCCGTGAGTTACTACGTACGTAAGACTTCTCAACTAGGCTATTTACGTTTATTATGGTTTGTACTGCTGTTTGAAGATACAGTTAGAACGCCAATTCTAAAATAATTATTATTTATTTTGAGAATTCAACAGATATATTTTAGAAGCGGATTTCTTACGGCAATCAAATGAAAAGCCCTCTATGAGATTGTACCACGTGCTCCGCATTAACGAATAGAAATTCCTCATATAAATTGAAATATTAAGTATGTAGCAATTTGATATATTTTGAGAGATGAAATGGTTTCATTGGATCGTTCAGATGCCATTCAATAAGATTTTTCTCTCCATTCCGGCGGTAGCCATTGTAAAGTCTATAGTTGGTCGTCAGCTTTAGCGATAGGATATTACTGGTAGCTCATGAAAGTTTATTAGATGAAAGAGACCATAAGGGATCGACATTACGTACAATTACTCTATTTATCCATTTTGTTTTTTGTTCGTATCAAGGTATTTATTACAGCACAAGGTGACAATGAAATACAAGTGAATTTCTTATTAATCTGGCATTATTATAAATAGATATCTCCTAGAAATAATTAATATTCCTTTAATTAATATACAGTAGACTCTAGGTTATACGAGTTAAATGAACCACTAATAAAAAAATCTGTGATAAGACAGAGCCCGTAAATTTTTTAGGTAAAATTACATTTTAATAGAATGCTGTACACATTATAATAATTTAACAATAAATACTAGAACATTTTCACTGCGTGATTTATAAGGAGTCCCTTAGTGACAAATGTATGAAAATGAAAGACGTCATGAAACTTCTTAAAATCGACAGGGCACAAGCCTTGGTAGTACGGGGATCCCCTTCCACATAGTGAAATTTTAGAACGCTTTCAGGAATTGTACACGTTATTTCTTATATTCTTTAAGGAAGAGAGAGTTCCTTACCCTGAACTTGAAGATGTGATTGGCTCCAGGAAGTTTCAATTTTGTTGGCAAATCTGAAAATTTTCTTGTACTAAATTGCAGCGATTTTTAAGGAATTATTGGAAATGATATAAGACATTCAATATTTTTCAGCTGAATTGAAGCTTTGTTTAGACAAATTTTATAAATACAGACGTTCACATTTTTTTGTCTTGCAGAAGCACCCTGAGAAACACTGTTGTTCATAACCCTTTTTGAAGATGCTAGAAACTATATCCGATTTAAGATATAACTTTTATCTTTACTTTCAGGACTTGAAAAAATAAATACAGAAGCAGAATAACTAACAAACACCTGGATAATTGCATCTCAATGGCAGTGACCAATTACTCTCCTGATAGGCCTATAGACCAAACTCGTTGCAGAGAAGGGAAGTGATGTTTCCAATTGAATTTTATTTATTTTTCTAATTTATAAGGGCGCAAGAGCCGAAAGTTGTTAAAAAGTTTAAAAACAAAAGTATTAGCGAGACAGTTTGTCTGTTATAAATTAAAGATTTGTTAATTGTTAATAAATTTTTTCTAAATTTAAAATTTTCAGGAAAAGAGTGTGGGTGAGGGAGGGTAAGGGGAGGCAGTATCTTTTTGGTCTTGTGGCCTAGTCTAAAGATATTCCATAATCTTGTTTTTTACCATTTTTATTATATTTAGTGTACAGTTTTGTGCACTTTATGTTAGTAATGGAGGCCTGCTACTTTTCACTCTTTATTTTGTGCTTAAATTCTTTTTTTAATAATTTGTTTGGACTGAATCTTCAAAATGATACAAAAAAATTGTGCGTAGAAAAATAATAGAAAAAGTCATTACCAAAAAAATTGGTATTCGAGACGAATAAACTAATTCTGTAAAATCATAGAACTTTACTTCAGTGTTCATTCACTCTACAGTTCACCATTGGTGTTGAATATTACGTAATACCTTGAAAATTAATATTATTTCTAAAATTACCTTACTGATGTAATACTATGGAGGAATATTAATATTACGTTTATTTTTTTAGATGCTCGGAGAAACCAGCGTGATAATGCTACCTAAAATGCTTACAATGACGTTTCATTAGTGAACCTGCAAAATATTTTTCCTTCCGATGGGCTTCACAACGCAAGTAGACAGGTATGTAATTAAAACTAAACTATCGAACTCCGCGAGAACCTTTAAGAGAAAAGAAAGTTTAATTGGAGATGCCAACGAGGCGGCACGGGCCATGTTTCACCTCTCCCTCCCGTCTAAAAGCTCAATGAATCGAGGAAGAAGATCAAACCTTGGCAATTACCTACCGCGACGCCTATAGAATTAAAATGGACGCTCATAAGACCTGGTTGTATTTGTAAAACACGTGCACGTACAGGCAATCTCCACGGCACGTGGCTTTGGCAATCAAGAAGCAATAGCATCGTGACGTGACGTCGTGAGTAAATAGCTTTCGGCGTGGAAGCCTGGCAATCGCTAAGAGGATCGTTTGCCACAAGCGCAGGTCAGGTCACCAATGCTTCAGCTCCCGTTAGATTTATGGCTACAGACAGAAAGGACTCGATATAAAGCCATTTAAATCTACTCGCAACAAATAGTTATACAGTTATAAACAGAAAAATTACAAACAGAATACTCTGTATACTCCATTAATTTTTTTTAACTTTTCCAAATGATTAAAAAAATAATAAGCGTGAAAATAATTTTTTTGCTTATAATGGTTTGTTGCTGGAACAAATAGCATGTTTAGATGGTTTTTATACTATGAATGACGATGATTATAACAATTAGCGGTTAAACAGAATTTGAAATACCAACTGCTCTGTAGAGCAAACAATGAGTAAATCATACATACAAAGAACGTTGTTTTTATATACCCATTATATTAAAATAGTTATTAATACTTAACGTTTCGATGATGTTCTCTGCTCATCGACATCAGGTGGATGCCGGTTATGTGTTACAATTATTTACGTTTACAGATTTCTATTCGCAGAAACGTTGTGCAATAATAAATATTTCGATTGATGCAATTAACTGAAGTTTGTCAGCGAAAATTAACACAAGTAACCGCAATCTGCCTGACGTCTATGGTAGAGCACGCAATCGTAAAGCTGTGCAAAATTAAGTAGCAGCTGGCTGTCCCGCTCTGTCTGGGTATTTATTTAAATTAGTGTGGTACATCAAAAATATGTTGGTCAAAATGTGGTTATGCCGAAGTATGTATACCGTGTATGTCTCTGGGTTGTAAGAAACATGTGTACAAAGTGTATAGAAGTATCTATGCGTCTAAGTTTCGAACGAGACATTGTTAAACTCCATAACAGCTCCGCTCCTAAGGGCCTGATCTAATACTTTACGGCTTGTTGAATCTCAGAATTAAACTCAAAGAATACATGGAATAGTGACCATTCTCGACTTTTATTCACGTTATTTTAACATAATGTCCCTCCACTCCCTCACCTACGGCAAATAGGATACAAAATTATACATAAAAAACGTGGGGAGAAACACTATCAATCTCATTCACTCCATAAAACATTTATACGACGTAAATAATGACCGTTATGGTATATATAAATTTTTCTACCTTTTACACCTCAACCTTTAGGGTTTGTAGACATGTCTTACCCGACAGTGTTTATTTTCGCGAAGAAAGGAATCTTTTGTTACAAAATTTGGTCTAAATTGCTCAACACGTTTAAGATTATATTTTGTTTTACACCCTTCCACTTCCACTGGTGGGAACTAAAATGTAACCGGTATTTTGAAAGTAAGAAAATAATTCAGTGAGCCCCATAATACTGGAACTGAGAAAAAAATGAAATTATACCCAAAAATATTAGGAGAAACAGAATCAATCTGTCTCGCCCGAAATAGATTTATTGGACCAAATTATCGGCCGCTTTTTCATTTCAAAAAGTTTCGACACCCCCATCCATCCCTCCCTGGTGATGGTAATCGTGTCTCACTTTCAGTGTTTATTTCAGGGATGAAAGAAACACGTGTACAACATTAAGTCGAAAATTGCTCTATACGAAGCTCCATGCGGAGCATACAAAATTATAGTTTCAATAATTCGAATTTTACAGACAAAAAGTTAATTGTAATCGTGAGCGGAAGGTAGTTAAACTATTTCTTCGGACGGTTTAGCGTGAAATGACATGTCAATTTAAAGAACGCTTTATTTAAGTAATAAGAATAAATTCTAAGTAGTTAATAATTATGTAAAATGTTTTTGTAATTAGCATTAGAATTAGTAAAGCTGCTTTGAAATTTTTTTATTTAGTTGAATAGATTTAACCCGATTAGACACCCGTACTTAATGGGAAATTCCATAATCATTATATAACTTTTTAATTATTTGTTTTTAAATTTGACGTGATAAAATGTAATACATTTTACGCCTGTAAAACAGTTGTTGACCAAACTATGGTTCATCGTGTCCGCTATTTTCTTTCTTGTTAGTATAAATCCTACTCAGTTAAATACTTATTCATTTAATTTAATGTTTCGAACTTGTATAACCAGACTGCATCTGATAAATAATTGTGTACAGAAGCATTTGCCCAATCTCTTTTATGTCTTCTTCCATTTCAGGCTGCTTAAAATTGAAGTCTGTGTTGAAATTAACACCGAGTGCATTTTTAACTGAGATCGTACGGGTACTTGAAAGACAGTGTGCCAACTTAAACGAGAAAAAAATTCTGTCTCAAGAGGAATGGTTAGATACAATCATGACACAACTCTCCCGCACAGTATAATTACTTAGCTCCTGTTGTTGCGTAATGCTCATTGATGGTGAGCAACAAATGACTCTTTGGAGTATTATGTCTGTTGATAAGTTCGTCGTTGTAAAGTTGCACTTCATTTAATGATGTCAGTCTATAAATAGGGTTGGAGTTATGTTGTTCTATAGAATTCATTGCGTTGATCCGAGAGTAACCACTTAACATATCCAGTATGAGGACGAAAGGTTAATTAAAGTTTATTTTCAGAAGGCAGCAGGGTCAAAGCCATTGTGAAGTACTGTATTTGTTACGGACACTCATCCGTTAAGCATAGAAACAGTTTGGGTGAAGGTGGTAACGAATAACAAAAATCATGTAAATTGATGTAACGTTTAATGAAGGACGATAATATGCTGAAGAGCGGCGCTGCTCACACAGCCGACTGTTAATTACCATTAATTGAGGCTGTTCAGCTCTGCGTATAATGCAACCCTGTGCGCGTTGACAGGCCGTATCAATTCAGTGCATTCCTAAAAGTACCTTCTGAAAGGTGTTACAATTCCGTGCTAAAGTGGTAACAACTGCGTCATGCTACCACATAGCGGCTGGTAGACAAGCACTAGACCCTTCACTCACATAAATGTCAGATAAACTATGTCTTTTATTCTACAAACAAGCACGTTAATGTATAATATTTTATAAGAAATATTATAACCAATGTATTTTGATTAAGAAATGCTTCTCGGATTTCTACCTGGGTAATTTGGTAGAACAGTGACGTTTCGACGGCCATCAGTGCCATCGTTTTCTAGGCTGGCAGTGATAGTCGTTCTACATTAACCGGGATGCTTATCTTAGCGTGATTCACCGGGAAGCCTTCGGTCTTTTGAATATATTTTGTCTGACCAGCATTAACTGTACTTTTCCCGTTTAACTTCATCCGCAAATTATATTATATGAATCAATGAGGACAATGAAAACTAAAGGATGTCATACGACTAATTTAGCTAATAAGGAACTAGATATATGAATTAACAAGGTAAAACTAATGGTCTCTATAGACCAGTTTCAGTTACGTAGGTGGTTTTTGGTGGGAAAAAATCCCACACGCCGTGAAGTACGGACTTAACGACGTCTTTTTGACGATTTTCCACCTGTCCACGCAATTATAAATAGCAGTTTAAAAGTTCGTTTCGCTTTAGTCTAGTTGTTGCCACCAACGCGGATAGTTTTTACTACCGTACGGTAACTGAAGGAGTTTCTCTCAGGATTACCTTTGGCTGGATGATAGATTATACGGAGTAAAACATGACGTCATCCAATTCGATTATATCAAGAGTTGATGTTGTACATTATAAACACAAGAAAAGATATCATTTTTTTGTACATTCTCAAATTATATTTTTTTATATCGATTCCATAAAACTTTCTTAAGAATATTTAATTACTTCTATGACGCTCAATGTTGATAATTAATATGCTAACATTATCATATTACTTGGACGTAAGTATTTATTAATCAGATTATCTCGAACAATGAATGAACATTTATAATTTCCTCCATTTCACGTGGCTAATCCAGGATAATGATTTAGCGAATTCTTTCACTCTGATATGCCATATAGTTTCGATATATTAATCAATCTATTATCCATTAACCGTTCATTGACCTTCTAAAGATTAAGATTAATAAAAACTAATTTATTGAAGTACGTAAATCGGGAAGAACAACGTTCTTTCTCAAAATTATATTTTCAATTGATGACTTTCTTGTCCGAATGAGCTTACACGTAGGATAAATTCATGGTACCTTTTCTTCTCACAAAACTTATTTTTCAAATTTAATTATAATTAAGTAACATAATCCTATTAATATTTTTTATGATTCGATCGCTTAAAATCTTTTTACACGGTCTTTCTAGCAAGTACTCGACAAAGTATTTTCATGTTTCATTATATCAGAACCACTTAGGTAATTAACTGAAAAGTTAGACAGCAGGCAATTTAATCATCCGTGTATATTTAATACACAGCGCTATTTCGCATAAATTAATCAGATACAAATTTCATGTTACACATATATTATTTATCATTGCTGCAACCACCGATATTAATAGGAGCATGTAATATTTCTGAATTAATAATTGTATTTCGCGTATTTTCAAATCGCACCTACATCGTATCAATCATTAACTTTTTTGTGGCGTGTCACACAGCACCCAATAAGAATCAAATATTCCATAGGGACTTTAAGAGTCAAAATTACTCCAGCTGACCTAACAAGGAAGAAAATAGCGGACACGATGAACCATAGTTTGGTCAACAACTGTTTTACAGGCGTAAAATGTATTACATTTTATCACGTCAAATTTAAAAACAAATAATTGACGTTATATAATGATTATGGAATATCCCATTAAGTACGGGTGTCTAATCGGGTTAAATCTATTCAACTATATAAAAAAATTTCAAAGCAGCTTTACTAATTCTAATTACAAAAACATTTTGCATAATTATCAACAATAATCATAATACCATAATAAGGTACCAAATACTCCCGGGACCTTAGAGTGTAAAAGTATTCCCGCGCCTTGAGAGAGTCAATAGTACTCCCGCCAAATTAAAGAGTCAAAGATACGCACAGTATCTTGAAAGAATTAAAAATATTCGCGGTAGACGAGGAGAGTCAAAAATATTCTCAGTGCTCTAATAGAGTCAAAAATACATTGGGTATGTAAAGACAGTCACACGAAGTCCCACTACTTAAGCGAGTGAACTATTCTCGTGATCTTACAAGTGTCAAAGGTCATTAACTAATCAGTGTTTGTTCTGTTTCATAAGTAAGATGTGTACAAAGTTTGGTAGGAATTGCTCCAAATGAACGCGGAACTTTTTTTCTTCACCGTTCACCGCACTCATAGGGCTTGAACTACAACCTAACAGGGATTCTGAAGGTCAGAATTAAACTCAACGACACCTATAATACCCGATTCGATGCCACTATCGGTTGTTTATTCCTGTTATTGATACCATTCGCCCTTCAGATTGCGTCCTTTCCATTTCGAGAAGGATTGAAATTATACACAACATCTGGATTAACACTATCAATCTCAATAAGTATCCAAAAATATTTATACGATGCATTATGTCAGTTATTGCCTGATTTAAAATTTTCCGTTACTCCCAACCCCAGCGAAGGTAGTCATGTATTACCTTCACAGTGATCGTTCAGCTCTAAGGTCGGACAAGCATCGCCTTGCTCTACACCAGAAAAGTATTCACAATACCGGGATAATTTTATACAACAGCCTTCCGCCAGAGGTTAAAAATAGTACCTACAAAAGCTTCGTGAAGCAGAGTAAAATTATTCTTTTAAATGGCGCGTTTTACGCGGTACAGGATTTTCTTAATCGTCCTTCTAGTATTTATATCAAGGTTCCTGCAAAAAGTGTTGAATGAGCTGCCCTATAAAATAGCACATATCTTAAAATTTCTATTCAGTTATTTCTGCTCTTTTGTTTGTTTGTTTCATGTATTGCCTGGAGCTACGACGGCAGGACAGTTTCCTGGTCGCAGAGCTCCAAGTAGTTAAAACTCCATTGCGTGTTTCCCAGTGTCTGTCCGTGTTGTGTTTATATTGACTTTTGTCTATATACACTTTCTTTTACTAATTTATTTTAAGTTTAGTTGTCTTTAATTATTTACTTTATTTTGTTCATTTTTAATTTTTAATGTATGACGTATCCTATTTCCTCAATCGAGGATTAATGGAAACAACAATAAATCTAAATCTAAATCTTTACTGGTTACAAAAGATTTGTGGACAAAAAAATTGATCAAAATTGCTACACGTGTTTAAATGTGAATAAAGAATGTACAGATAAAAAATATAAAACTGTATTTAGTATATAGAACGATAATAAGTTGGCAACCAA
The DNA here is from genome assembly GCA_034510155.1 of Eucriotettix oculatus. NCBI lineage: Eukaryota > Metazoa > Arthropoda > Insecta > Orthoptera > Tetrigidae > Eucriotettix > Eucriotettix oculatus. The sequence goes on from CM067377.1 coordinate 171,677,759, forward strand.
GAACTATCTTTTGGCAATTTCTACTGTGCATCTAGAACGGATGAACTAAAATATCCCACTAAACACCAGTCTTGAAGGAGAAATTTGACTTCGAAACTAGTGCGTCAAATTAGCATTAAAAATAAATTTATCCAAAAATGAAATACTGGGAAACACGGGACTAAGTTGGATGAAATGCAGAATTTTGACTAGTTATTTCCTCAGTTGATTGTAAAAATTGTAAGGTTGTGTTGCAGTTTCGAATTCAATCGTTTGTGGGGGAGGAGACTGGGCTACGCTCTGTCCTTCTCATAACAAGCGTGACAGTAAAGTATAGCTTTATATTGTAGGGATAAGCTGAACTTCGGTATAAGTCTGGGCAACAAAAAACATTATTATTAACGTATAATCTACAACCCGAGGCAATATCTCCAAGTAACGAATTGTTTTACATTAAACAGGTTGATGAAATAAAGAACGGAGAGCACGTGTTTATTTTGAGTTATAATTCAATCTACAGAACAAATATTTGTATCCGTATAAAAAGAGTGTAAGTTCCGTTTCAATAAACATTGTGAGAAGAGTCGGGGATGGAGGGGCGAGGAAGCAAGCAAGGGGCACTTATCGTGAGTGTATGAGCGCGGCAGGCCCCGATAAAGTGCCCCTCCCCAGCACAAGGAGCCAGGTAACAAGAACCAGTTGTAGCAGAGGACAAAAAGCAGCAGCCTGGGGACTGCAGGAATGCCTGGCGCAGGATTTACTTCGGGAAATTGAAAGCTTGCGCCAGACCGCAAGTGGGAAAACAAAATCTAAGGAATGTGTTTCCAAACGTGAACGCGTTGACACACTTGCGACAGTCTGTAATCCTACGCTGATCTTCTATATGCAGAGGGGACAAAATACGTTTACGCTTTACATCACTTACTAGGTTACTTTATGGCGACACCAATAAAAATTGGTAATATAATTGAACAAGTAAACACTACCTCTGGATACCTTAACTTGGATCCGCTTTTATGTAAGAAAATAAAATATAAGGGCTATTGCTATGATGATAAACGGTGTAATGAAATTTAGAGGAAAGAATCGGGATAATGTTGTTTTGTCGACTACGAATAAGTTACACTTCTAATTCATTGTACGACTAGCTTTTCTATACTAAGAGATTGCTGATAGAACACCAGAAATCACAGTGGCTCATCAGAAAGAGATTTTTCCTCGTGGTAACACATCCAACTCCTACTTTTAATGTTTGTTTTATTAACAAGTGTTTGCAATATAATCCTCGTCATTTTACCTGGACATAGATGTCCCATATATATAAATCATTCACTATTGACATCTCGACAAATGTGGACTACTTTTTTAAATACTCGATGTCAATAACAGCTGTATAATCTATTGATAGAAATACTCCGGTTATAATTTGGATAATGAGACATGTTCCTAATAAGGTTTCTATATTTCATTACACAGAAATGTTTTTTTTTGAAGTTGGTAGGTCAATTAATGAATAATTGATTATTCAAATTGGAGGGCGTGTTTAACGAATGGGTGTGTTCGTTAAGCAACTGAAAGCTCCACTGACTGTTTTAAAAAATAATAAAGTTATTTCCAATAGTGTTCATTCATGTTTCACAAAGTTTACCTCCGTCGTCAACATACTTGCAATCATCGCAAGAAACCTTTGCGGTTAATTTTAAAGAAATATTTAAGTATTTTATTTAAAGTTATTTTTCCGCGATGTAATTGAATTAAATACATGTATTAAAGAGCATTCATACTGTTCCTGATAAATGTATAGGACAAAAATGTTTATATTATCATAAGACGCTGGTACAAAAGTGATATGAGGAAATAACAAGGAAAGTGATAATTGTTCATTTTTGATCTGGCTGATTTAAACAAAGAGACCTCTAAATAAATAGAAAGACCATACTTTATGCAAAGAAATTATAAAAACAATTCCACGTAATATGGTTCGATTAGTGTCCAGTGTTGTAGAATGTATCACCTAAATATTTAATTTCATGATCCGCTTTCCTCAATTAATGTCAGCATGAATTTCTCCACAAAGACGTTCGTGGAGGCGTCTGTGTATGCCATTTCATTTTTATTTATTTATTAAGCTTATATTTACTGTCTGATCTGGTGATCAATAAGTAATTAACGTGGATATAGAAAAATAGTGATAAACGGGAAAATGTACTCGAATTGCGAAAGAAACAGGACGTTATTAAACGAGAATATGAAGTTAGTTTTCATCATTTTATGGTATAGGTCAAACAACATTCCTCCACAAACAATGAAATTAATACAGATACCGAGAGAATTATAGATTGTATATACTTTAGTAAAAAAAATTAGAAGCAAAATATAATAAAAGTTTTAAAAAAGGTTTCGTTACGAATAAACTATTTTTTCTTGTCTTATTATTAATCGGTCAATTCTCCGGCACCGTGACTATTGGATAATCAATGTTTAACTGTATTAAATAGCTTATATGTTCTTGAATAAAATAGATCAACGTTGGTTCGTAATGTCAAATGAGACGACTTGTTAAATTCCGTCAGAATGTCTTAAAGATTGTAAATTAAGCTACTATATAATAATGTAAAAACACATTCGAGTACAAGAAGTGAAGGAAAATTTGGGTCCAAAAATTAAAAAAGGAATCAAACTGGTTAAATGTTAAGCTTGTGTGATAATTGAAAAGGAACCCGGCAGATGTGATCAGGAATCGGTTCCACATCATTACCACTCGTGTTGTGCCTATATGGCGCCTACTTGTCGGGTTCACCCATAATGGATTGTTGTACGACTTCCAGACAAGTCTTTTTTTGTACACGTCATATGTGAAATATCTAGAAGACGCATGGGCTGGATTGGAAAGGCTGACGGCACCTTGGCTCATATATCTCCCTCCGTGTTCGCACCATTACATGCGCAACATAAAATGCACATCTTTACATACGGAATATTCCCTATATTTTAATGTTTTATAAATTAACAGCATTCTTATGCGATCTTAGGTATTAAAAAACAGTTATGCTGTCTGTTTAGTTAAAACTCAATGAAAAGGGGTCCAGGTTTTTACGTCAGATTTGAGGAACTCTCTTCAGTCGCGTATCGACGTCACGACGCAACTACTACGACATTTGTTTTCCTAAGTCGTTACAAACGAGCCGCAATTACCACGAGTCTCAACCGTGAAGAGTGTTTTAAATTGCTTGTCATTAGCTCGTGGACTACGGGTGAAACTACGTCCACGGTAGTTGGCTGAACAAATAGAAAGAAACACGTATTTGATGGCTTGTAATTTGATAGGAAGTAAATGGAAAGGAAGATGTGAAGAGCTCGACAAACAGTCCAGCTGTTGGAGCATGTCGGCCTGCATCCTTCCCCTCAGTCAATAAATAGTAAGCCATTCTTCCTGCAGCTCCACTCCACTGCATTTACAGCTGCAACTTCCGGTCTCAGACAAGTGATACAATCATAATGCAGATTAATCGGGGTTTGCATTTTTGGTTTGGAAGAATTGCGAGCCAAAATACAGAGATATGATGAATGGAGGACGTAATAAAAATCAAACCAAAATATTAAAATGAGAAGTAATGGAAAAAATAGGTGGGGTAATAAATAAAAATGTTTCTTTTTAAGACACTACTAAATATTATTCTCGTCTTCAGGATCAGTCTGCGCAGTAAGACTTTCACATTTGTCATACGGTGTTGTAACTTGCGCTAGTACTTGTAATTTGGAAACGTTCGAACTGCAAAACCTAGTCACTATTAGGTTCAGTTCGAGTTTCAGAGAAAGCTACAAGCTTCTTTCCAAAAACGTTTATATTTTGACTCATTCCAACAAATTTGATTAGAAATACTAAAACCAGTCAAACGCAATATCAACCTTTATTTTACAAAGTGTAACAACGAGTCGAGCGTACACTATTACGATATAGTATTTTTTAACAGTCTTCCTGACAATGTAAACCAGGGGTGACCAACCTTTTGCATATCAAGAACCACATGACAAGAACACATTTTACAGCATCAAACGTTCATGGTTAGAGAATTGGTAAATAGATATGAGGATAGAATCTTCTTCGTTTAAGGGACGAAAAGGAATATCTTTGACAAAGTTAAATTAATTAATTCACGCCAGTTTAATGGAGCAACAATTTACAAAACTCAATGATGTTCCTGTACTAGACGGTGATAAATTCACGATGTTCATTTGGTGATGATGACTCCGGACTATAGTTGTTGGCACTGAGAGCGAGATCGGTTTGGAACGTGGAATTGTCTGTTCTCTCTCTTTACCAGAAGAACTGTAATTAAAATTTTCTATTTCTGACGTTTGGACATTCGTTATAGTTATTTACATGTCTAAATGCACAATGCTTTCTAACAATGTAAAGGGACTCCTCGTCCGATATAAAAAAAGGCTCAAGGATGGAATGCACCACTTTTAATCGTCCAAAGCGCCACCTCTGATGTAAACGATATCAACAATTACAACACATTTGTCATGCAGTGTAAAACTCGACTTGTAAATGGTGCTTACTTCACAGTACGTGTACATCGATCTCTATACGGATAAATTGCAGAGTTACTGAATATCTCTCTGTTTTCATAAAATACAGGACGTAGCTGATGATTAAAATTTGTCGCTATTATTGCGTGGTTGTGTTAAATATTTAGTTATACAATGTAAGTAATTAGGATAATTCGTGTCTTACTTCATACTGAGTTGCATTATTTAACCGGTGACAAATTCTTCTTCCTTATAAGAGGGGTAACGGAGTATGAATTTATCTATCACAGCTTCGGACGCCAAATAAAAGAAAACGGAAGCAATTTATACACAGTAAACTGACACGTCATTATGGAAGTCCTCGTGAGTGTCGCTTCAGAGATCTTCTGTGCTCTGTGTAACTGATGGAGAAATATGCTGCGTAGCCCGATGATAGTCTCTTTTATAGCATTTACTAGTGAATAGTTGGATGAGTGTGCATTGCGGTATAGAAGCTCTCTGACCTACACTGGATGAGGAAAGAAGAGGGAGTATCGCCTTGACCTTGTTTGCGATTGTGTTTATGTGGGTTACCCTCTTTAGCCTTGAGTTTAGGGTTACCCGGCGATCCATGGATTTGCTCACCCACGCACGGTACCTTCTCCCCGAGTAACTGGAAGGCCAAAGATCTCTTAAGTGAGTGTTTACTCTTACTCCGTATGTCAGCACCTAATGTTCTGTATTACTCTTTATGTACGCATAAGGGAAATTCGTCTTCATGATTCAACAATTAAGAAAGAATCGCATGTAGTTCGTATTTGTGTTCGAAAGGCATGTTCCTACGCCGTAGAATTTGTGTTCTGCCCCAGTATCCTACATTTATTTTCGCCACATTCCGCTTCGATAAATTCGTCATGTATTTTTGACGTTCTTCAACACTATTCCTCAAAAAATAACGAGCTCTGCATTTGTGGTATGTATCATGTACTGAATGCAATGGACTTGTTAGATAGAAGTGGACAGGCATGAATAACATACTGCTCCGTTCCTGTTATCTTGTTGGGCGAGTCGAGAGTGTTTGTTAAGAATTCTTCGAGTTTCCCGCCATGTGGTGTGCGGTATCGAACGTCTAAAATAGCCTACATTGCTCCCTAGACAGTATCTTGAAGCGTTTCCTTAATCTTTACGGTAAAACAAGCGTCAACCACGTCACATTTCAGGTTTAGCAAACGTCGCCTGAAAAATATGCCAGTTTAACAAAACTTTATGCCGTTCGAAATTCATCCGACAGATTTTAACCGGTCTGATTAGTGGCAGAGATAATAAAAAAAAGAATTAATATTTTTACAATGGCCAACTCAAGACAACATTAAAATCAAAACCGTGAAACGTTTCTTCTACTTTTTCCGAAAGACCCGTCAGGTGTAGCGATTCCACGAATCTAAATATACAGTACATTAATATACCAATTTTACATTAATCAATTATGTTAAGTAGATAAAATAGAGTCACAGAAGGTTTTTAGAGACTTTGTATTACATCGTATATTATTTATTACATTTTTATTTAATATATATCATTTCCTGAATCAACATTAGGTTATAAATGAACATTACGTTAACAATGAAAACAAAAATAAATTTAAATTTAACGTTAAAATTTATTCAGCCGTGTCTAAACATATTCAATTACATTATATTATAACATTACCATAAACGTGTTTGGCAGAATGTTAAAATTTTAGTTATAATATGCTAATATTACTCAAGATTGATGTGTGCAATGTTAGACATCAGATACAATAATTCGGTCATTATTGATACCAATATTTTAACTAAATGTTATGATGACTTATTATTATGAACTTTATTTATTATTCATTGTAACAAATTCTCCATTTTGATTTTTGAACATCATTAATACGTTTAACATCTGTACGTTTTTAAAATCCATTTCAACCATAATGTTTGTTCGGTGAGCACATTCCAAAATCCACCCATTATGTTTTTAGATTAATAATAATTTAGTATCGCACATGAAGTGGTTCCAGTCAATGTGACGACACGTCTTGCTATTTGCTAACTTTTCTCAATAAATTTAATTTTACTTCTGACTAATTAGGTTGTGCAAACTCATTTAATTTCAGTGAAATCAGATTTATGTAAAAATTGACATCACATTATATTCAATAAATTTAGAAGTCACCTTCTAACGGGAAAATTATTAACCCAGAACTACTAAGTTTAACGTTGTGATTTAGTTTCGTATAGAAAAGTAGTCTATTGCTACATAAACTATAAATGCAATAAGGATAATAATAAAGTATTTTCGATTTGAAATAAAAATATATTATCTTCTTTCAGTATAAGAAACAAAATGTTCGAATATGACGTAACGTGGACCAATTGTTGGAAAAAAACCTTTTTAAGTGAAAAGTTTTAAATATAAGTTTTAAAAACTGAACAAGAAAACTTTTCCAGTTAAATTGTAATGGGTTTCTGAGCAAGTCCAAATAGTACATTTTCATAGAAAAACACTAAAATGCGATGGAAAAAACTCAAAGTAAGTAGTGGTTACAGATTCAGTTCGGAGAAATAGAGTGGGTTTAGGAAAATCAGGAAATTTGAATTGAGGTCGGTATGGAGACAGGGAGCTAAGTGATTCAGTGCGAACTCGGTTATTTCTTGACTCGCTCCGTAAAGGAATCTCTTTCGAAAGCGAACTGTACGTTGGTAGTTTATCACGTAATTGGTGGGAAATTATAATACAGTAGTTTGCAAGTCGCACGAAAATGTTTGAGACGGGAGTTCGACGCGTTGGGGAAGACCACGCGCTCCAAAGGCGTTTTTCGTATACAACCTAAGGAACGCAAAGAAAGTTTTGCCAAATACCATGATTTATGGGTTCCGCCGGAGGGTTGCTCGACACGCGGAATTCATCCCCCGGAATTAAGTTTAACTGAGGCCCAGATACGCGACGAGAAAGCTCATTAAACGGAAAATTCCTCCAGACAAAAGTCTTCCTCTCTAATGGAGTCTTTTAAGTGGCAGTCTTGTAGTAAAGTTGCTTAAACTTGGGCGCTTTAAAAGCAATCTCCAGTGATGTCGCAGCTAATAGAGGCAGTAAAGCAACAGTCGGTTATCAAGGCAAGAGCCATTTAGAGGGCGTACATCATAGCGCTTTCAAAACATGTCGCGAGGGCTTCCTCAAATTTAGCGGAACCGCTCTAGAGAGCTTTGTGTCCCCGCTTGCAATTCCTCCTAAACAAAGTAACAACCTTCGTCCCCGCTTTATGAGAATGAAAAGCTTAAATTCCTCTCGGCGGCGGATCGAGGCATTAAATACGCTTACAAAACAGGAGGCTTGAACACAACTTAATTTTTGTTCAAAAGTATTCTGCCACGAAAGAGACACGAATAGCTTTGAATGTTTCCTGTCAGGAAAATTGAGAGATAAATGGGACAAATTAAAATAAATGGAAATATTCACCGACGGAACTTGGCCATCTGAGTCACATATCGTAGAGGTCTGTTACCTTGGCTGCCGGATCCCAAAATCTATACAACGCAGACACCATTTCAGGTGGTCACTAGTGGTCAAGCTGAAAACGGCATCAAAACATTAAAATAGAATAGGGAAGGTAAGGGTTACAAGACAGGTGACCTAGGATCAAGGTACACAAATTATATAATAGGGCCTCGATAAGAGACTAAAATTAGGAAGTGTAGGCTACGCCCATATAGAAGGGGTGTAGAAGTAAACTTAAAAAATCCCGAAAAACGATTGGTGAAATGGAAGTAGGCTGAGGGGTCAGAAGAGCAACGAGTTGTAAGATGGGAAAGGGTTGTTAAATTTGAAGGGGGGGTAGGGGGTTCATGAAGGTGATACCGAAACTGGCAACTCCCCTTTAATAGCATACGAAGGTAATTAAAAAGGGGAATGTGGAAGGTAGAGCAAGGTACCTGTGATTGACTAGGGCTCTCCGTCTATAGGTTAAGGATCCAGCCCCGTGTATCCTCTAAAAGAGATGCAGGGAAAACCTTTGTAAACTTGCATCAGGTAGGTTGGAATATTCAATACTATTCTCACGCCCTTACGAATGACGGGAGACGACTTTGCTGTGGGGTCGCAACATTGCCGTCTCCGTGTCTCCACCAGATTTAGGAGGCAGTTGGCCGACTAATCCAATTGGATCAGCGGACAACTGTTACCGTATGCCCGAGGCCTTCGAGACTATGATTTTATGATAATTAACGGTGAGGCAAGCTACACTACAGTATTGAGCGGAATAAAAGCAGTGCGATCGAGTTCCCATGCACGCTATCCAATGCATAAACCTGGATATAAGCAGCAAGGTGTGTGTGTGACGACCAGAGCCAACGGTGAATGTGATTAGCAGCAAACAAATTGAAAGTCGTACTTCAAGGAAATCTGGTAATTTTAAGAAACGTAAATTGTCATATGGTATTAACATGCCAATTTTCCCCATATTTTTACAAAATTATAGAAAATATAGATGAAGAAATCTCTCTTCAAGCAGATTTAGATAAGATATATCAATGGACAGTAATTAATAAGATGAAAATAAATCCATCTAAGAGTAAAACAATTATTTTTACTAAAAAGAAAATGGGCAAACCCGGGGGATATAAAATAGGAAACGAAAAAGTGCCGCTTGTTGAAACGTGTAAATATCTAGGTGTAACTTTTAATAAGAAATTAAACTGGGGGCGAACACGTAAACTTAGTAGCGCGGAAGGGATGGAGGTCGTTACACTTCATAAACAGGACACTGAAGAAAAGTACAAGACAGCTGCTTACACTTCTCTAGTTAGACCTACGATAGACCTACGGGGCAGCAAGTGGATAAAATTCAGAAATAGGCTGGGGTTTTGTGTGGGGGCGAAACTAAATGGGAACCACTCGGTGATAGAAGGAAGAAAGCTAGACTTGGGGCACTACAAAGCTTACACGGACGAACCAGCTTGGTCAGAAATAAGGCAGCGGCTAAGTATACCTAATTTTTTCTCTAAAAATGACCATAATTACAAAATAACTAGGAAAGGGACCAAAAAACGGATGTGGGCAAATATTCCTTCGTAAACGGAGTGATAAGGGACTGGAATGTCTTGCCTGCAAGGGTGCTAGAGGCTTTCTCTGAGAATACAAAGACTTTCAAAAAAAAATTAGAAACATTGAAAAAAAAGGACGTGAAATATTTTAAAATTGTATTTTTAATTTATCAATTTACATTTGTACTCCAATTTCATCAATACTGCCACCGGGAACATGCTCAACTCTAGTAATATGAAATACATACATACATTAAAACTTAAATTCTGACTTATTTGTAAAACTCGCATAAATGTCCCCGAGATATTCAACAGTGTAACATGTATTTAGACCGTAGCACTATATTTTTTAAGTAGTTTTTATAAAAAGTTACGTAATATTTGTTTCTGAGTATTTTCAGTAAATACTTATGCTAATTTGCAATCCAATCAAGATAAATAACATTTAAACATTACAATACGATAGTACGAATATAATTTAATTATTTTGCATTCTTAGCAAAAATTATTGTTTTCATGTCAAAATCACAATATCATAATAAATTGAGGATGATGTCCGACGAAGATCCTTTATGTTAAAGGAATAACTGGTTTATAATCCAACCTCTCAGAACACACAACATTTCTAAGCATACTATGAATAGGTATTGAAATACTTCTAACCAATTATTAAAATAATTTTCTAAGCTGTTGTAAAGCCCAATAGACATTGCCATTCAGACTTCGCACGCTACCTTCAGAATGCTGCAGGAACCATTTACGACTTTCGCTGGGAAGGATGTGAGACGCAGTTGCTTGCGATGCTTATTAATCCTATTAGCAGGTCCTCCTACCCTTCCTTTTACGACTCTACCTGGCACCTACCTGTTGAAACCAACAGCCACTTCCCTAAATGCGCAATTCAGACCTTCCCATAAAAGCGAATGCCTCGAGGATCCGTATGGTGATTGGCATTTCTGTTTATTTCAGAGCGTTCTGTTAAATACTCAGAACTGATTTCTTTTTAAATCGGCAAGTTAATATTTATAACACAATAAGGATCCATAAAGTTAAATTTCGATGTTTTATTTATTTTGTAATACTGTATTAGGCCCGTCAAAAGTCATAAAGAGAGGCTAATTTTACTAAAGAGAAACAGAGAAAGCCGACTGTATGAATAATTACCGCTTTTGGATGTACTATTTCAATAACTTTTTACGTCTTGAATTGATTTATTCATTTTTGATTTCATGAAGTTTCTCTGCTGTATTAGCAACGTTGGATCAATCACTATTTTAGTAAAATGTTCCAAAAAGAAACATCACTTCATAAAGGTATAAAATATTAGTTTGTTCTATTATTTACTTAATTTAATATCACTATAACTTAAATCAAAGAGTTTAGATTTTTGGTGAATTTTGAAAATAAACTTACAAATTTCCCTTTCTGCCCCACTCCCCGGGACAAGATGTTTTTTTAATCACAATTTATACAATTAATTAAATTAAATTTCAATTAAGAAAAATCTTAATGCTTTCCGTGTTTTCTTTCTTATATTTATTTTTCGTATGGTTGATACCTTTATCAATTTTTCCTTTCGCAAAGAGATTTTAATGCAACTGCACGGCTTTTGCTAGCATTTTGTGTATCATTTTCTTTCTTTATCTATTCTTTCCAGACACAACATCGTGTAACTCATTCTTATAAGGTGAATCTGTTCGGTTTTTTTTTCTTGAGGAACATATTACATTTTGCCTTATACAGTAGTATCCCGTTCCGTTCCGCACACACGTGTTAGTTTGTTTTTCATCGATCCTTAAGAAAACTTATATGCAACTAAATACATCTTCTTTACCATTAAAGAGTTAAAAGCAAGCATTTTTGCAGCTTACGAAATTTGGAAAAATTTGTTTATTCACAGATGTTAGACACCAAAACGAGAGTTCATTCACAAAGTGTGGTCAGAATTTGGTCAAGTCGGCTGCCGGGATTTCTTCCTTGACCATGACCATGTTTCATTCATATTTACTAATTTTCAGCACTATCCAGTCCAAAAAATAGGGTATCACGTTTCGCCCCGAGTTCCCTTATCAAAGGCGATTTCTTGTTATACTTTCATGAATAAAAGATAACCAGTAAATATCACACATATTTTTATGATAAACTTCCGGTTTAAATTTCCAGTTTTGTTTAGGATTGGATATGTAAGATTATAGAAGTATTTAATATATAAATGTATATATACAAAAAATAAGCAATTAGAAATTTTTAAGAGTATATGAAGTGTAGGAACTACTGCAGGGGAAGCGCGACAATCATTTCAGGATATTGAAAACTTGCAGATAATATAGGTATCATATAAAAAATTAAGGTTATACTCATTGTGATTTTATGATGAGAGCAAGACAGAACAATATGGGAGCACACGAAATCAGTTATGTGGCTAAGAGAAAATACTATTAAAGAATCAAGACTCCAACAGGTATTGTTGGGAGGATAGAGATGTGAAACGTACTTCACAGTATTTTACGTAACTTGTCATTGCATCTATTATCAAATGCAGTCAATTTATTTCCACACTTGTTCCAATAATTTTCAATTAAAATTCGTAAATCGTAAACAGGCAAAAGATTCAATTAAATTACAAATAATTTTCATTGTTAATGATAATTCTAAATTTTAAGTATTTTTGAGCACTTGTAAAAATACTCAAGTGCATTATTATGGCGAAATTTTTAAATTTATTACTTTAAGGTATTTTCCCAGACGTCTTAAGAGGGTTTCGCAATTTGTGAGTCTTTCAACGCCCATTTTGTGAGGTAATATTCTCTACTCGGGTTGCTCGTTCCTCCGCTTTCCCCTTTCCTTTAATAGCCATATTACGTCAGGTATTGTAGAAGTTAACAATGGATCAACAGGGGTCATCAACAGCCACATTACCCTTTCCCATACCAGATACAGCGCAAGGGTGTTTATTAACACAACCCTTCAAGATTGGAAGCACCCTTTAATTCTGCTCGCTCCCAAGGCTGCTTCTCATTTAATGTACTCCGAACGTTCCCGCATGTGTCGGTAAATTCACGTGAGTATTACGTAAAGCAATATGAGCTATACGCGTAACATGGTGACTAAAAGAATTAAAGGTATTTTTTTTCAAGCAAATAAACTGGTTTATAGGTTAATTACATTATTAAAATGGAGAAAGAGTATTTAAACTTAATGATAACATAAAACAGTTCTTTAACGTGAATATATAACTAGTTTAATGAAGGCAATATATTAATAAGTGCGAATACTTTTACAAGGATTTAAAAAGTCATTATACAAGGTAATTGTAAATAATTGTACCGAATAACTGCCCATGTTAGAAGACTTGTAATAAATTTATTAGACAAACAATTTGAAAAGTGGTATATATAAATTAGATTAAGTGGTGAAACAGTTTCGTATATCATATATCTTGTTTTAAGCGTAATAATGGATAAAATTGTTGTACTTCCAATTCATCAAAAACGCGCATTTATAATGTGACAAATGAAGATTAAGACCTAAATCCATAGTAGCTACGTCGTTGTCAAACAGTTGAAAATTACTAAGTATTATTTCTCATTTGAATATACGACCATTTTACGTAAAGAATTGCTATATTTGTAAATATTAATAGAAATAAAATTATTAATGATAGAAATTAAGGTAAACTCATAAGCACATTCTATGCTGACATGATACTGAAACAGACACGAGAATAAATAATTCCATATATTATATATATAATACTTTTGGTTTTTTTATCTATAATATTAAGCTCTGTTTTTTTTACCTTTTCTTTTACACGTTGATTGACGATCCTGACTAGTTATACCTTGTCGTTTTACTACAACCATGGATGAGGTATGTATCCGACATATTTTGCTTCAGATTTGAACGTTACAATCACTTGCAATTTCCTGTTCAACTTATTGCATTCCTGGAGTCCAATATAGTGTATCTCAAAGTATACACTAGAGCGGTTACCATTCTTTGTAATGTTGCAACTACTAGGCTCCTCTAGCTCTTTCGCCACGAATTTACTAAAATACTGCGTCATACGGAACAAACCTATGTGCTCTGGTGAACCAAACCATTATGCTCATTAGCGTGTTGGCACACTTTTGGAACACAATACAGCAACGATTTGACATCGTATCTACGCAAAAACCACGTAGGTTACCGGTCAGTGGTTTGTGAGCGTGAAGTGGCGTCCTGGATGTTTTCCGTCATATTCTGATCAGTAGAATTTGGTGGTCAAAACATAAACTATGTCTACTATCATTCTCCCAAAAAATACTGTATCAGGATTCTGACCTTCTGACATGGACAGATATCATGCTGGAAGATGCTATCGCCATATGAGAAGACAGTAGCACGCGAATAGCCGACCAGCTTTCCAATTCGGAAATGCACACTTCGCTAAATAACAATCTGCCTTTTCTCAAAGACACTTATGATATTTAATTTCTCTATGTTCGGCACGTATCGTCGCGAGAATGTTTCTCCATTCGTCCCTCCTTTCCTTACTGCGTCATGTGGCCGCAACGTCACTCAGTGACATTCAAACTTTGCCATATATTTGGCCGTGACCATAATGTTTCCGTCCATGTGATTATTCAGATTACCTTTCCCGTATTAGCTCATTCCGTGTGGCTAGTAGCAGTCTTCTGTCAAACCACACCAATGCTTTTCCAGTCTTGCTTTGGTTTGACCTCAAAGTTGTGTTTTAATTAATCTTGTTTCCTTTTCCCCAATCAAAGTCAAAACACTAAGTTAAAGTTCCAACAGCCGTACAATTGTAAATATTTTATTCTTTTAATATTAATCATTCACGAAGTTTGGTGAAAAATAATTAATATTGAAGTTAATTATTGATTTGTCAGCCCTTCACAAATACTTCAGCCGTGTGTATTTCTTTGCCTGGGGGGAAATTATAATGAAATGAAAATACGGGGAAGGCCTATTTCTCTTCCTTATCTTCTCAGAAAAACATATGACGAAGCGCCACCTTTTGAACGGATTTTCATGAAAAACGCATTAATTCAGATATAACTATTAAAGGCTCCATTTTTCAAATAAAAATATATTCTAATTTTAATAAATAACGGGATAGCGATTAAGAAACTAGATGTTTATGTTTCTTTTTTCTAAATTGAACCGAAGTATTAAAGAATAAAAATTATTTATGGTGTTTGAGTAGCTTACATGAAAATCTACTCTGCATAAAATCTTTTCCAAAAATAACAGCAATATGCAAAGTGGATGCTGCAGAGATTTCCATGAATCCTAGCTACAAGCTTTATCGGCCAAGGCTAACATTTAGACACGAATCGAGAACTAGAGATAAACAAGGGAGTAGCACCTCGTTCTATTAGTGTCAGGGATTCCCAGTTGGAAACAAACGGACAACGATATAATACAAATCATCCTGACTGTGATCTGTACATTTCATATAATCGCATATATTCCGCCCAGAGATTCTATTGAACTGACGGCGGCGTCAACGAAGCGAAGATCATGGTTGCCATTTAATATACAACACGGTTTCGAACAAACCTAAGTGTCCTACTTCGGTGCTCTATATCGTCAAATTAATTAAGATTTTTCTTTCAAAAGTTATGTGAATTCGAACGATTAATTAATGTAGGATTATCAGTATTGTAAAGACGTAGCATAGCAAGTGTTAGCCACTTTAAAAGTTAGTTTTCCTAATAAATAAGTGATGCAATAATACTTGTACATCTACTACTGTAAGAGTAAAAGTCCTTATTTGGACTTTCTCAACGAGAAAATGTTAAATTATAACGAATCTATTATAGTGAGATACGTTTTCAGAGTTTCCTTCGTTTGATCGGCTGCATTACTGTAAAGGCAAGGCTTTGTGTTGTATCCTAGGAAGGCTGGGGAGTTCGGGAAAATAACTCTGTTCAATTCGGCGTTCCTCCGAGATAATTGATTTTTGTAATATTGCACTGTATTTCTTTATTAATCCTTTAGAGTCATTCCATGTCAATTAAACAAACGCGTTTCACAAAATTACCATTACCAACTGCAACACAATCACAGGATTGACTGTGCTTATACAGTATATAAAAAATTCTCACTTTTTGCTAAGTTTGTAACGGAAGATGTTGGGAAAATTTAAAAAATGTAATAATTCGGGTTTTGGTACTTACAAAAATTCTCCTATAAAAGACACGGCTTAATTTAGTTTCGTTTGAAGATCTAGCAATTCGTTTTTATACGGTAAGACGTTACAGTAGTCTACAGTAACCCATACTTGACTACATTTTGTGTTACTGGCCAAGAGTTTTACAAAAGAACTACACAGTTACACTCTACTAGTTAGCATTGTCCACTTCGTGCTCTAAGAGGTTGAGAACCGTTCCTCTTTTATTTAACGGAAGTTTAAAATTAAAATAACGTCACTCATGCATACATTACAAACATCCAAATACAGGCCAACTGTTTGACTGGTCTCGTCTGATTGGAAAACACACCCTAACCATCAGTAACCATATTATCTGAGTTCAAGAACTCAACAACTGCCCAGAATCCATGATAACACTCAAAACTTGTTGTGCTTTCTACTTTTGAATTGTTAAACTAGAAGAATCCCTTCACTTGCATCTGATTCTTCTTCAGTATAGTTCTTGTTTAATTTCCATAGGTTTACCCGGTTAATAAGCTTCTGGTGAAGATGTCGACGGTGTTAGTTGTTGACGAAACGTTATGTTTATCAAACGTTGTCATTACCCCGAGTTTCAAACGCTCTTCTTTTGGTATATTGGGTTAACTTATATCACTAATTTAATCATTAGCTGATCACTATAGCCAATTTAAATATTGGCTCTAGATGCCAGTTTCCCGCCGTCTCATCCGCACCATAATATCAACCTATGCTGAGGTTAGTATGCAACTTTGGTTTAATCCAAAACTATGATTCGTGGAAAGAGTGAATTTATATATAGAGAGGAACGGTCATCACTACTGTAGTAGAACGGCTTCGTTTTGTGGTAAAGTGTGCAGTATAAAAACAATTAGGTATTTCTAGACAAGGTTTGATATTTTCTGATGAAATTAAATGATTATTTTCCAATGAAACAGTAATTATTGACAATGGACACAGAATTTAATTTATTTCATTTCAATTATTATAGTGTAAAGAATGGAAATAATCACTTGTACGTAATGGTTTCAAAACTGTCTTGTAATGTGGCACTATTCCAATCCGATGAATTTTTTTACAAGAATTTTAAAAAATTTATCAGTCTTTGTAAAATACAAATTTTATATATTTAAGTTCAGTACCTTTTTGATATCCTTGAGTTAATAATTTCACAAAGGTACACAGGTAAAATAAAACCTGAAATTGTTTTTAAAATAGTTTTAAAAAAGAATAGGGATTCACTCGTTAGCTCATATAAGAACCCTGAAAAGTACTTCTTGTATCCGCACCAGATTAATTTTTAATTTTTTACTTTTAGATGGTTTTCTGCAGAAATAATTAAGTGACTAACAAATCTGTAGTAATTTCTGTTTCAGTATAATTTTTCAATTTGACTAACATAAAAACTGCATTTATTATTGCTTCAAGTGACATGGAAACAAAACGTTTATTGCAACTAAGGCAAAATTTTATGAATCCACATAAAAGAACTAAATTTGAGTAGAGCAGATTTTAATAAGCATTGTCGACATTCGAGTTGATATAGCTTAAGAATCATATTATTTTAATTAATATTGACAACGAGGTCGTTTAAAGTTCCGATAATTATTGGCAGATTCTTAACATGTACAGTGTAAGAATCCAGCGATGTAGTTTCACGAGACTCGGGATGGATGATTAGGTCTGGGGCTCGAATTCCCTTCTGATCAACTTGCTCTAAGTGTTCTTTGGTTCGCCTAAAGGACAGCCAAATCATAGAATGAAGTTCTGATAAAAATTATTGGTTCGTTTCGTTCCTCCTTTCCATAAAATGACCAAAGGTTTTTGAAGATACGACTAATAAAATTAAAACACTGACGCAGTTATTCCTCAATCCAGGATGTATTGTAATTCAGAATCTGGCAGAATGTGGCTTTAGATTCTTGGGCAAATGACACTATTATATTTTCCATTAAAGTGTCCAACTATATAATCAGAACGATTATCATAATTTCTAGCTTACTTTATGTCTTTTGGAGACTAATTAGGTTTCCATATTAGAAACATATTCCATCCCAAAGTTTATTTAGTAGGACAAAACAGGTGGGAAATGTTGGACATTCCATTCATTCCAGAAGCGCACTTATCGTTCACAAACAACTTTTGTTTTGAGAAGCAACAAGCGATTTCCTCTGGATTTCTACGGCTTCAGGCAGCCAAATAACGAAGCACTTTTAAGTGAACATGTACGCGATTATTATCCGTATAGCATCTTTCTTAAATATACAAAATACTAACGAAAATAGTATATAGGAGGATAGAACGTCAAATAGATTGCGAGTTAGGTGACGATCAGTTTGGCTTTGGAAAGAATGTAGTGTGAATATTAGGAAATCGTTGCTAAAAATATTCGAATGGAGCGTGGCCTTATATGGATGCGAATCGTCCACGATACGAGTCGGGGAAAGGAAAAGAATAGAAGTCTTTGAAATGTGGTGCTATAGGAGAATTCAGAAAATCATATGGGTGGATAGAGTAACTAACGAGGAAGTTTTAAGCAGAATGGGGGAAGAGCGAACAACATGGTAGATGATGACTAAGACAAGGGATAGATTAATAGACCACGTTTTAAGCCATGAGGAACTTTTAAATTAGCATTAGAGGGAAGTGCGTGGGGTAAGAACATAAGTGGAAAGCCAAGGATGAAGTAAGCTCAGTAGATTAGGGAGGATGTAGGAGTGGTAGTTAGTATGGAGGGTTGCCTCAGACCAGTCTTACGACTGAATACCACAACAATAACATAGCTTCCTCGATCAATCCAAGGCGCAAAACGAACGCTGTCTTTATTTGTAAGAATCACATTTTACCAACCAACAATTAGGAAAATGTTGGAGTATTTTGTGTCAGGAGAGTAGGAATAAATGGAAATATTTATTAATGAAGTCAAATAAATCACCGGATAAAAAACGGTTGTCACAGTAACCACCGAATTATTGTTCTTAATTAAATCTTGTTATCATCAAGGCTTTATTCAGTCAACAAATCTTTATTACACGCTTAAAAATAAAATTGTAGTATCAATTACAAAACTGTAATTCAATTGTAGTGCCTCATATTTATATAGAATATTAATTCACTTCAAGTAAAATGCTAGTTGATGGATTAAATTGTTTCCTTTTTTTGTAGTGTGTGTAAACCTGAAATATGTACATACCGCGTTCTGTGTGTATCTGTGACGTGCAATGGTTTGTATCTGTATCCCAACCGCATGCCCCTCGAAGCTAACAATGGCGGAGACCTCAGCGTCCGGCTGGCCGACGATCAGCGCATTGTATCCTCGGCCTTGGTTCCCTGCCCTGCCCTGCCCCACCTGGGCTCCACCCGCCACACAAACACTCATTCACCGCATTCAAATAACATCATTGTGTCCACGTAAACAAATACAGAGCGGATTTCACCTCGAAGGCTATCAACGTACTCAGTCACAACGTTCACTTGTCACATGGATTACGCGGTCAGATTTGGAGACGGAAGAATATTAAGGCTTCGGGTCTGTGCGAGGGCGAAAGGAAAGTGATGTAGAAAATGAAAACAGACCGAACAATTACGATGATATGGAAAAGAACTATAGAACGATATTTTGAACAGCTGAAAACCTGACAACAGTTCAGAGTTATACAAGAACCAACGTCACTCAGTCCAGTTTACTTCTAAATAATTATGGGATATAAATATTTATACATAGTCACAGGCAAGAAGTAGGCAGAGTGTTTCCCGAAAAATTCCACTTTATATATCCACGAGAGTAGAATGTTGTAGGGCAAGGGATGACTTGACAGGAAAACTTGCCATATATCGGAGAAACTTTAAGCTTATATATGCTAATAGATTTAATGTATTCGGCTTCTCCAGAAAACTTTCTTGTGGTATTATTTCCATTACAGAGAAACAAAACTGTTTTAAAAATAAATAAAAAAGACAGCCAGTAAGTCAGTGGAAAATATCGCACGACACCAAATTCTCTAATGAAAATAGTTTATCCTTTTAATAGTTTACCTGAAGAAGTCCACAAAATTTGATGAAGTTTAGTTTTTTTTTATAAATTAAATAATAATAAAAATATTTGCTGTCTTATTGACCGCCTTTCATTTTTTATTTTAATGTTTTATTTATATAAAAACTTTTATCGAATCCTTTTATTTTAAACTTAAAGTCAGAAAATTATATTTGTTTTCAAAATACATTAATGGCAATGGTCTGCTAACTTTTAATAACGCGTTTTTTATGCTGGATTCAAAATCCTGGTCATTTTTGTGTTGTAATTTTTCATTTCACTTGAATAAAAATGTTTCTCTTGTACCCTAAAGTGTTATGGGATAATTTTTCTAACCTACATTTCCCTACGATTGATGAAATATAGAAAAGTAAAGTTTCAGGATAGAATTTTTAAGGCATTTTATAACTATTTCATGAGGTTATTGGATTTGAAATTATTTTCCGTCGATAAAGGCGTACGTTATAGTTACACACACGTTTTTGCTGTTAGGATTATACGTTCCGGGAACCTGGGCTTGTGTATAGAAAGTGAGTAAAATAACTGAATGCATATTTTATTATATTTACTGTAAACGATAAATCTGTAATTCATGTGCCTATTATTATATATTACAGTAAGAGTCCAATTCTCGATATATTTCGCATATGAGTTATTCTTTAAGGTTTTCTTCATGTTTCAAGGGTTACTTACCTAAATTTACGTTGTTTCTGTTTTGAGTATACTGTGCAATAATTCTTTACGAATTAAAATGGAATAATTTTTCCACCGATTTCTTTCAGAGTTTTTATTTTTAATCAAACAAAATTTAGAAAAAAACTGTCTGAAAAACCGGTCGAAAATTATTTTATTTTAAAATCAGACATTAATTGATTTAACATTATTTACAAACTTTAAAAAAAATAATTTATTCAAAGTCGTGTGGATATTGCTGTCATTAGCGACCGCTAATTTTATAAATGTTCGTCTAGAGTCTTAGGTCGGTAATATATTTTTTCTGCACTGTGTACTTTGTTTATAGTTTCACAATAGTGGTGATTTGGTTTCTATGGATTTATTTTGAAATGGTGTTGGTTGCGTTCATGTGTATTAGTTATGTATAGATGTTCTGGGGTCCTCAGTTATCCAATAGGATTTGTCTTTTGGGTGTAGAAGGTATTTCTCGTATCGGCGAGTTTAGTCGGTCGTTTCTGTGTCCATTCTTATTCCCACGGGAATTTTATTGCTCAGTAGAGATGTCTGAGTGTGATGCACTCACGTCTGCGATCTCGTTGCCGATAACGTCACGCCAGGAAGCGAATTTTATTACTTCTTTACCTAGGTGGAGTTTTTAACTTGTTGTGTTATTTCGTGTGATCTCTCGAAACAATTTGACTGCTTAATTAAAAATCAAATTTACTAATATGTCTACTTCGTGGTTTATGTCTAACTTATCAGATTGGAAAATACAGGACACACCGAACAATTAATTTGAATAAACGTTTAGTTCTGACTGGTGTTATATATAATAGTCGGGGTAGCAGATGCAATTTGTACAACCCTTTCTGTAAATCTGTACTTGTTGTGACTGATACAATAAATTATTAAAAAACTCATAAAATCTACAAATCAAATATTTTTATACAGCCAGAATATTTTTACACTCTCTATAAGTCTTTTATTTATTTAAATTTACTTCACTAGAATTTTACAATTTATTTACAGCAGCTTTTGAGCCTATTTTGGGTCATATTCATCTGAAAATATATAACATTAATATATATCGTTCATGTGTCTACATTTATCGTAGTATATTTTAAAGTTTATTTGTTTAATTTTGTATTTCGTTCAATTATTGAAAGTTTGAATCTAATTTTTATATCCGTTTAAACGTCACTTTAAAAATTCAAAGTACAGTGTCTTTCTCCTGACAGCTGATTTGTTTGCTGTGATTAATGTTGGATTATACAGCACCAGAAGTTCTCCAGATCGAGTCAAGAGCACGCACTTGGAGTGACATTTTTGAGCACTTTTGGAGTCGACAACAAACGTAGCAATATTGATAATTCATTTTTGGATATATACTAATCATCCTTAACTTGAAGTATTATTTGAACTCGAGCAAGTGTGCCTGAATTTATAAATCCGGTACTAAAATTTTTCGATTGCTAGAGAGGAATTTGAATTTTATCTGGTCCGATTTTTTCCTTTTATCACTGGAGTAAATTATTCTGTAAGCTGTTTTCCAACTCTCAGATCAATTGCTAAGTTAGCTGCAAACATAAATATGCGTGTTCCATAGATTAAAATACTTCGTAAAAATCTACCTCACGTACCGTTTGAATTAAAAAATTTAATGTATATTAGTTTCGTACTTTTCATCAATTTAAATATCTATGCATATTAAATATTGATATGCTTATAATGTCACAATATAAGATACAGATAGTTTAATATGTATATATATACGTTGCTCATACCTGATATCAACTTTTTAAATTTGAACGACTAGGTTCATGGGGAATCAGCTATAAGGGCACATCACTGAAATTAAGTCTGGATATCATCGCTGTACCCGAAAATAGAATTTTAATAATTTATTCTTCTTCTTTTGCTATCAAGCCAATTGAGGGCCCTGGCCTACGGGATCTCTGACGACTGTCATCTTCTGTGACACATTCCGAATTTGGAGTGATACGTTTTCAGCGTATCAATTCTCCAGCAATCTTGATTCTAGTCTCCGTGACCATCACAACACAAACATCCGAGCCCAAGCCAGGATTCGATCACGGGGGCTCTGTGTTGTGAGGCAGCGATGCTAACCAAGGTCGGGCAATTTTAATAACTGGCAATAATAGAGGTATAAGATTTTAGTATTTAATCAACGCGTAAGTATCACTTTATTATTATTAATGGAAAAATACATTCAAAAATTTTTTAATATTAAAATTATATTTTATTTAATTTTTCTAATTTATTAATCTATTTTAAAAGTCTTTAACTGTGTACTGTTAAAAATTTAATGTAGAAAATATCATGCTTAGATAATATATTTAAAGTTACGATTAAATATGTAGAAAATACTTTATTATAAATACAATTTTGTTTTAAAATAGATAATTTTATATGACCTTACGATTTAATAATTTATCTTATATATAACATAAATTATGAGACATGGAAAGTCCGTAATAAATAAATAAACTGCGATAAAACATTAATATTGTTTAAATTGAAACATTTTGTTAGCTTATAAATTAAAACTCATCAAAATAATTTTAATGAATGTAGTTTCTCTATCACATAAACCGTGCATAACAATTATTCTGTTCACTGGAATAGTCTTCGCCGCACCGTCCAGTCTGCCGACGTCCCTGCCTCCTGGACCTGATTTGTCACTCGCTCAAGTACAAGCACATATTCCATCTGCTCTATAGACAATCACGGAACTTGGCATCTACCGGTAGTGGGTCGACGATGCGTCCCCATGGTTTACACGATCTCGATTTGGCTGCAGATGCTCTGCGAGTTTGGCACAGACTGGATTTGGCAGTGCTCCCTAATTGGTGCAAGTGACATTGTTTTGAACGGAATGTGTTCCGAACACAGGGCCCGCCGCTCCCACTGCGTGTGATTAATAGGGCCATCGTCAATTAACATTCATTAAGAGACAGCAACAAGAAGTGGAGGCCCTGTATTAGCAGTCCATTAGACTCCTACGCCACACACACACTGGCTCACGAAAAGAACTCACTCACTGGAGTTTGACAGGTCCCGAGACTACCAAGTGGAATAGAAAGCAGCGAAAGGGAGACCGTAATTAACTAGCTCATTAGCAATGCCTAACCTCAAGGTTCATTTGCCACAGTATTAAGGTTTTATTTTAATATATTCGTTTCACTACGTACAATTAACCTGTACATCAGGGATAAGCAACCCATAGATCGGCACATTCAAAGCTTTACTTTTGACGGTACGTTGCCCTATCTGGTTTGAAATGAAACGTTCGAATAACAAAAAAGACAAAAGGAATTTCTATTGTAGAATAAACATATTGTCCAGAGGCATAACAAGCGAGAAAGAGATATGATGCTACACAGCAACGAGCCACAGAACAATTGTGAAACGAAAAATTTCAGAATGTGGATGTACAATATTCTTTTCAAAAATACATGACTTTAGAAAAACTTCAACGCTTAATTACGCTTGCAACTCAAATGTTTTTTTTTGGGGGGGGGACAGGTAACTCCCTTTTAATAGCATAGGAAGGGGAAGATGTGGAAGGTAGAGCAAGGGTTGACTACCGGTAGGTGGTTCATCTAAAAGAGATGCAGGTAGGTCAAGCTATTGGGTACCATTCATACGCTCTTCGGAATAATTCATGAGAATTAAATGTTCATGTTTGCGAGCAATTATTTTCTGTAATGAAAATAATGAACAGCGAGAGACAGTCTCGAGGCATGTGCTTGGAAAGAGGCTACATATCTACAAATATAGGCCATTTGGTTACAATTAAGCAATACCAAACTTCTTATTATAATTTGTTTAATACCATAGTAACAATCGCAGGCTGGGTTTTGTATAGCATTTTCATATTTGTCTTCCTTTATAGAGTTATTTATTTAATAAAGACGCAAATTGTGTCATTCATCTCTTAAATACTGCTCTTGTTTCAGTATGAATCTTAAATGCGGTTCGCGTAAAAATGTTATTTTTCAGTTGGCCCGCTGTTAAATAAGAATGCTGTACATCAATGAACGTGGAAACTCAGGTACATTAGATATGATCAATCTTTAAAATCATTGAATTTGCGCAATACATACATAATGTACATTATTACAACGTAATACATAAGGAGGTGTTAAATATTTATTACAAAGTTCATGTTTATGTCCGACATTAAACTTTCGTATTATGTATGTGACGTGTTCTATCTATTAAAGAATTATAGAAAAATATTATTTATAGTACTTCTTTTGGCATTAATTCGCTCCTCCTCTTAGAATGTTATAACTTTAGATATTTCTATTAGCTAATTTTACTTCACTTAGTCTCCGAGTCAGAAAAATTATGCTAGGATGTAGATTGTGATTACGTGACGACTCCCAGTATTCAGCAAAGCAACAAGGCGGAAATATTGAAATGTCATAACTAGAGAGATCAGCATATAAGGATATAGGAAAGGAATTGAAAAATATCGGAAAGCAAGAGTGAAGGAGGAAAGGACACACAACAAGAAACAGAAATAATTCTTTGAAAAACATTAGCCTGGTTACAAAAATGTGATAGTAAAAATGAAAGCAGAAAATTTTATAAGGAGATTTATAAAATGAGGGAATGAAAAACTCAGACTAACAAGAACGGGCGAGGAGAAATCATCATAGATGAAAAGGAAGTTATTAAAAGATGAAAAGAGGACTTTCAAAGCATGCTTGGAAATACAGATGATGAGATGGGCGAATATTAAATAAATAGAACACAGATGATATAAGAATGAGGTGAACAACACATGAAATAGAATGATACATAAGGCAACGGGCCAAGATGGAATGAATACTGAATTGTTTAAAATTGGCAATAAAGAACATACTAATAGAGTATCGAGATTAATGGATCTAATGGGAAGTGAATATATATTTTTACAGTAAATAGGAATAATGATTGATTTGTCGTATCTATAAAATGTCAATATTCAGTTCTTTTTTGTCTCCAATGTGAAAATTATGGTTGAATTACTTTGTTAAATATTATATATATTGTAACATGAAAAGTTACACTTAACAATGCAGGCCAGCTTGCGAGTTGCTATTGTTGAGGAACTGACGCAACCTGGGCCAACAATGTGGTCTGGCGAGACGTAGAGTCGTCAGGGAGTGATTGGAGAAGCAGGTTGTGTCGGCGGGACGACGAGAGAATGACCACGCCCTGCAGATATAATTATTTTTCATGCTCTGATTGGAATTAAAGCTACTAAAATCCATTTTTGGTATTTTTTATGAAAAATACCTGGCGCTCTAAAGGAATAAGAAATCCTCGAATACGGAGGAACGACGGATCTGCTACAATATATATATATATATATATATATATATATATATATGTTTCAAATGTACTATTTAAGGATTCAAATTTGTGTAGAAAATGTGGTTGGAAGCTACTAATGTGGATTCAGATCTGGGAAATCCACTTAGGATCACCCACACACAATAAGACAAATTTGAGGAAAAGTTTATAGAATATGAAATTGGCACATACTACATATTTTTGGACAATGATATCATTAACAGTAAAGAACTCTTCAAGACTATGGTAGAATCTAATACCGTTAGATAACTATTACATTTGCCTGAATAATGTAAAAATATCTTAGCGGGACAGCTAAATATTTTAATACACAGAAAAGGCTAAGAGGCAAGGAGATGCCCAACCTTCTCGTGCCATTCAATATAGCCTTATATACAGTGATAAAGGTGCTGATGTGGATATCAGGGGAAACCTACTACATAAATCAGTACAAATAATAGCATTTGCAAATAAGATATGATTCTTTTGTCAGTAATTCGCTCCTCCTCTTAAAACCTTACAGCTGCCGATATTTCTATTAGCTGATTTTACTTCACCCAGTCTCCTATGCCAGAAAAATTACACAAGAGGGAAAACAGTATTAAAAGGAAAATAAAACTCATAGAAACCTCTAACAACCTAAAACATAAAAAGTAAGCAATTACAACTACTTGCGAGCGATAATCACAAGTGATACTAAAAACTTCACAGAATAAGCCATGGCAGAAAAAGTTATTACAGCAGAAAAGAGTAAATAATGTCAAGAATAATAAGACGGTAGACTGAAAAAAACAATTTATATAACCTCAATAAGACATAGACATAGCTCATTTCCAAACAAACAAATAAATTTAGTATAACATGCTTACTTGCAATGGAAGAATTTAAATCATTAACGCAATATCAGGGCCGAAGTGAGGAAAAATAATGCCAATGAAACGGATCACAAAACTTACATTTTGTTGTAACCGACTTTTTTAAACACAAGCATTAAGCTTCAAAGTTTTAACAGATTACTGAATAATCCATAAACTTCAGGATGGAACGTTTTCTTTGAGAATAATTGTAATTTGTAATATATTTCAGACTTTTGGCCTTTTTGTTGTGATTTATTTAATATTAGTCAGATTATTCACATTAATATAAATTAACCTCAATTATATATTAAAATAAATTCACCCATACCCAAAAGTAGAGAAAATCTGAGGGTACATTCTTATACCGTTTCTATAAAACACAATTTAATTTAATCAACCTGTTCACTAATCGATTTTTTTTGGGTAACAGGCTACATGAGGGTGACCCTAAAACAAGCAATTTCCCTTTATTAGGATAGGAAGGGAATTGAAAAGGGGGGATGCGGAAGATAGATAAAAGTAGCCAAAGGTTGACTAGGGCCCCCGGGTTGTGGTTTGAAGATCCTACCCAGTCTTTCACCTAAAGAGATGCAGGGAAACCCTAGAAAACCTGCATCAGGTAGGCCGGGCATTGGGTATCATTCCCACGCCCTTCCGAATGGCGGGAGACTAGTTTTCTGTGGGGTCGCAGCATTCCCTTCTCCGTGTCTCCATTAGTTCTACGACTAGTTGTTACAATGGGAGGTTTTGGATGATATTTAAAGCTTACATGAACAAAAGCGACTGAAAATAAATACGAATGTAGAAATAACAAACTTAGACAATAAATTTGGAAGAAATTTTGAACATAAACTAGACGTTTCGACCAATCATTGTAGTGCTTGTCAATAATTTAAATCACAAAGAGCACGGCCTGAAGCTAAAACTTTCTTAGATAATTTAATGTTTTGGCTATGCCCTTATGTTGATTTAGCTTATGGAAAAGAACCGCAATGAATGGACGAAAAGTGTACTTTATGTTCAACAAATTTCCAAAATTTATTGTATTAGTCTGTTATACGGGTCGTTAATTCTTCATCTGCAATTTAAAGCTTTAAATAATTGAATTTTATATTGTATTTGAGATTCTATAGCGATTTTAATAATGAATTAATTATATGTGTCACATATAAATAAAGAAGCATGTTTATATTTACACCTTTTAATTGAAAGGATGTAAAACTTTAGATTGCAAGTACTTAAAATAATATCCAAATGTGTCCTCCAATTACGTCAAAGGTATATTAATTGGTAGTCAGCAAGGAAGACATCCTAATGTTTGACAGGTAATTCATTGCAAATGTACACAACGGCACTCAGTATCGTGCAGAAATAGCAGCAATCGAGTATATTATTGAGAGTCAGAGAGATTCGTCGTCAATATTAACTCAAACCTTAGTATATTAACTTTCATAACATTTAACACTCAATATGTTTATTACAGAAACTAAAATATATTTTTATATATCATTAAATATTTGTCAATTTCAATGAACTTCAAAGTGTGTTCATTAACCTCTTACACAATTTATCTTCACGAATAATAACAATTAACTTAAGCATGCATGTTAAAAATTCTATTATGAACATAAATATTTACATTTGACTTTAATTGGTATTATAGCACCTCGGCAATATTGTGTTGGTAATTTCTCAATCTCAATGAAGAAGCGTGATACATAATTGCAAGCATACATTCGCATCCAAATTTATCTCTTCATTTGTTTTAGTTACAATTGACATAACAGTAGGTCAAAATTTTCTCCACATAAATCATATCCGGTCTAACGATGCGAATCATTGTGACGTTCAAAATAATATTCTCACTACGTATGTCAGTAGGAAAAAAGCACCTCTAAAGTTTTCGTGTTGGTATTTCAAAGAATATTTAATTCTTATACTAACTCAAAGATGGCTCGTGTTACATATTTTGATACAGCGCAAACATTTTGAAGGCTGTGTGTTGGCTACTAAGTTACGCTCCGTATGCTAAGTACAGAGGGAAGATTCACCTTTTTCATAAAACAGGGTACAAACTTGGAGAAAGTATATGACTACATAGCAGCGATCGTATGAGTTCGGCCAGAGTTTACGTAAAAACGAGGGCGAACGAACGCCATACGAAACCACACGACCGCACGCATTGTTTTTTAGTCGGGATGGAATGGTATAATTCTGATTATTTATAATAATAGATTTAGAAAAAGCCTTGGATGGTGTAAACTGGAATACACTACTAAGGATTTTGAAGAGGACAGGAATAAAATATCGCGAAAGAAGGCTTGTCCATAACCTCAACATAAGTCAGTCAGCAGTAATTAGAATTGAAGGGCAAGAAAAGAAAGGAATAAACAAAGAATGCAGTCAGACTGTCGCCCATTCTCTTTAATAACTTATATAAAGAACAGATGATGAAGAAGGTTAAAAGAAATATGGAAAAAGAATCGTGATGCAAGGGGAAGAAATAAAAACCAGAAGGATCGACGATAACATTGCAGTATTAGGGGAGTCATAAGAAGAGTTGGAAAACATAATAAATGGCATGAACATAGTCCTGGATAAAGAGTACAACATGAGGATTAATAGATGGAAAACCCAGGTGATGGGAAATAGTGGAATAACAAAGAGTGTTAGATTTGGAAGGGATATTTTGACGGAAGTTAAATAATTCTGCTACTTGGGAAGCGTAATAATTAGGGATGGTAGAAGTATAGACGACATAAAGAGTAGGATAGCACAGGCAAGGAAGGTTTTCGCGGCTAATATAAGTTTAATAAGAATTCCTTACTAAAAATATTATTATGGAGTGTGAAACGTGGACGGTAAGAGTTGGAAAAAGGAACATAATAGAAGGTTTTGTAATGTTGTTCTATAGAAAACTGCAGACTATCAGATCTAACCAGAAAGTTCTGAATAAAACAAAACAAGAGAGAACGATATGGAGGAATTTGACGAAGAGAAGGGATAGACTAAGAGGTAAGTGTGTGGGATAGAACAGAAGAGGAAGCTCATGGATAGAATATGCTAAGCAGATTAGGGAAGATGTGGGATGTGGCAGTTTTGTTGAAATGAAAAGGCTTACGCACGGAGGGTTGCATCAGACCAGCCTAAGGACTAAGTACTACAACAATAACAATAGACAACAGGAGCATTCGTGGACTAATTCATAAGTATCTTTTATAAAAGTTGTCTGGTGTGGATTTTATTTTACTTTCTTTAAAGAATTTTTTAGGTCATGTTCAAGTTCCAAAAACAATATATACTTAACTGATTACAACGCTGAGCTGAGGAAATGTAAACGCTCAGGATGATGTGTGGAGGGCTATAAAATCGAATTAATATTTTTCTTGATAAATTATATATTTTTTAATTTATGTTTTTCACTACATTCTCAAATATTTGCATATAAAAATGTTCAAATATATATCCTTTTTAAGATTCAAACTTCAACTAACCCTCAGCCCTCCACAAGTATCTCTGACACAAAGATACGTAATTAACCTTGATGCTCATGACTTATTACATTTTCGTTATTTAACATATAAAATATTTAATTAATAGCAAGTACAAATAACATAAATTTCATCTTTAGGTTTTATAAACGATTCATAAAAATGGACCCTTTCTGTCAATGTACTATTTTTGTGTAGAGAGGCGTTGACCAATGAAACTTTTGTGGCTTTTTTGAATCATATATTCTACCTGAAAAATTATATTGAAAAATGTTTATAAATTTATATTTTGCCTCATTAAATTGGATTTAAATAAGTGATTTTATAAAAATTTCCCTAGCAGGAAAGTATACCGCATAACACCCGCGAACAGGAAATGACATGAAAAGAATTACCATGAACACATTTTTAGTTGTAATGCAGACAGCAAACAAGTTTATAAAGAACAACGCATAGTTTCGGCTGCATACATTCCACAGCATACGTGCTATTGCGCTGCCTACTGCGTACACTCCTTCAGTTTTGGAAAGTACTTGTTAGTTTTAATGTAGACCGCAAGCAATATTTTATGATACACCACATAGATTCGATTGTGTCCATTTGGCCACATACGTTCGTTTGCGTTTCTTAGTGTGTGGCGTGTCGTATTCCATTTGTGTGGGGAAGAAGGCGGTGGCTCCTCGACAGTGGTGCTTGGTATAAATGAAATTATTTTCTGATTACGTAAACTTGAAAGAAAATATTTATTATTGTTATTACGGCTGCAAAAACTAATTTAGTAAGCACAAATCCCTCATTTTCATTGAATTGTATAGTATGATAAGACAAATTGCGTCTCAGCAATAGTGTGAAATTATTATAAATCCAAATTAAATGTTCACAACAATTTCACCAGATAAAAAGGACTCGCGATCATTTTCGCCATGAGTTTATACGAAACTGAAATTCTGAAACGAAAGCAGTCAAAGGAAACAAGCAACAGTTTACGAATAATCCTTCGTATAACTTTGATAAAGTAAATTTTGAGACTGTCATTTTTGGTATAATTTATAATGAATTATTATTTGTGCTAATGAGAATCTTCAGTTGTCTTTATTCTCTTTGCCAGGATTATTCGTTGACCAAGATACAAGAACAAGAAAGAAAAAAAACATAAAATCCGAATGTCTATATTCACACGTTGTTGAACTACATATTTCAGACTGCCGGATAAAAACATAAATCATGGGATGTTAGGATAAACGCAAAAGGCTGAATAACACTTGGTACAAACAAAATTAATTTAATAAATATTATATATGTATATACGTACGACGTCCTAAATCCTTTCTCTAAAACCACATGTTTGGTCACGACAGATGACATGTCCCCTTCTGCGGTGACAAGACAGGGAAACTAAAATCCGCTACGTAAGTGCGGATATTTATTTATCGATGCGAAAGCGAGGAATCCTCGCAGTCAGCAAGAGCGTCGTTATCGACTCGTCCGTCTCCCCGCGACTTCTGTCCCGTCAGCAGCCTCCCTTCCCCCTAATCTCCAGGTACTAGCGAAGATCTGTTCCAAACCGTCACTTCGAAAATTATTAGACTATTCAAAGTAATTGTCGGAACTGTAATAAGTGGCGTAATTGCGCAAACTAGAATTCCAGAACTGGTTTTGATTTGGTCACAGTAACGTTCTTAAATCCTGGTAAATGTGTTAATTAATGCAGGAGTATAACCAAACTACAGGAACCGGATACATACAAGCCCGGAAAAGGTCCGACGACTATGCTCATCATACTAGACCTACAATTAAACGAGCACATTCGATAGATGATAGCCCCTCATTTCTCCCATTGAGCCACGAAAGAAAATGAAATATAGTCTCGAAGAAACTGTCAGTTCCATTAAAAATCAAACGAAATTCTTAAGTACTTCAGTCATTATTGTTTGTCACAAAGAATTTAGAGGATTCGTGAAATTATTACACGGTATAAATGGTCACAACATTAAGAAACAGTAAAACTAAATAAAACAGTTCTTATTAAAATTCAATTTTCTAAACATGTACAAATAAGAAATTCACTGAAACGACGGGAGTTACTAATTCCAGTATACAAAACTATTATTAACTCAGCAATACTGAATACATACTTAAGACATTAATCAAACACCAGAAAAAATTAATATAAACCTGCCAAAATTATAGAAGTGAAGATAAGAATATTAAAGCAATATAAAATTTTAAATAATGTCAATAAACAATCTTCTCATGGGCTATTACCGAGTAAGAGACTGAGTTGTTTTTAAGTAAAAACGATTTAAGAGTAGCAATAATTGGGAATACATTTTACGAATATCCACAATACTATCTGCGCGCGGTATATTAAAGCTACAACTCTAAAATATTCGGTTATCGTCTGAGGTTGGTTGTGTCTATTTGTTCATTGAAAAACGATTACCATAATTACTTCAGTATATTTGTGTCATTTTCATTCTATATTATATATATAAACATAGGCATTTTGTAACCTTTCATAACTTTTTTGTCTAAATTAAATTAATAACTGAAGTTACCTTATACTTAGTAATAACTAAAAGAAGGAAAATAAATATATTAGTCAATAATTAAGAAAACGGATATTTAATGTTTTCTTTTAGTTCAATTCTTACAGTGATAGTATGTATAAAAGTATACACACAACGTTTCGTAACGAATTTGGGACTTTATCGGCATATATATTTATATACTGCGCCATGGGCAAGTAAATTTGTTAATGTGGAAAGCTAATAAGTTTACATTGTTGAGAGAGTAGAACGGAGCACGGGTATTGGAGTGAGTTAGGCTAGGTTTACACGAGCCGTGATGTCAATGGCGTATAAACATACGTCAGTGCTGCACGGACAACTGACAATCCATCGCTGACACGAGAGCACTGCCTCTGTTTTCTTGTAGCGTGTCAACAGTATGTCAGTCATGACTGGCGTTCCCCCTCCACGATACTAGATGCTGCCCACATAGTAGGCCAGTTAGTGGCAGTTACGATTGTCAATTATCGATTGTGAACATTGTGGTAGGGCTGACTATCGATTGCGAGATGGTAAACATTTTGTACTTTGCATTTTCAATACACGTGCAGTTTGGTATAGTGTGCGATTGGAGTAAGTGAATCTTTGTTGTGAACAGTGGCAGGTAGTTTGGTTCAGAAAGCTTTTGAGATAGAGTTCGTCTGTCTCACCAACTCGCCTACAAATTTTTATTTTAATTTTCCAAAAAGAATTATTTTCCACCCTCCAACTGCACAAACTTCAACTGGCAAAAAAACTAAGGGAAATACTGATATAAAACTATAAACGTACTACTATCACACGAAATGAAAAAAAAATTAATTTTGTTTTGTTCAGTAATTGACATCTTTAAGGGATTAAAACAAGTAATAAAAACCGAGCCATTAAACACTGAAAACCGGCTTTAAAATACAGGCGCCGTTTTTATTATTCCTTAATTTCTGTAATAATAATATATAAAGCAATATTACTAAAGAACTGTTTTCATTTTTATGTATCTATAGTGTAGCGTAATACTGAGTTTGACTTTTTCGTGAGAATTTCACGAACCCTTCCTGTGTTACGCCTATTCTAGCACAAATACAAAGTGTTTAGTTTCTGGTTATGAAACACGGACATTAAGCGTGCGTGAAAACACAGAGGGGAAAAATATTCAACTTGATATAAAAAATATAGCGATACTATGCAACATCAACATTCCACCGGTCGTAATTGCTAAGAAATACCAGAGAAGTATAAACATGCATCAGAGTACTCTGCCCGTTCGGTAGTGAGGGCAGCACTTGCACAGAGTTGTCTGCGTAGAAGAGGGCAGTTATCTGCTCACGATGTAAACGGTAGGCAGTGCACAGCAAACCCAACTTTGACGAACATCACTGCCCGTGTAAACCTAGCTTCAGTCGTTTTCCCCACTCCGTGTAGGGTCGCAGTAAAATTTGGTTGTTCAAAAATAATAGTCAACGATATTGCTTGGTTGAGGCACATTCTGTTTATGTTCATTATTTGTATGATTTACGAATTAAGTTTAATTCTATCAAATGCATATTCTCAATGGTGAAAAATAAACGTATTGGCTTCGCTTTGCAGGGATCATCATAAAGCAAGTGAAGTGGTTTGGGCAAAAAGCAGAGTATATATCAAGTTCAATAAATCAGTTTGAGTGCATCCGGAGTCCGATAATGAATGGCAATGAGATAAGTAGACTATTAATATTTATATAAAGACGTTCCTCATATACGAGCCAAAACTATTCTGCCCATGGGAAAATCTAGGATTAAGATCTTTCTAAGTTCAAAGTCTTAATAAAATATTGTAATAATTTACAGAAGTTGTGAATAGAAATTATTAATAAGTAATGGTGTTATAGCTTTATTTAAATGAAATAATTAAATTATCTAAAATGTATGTAAAAGTACACGGCACCCATTCGTTTAAATGTTTCTTATAAAACACGTGGCGTGTAGCTAAATATTAGGAAAAAGGCCCCGCAATTGGTCACAGCACGTTAACGGAAAGAAAATGAGCCTGCTGTATAAAAATTCTTAATGATTTTATTTTAAGTTACGGTAAGACTATTTGAATTCTAATAACTGTAAGAAATTTTATTAAATAACCATTTTCTGACCTATTAGATAAAATATTTATTTTGTTATTCTTGATCGTCAAATATATATCAATTTAAAGAAACTTCAAGATTTCTTTGAAATCAGTAGTGGTACTGGAACAATAAATGCTAATATTTCGACGCAGTTCTTACGTAACAATACAAGAAATTGAAACCAAAACTGTAAACAAAGTTAGTCTTTGCTCTAATTTGCGTTATTTATCAGAATCGTGTGATTACGGTATCTATCTACATTGTTGATAAAAATATTTCTATTTTACAGACTGATGAAAGCAAGTAGAAGAAATTATTGAAGTATTCGTTGAGTGGAATGAAACTCCACTGATCATTAGCAGAGTAACGAAATTCGGTTACATGTGAGGGTTGAAGCCGTGCTGCCTGTTTGCTTTTACCCTGGTCTATTTGAGTCGAGCTTGCACCATCTGCTGGAATTACCTCGTCGCGTTTGTTTTAATTAAACCAGCGGTTTGGTGACATTAAATAGGGAGGCTTGGAGATAGAGTTTTGGCAGCACGAGGTAACAACTACGGAAACTGACGCAGCTGAAAAAGTGCCACAACGCGTGAAAATCCCCGCAATCGAATATGAGCGAATAAAACAAAAGTGAAAGTATTTGTAGTTTAAAAACTCTAACACAAGCCGATTACGTTAAAATCGGAGCGTGCGGGCTATTACAGTCGACATTTCCAGCTGCACCTTTTTTGTATGGTATTTTTCGTTTTATATCATTTCAATGTACCGTTTAATATCCAACACGTTATTTCCCGCTGCTGGAATTATTTATTTGTTGTTTTGTATAATTGTTTCGTACGAGAGTAAACATAAAAACACTTAATAATTTGTAAGCGGAAACCCGGGTATGATCAGCTGCCACACCTCTGATATTTGTTTTGGCTATATGATGTTTATATAACTGCATTAATATCAGTACGTTGTTTTATCGGGGATGACGGACAGCTCATCCTCTTTTACATTATGAAGATCCCAAATTTATTAACTGATGCCGAATTCAGAAGTACGATTCTAAACATCACTCTACAGTTATTTAATTGGAATTGAAAGTATTTTACCAGAACATAAAATTATTTTCTTTCTTTCCCCTTGGCTCTACAGCCGATTGAGGGCCTGGGCCTACCGAGTCGACTGCGGACTGTCATCTTGCACGACACATTCCGAGTTTGGAGTGACACGAGGTCATAAAATTATTGCACCTTCTATATAATCTTATTTTAAGCTCAGACTGGCTCACTATTACCACATTCTGGTTGTGACCAAACGCCGGGCAAAAGTTACATCATGCATTCATTTTTTTTTTGGTTAACAGACTACATGAGGGTGATCCTGAAACAAGCAATTCCCCTTCAATAGCATAGGAAGGGAATTGAAAAGGGGGGATGCGGAAAGTAGAACAAGGTAGCCAAGGGTTAACTAGGGCCCCCGGGCTATGGTTTAAGGATCCTACCCGGTGTTTCACCTAAAGAGATGCAGGGAAAACCCTAGAAAACCTGTATCAGGTAGGTCGGGCATTGGGTACTATTCTTACGCCCTTCCGAATGACGGGAGACGAGTTTGCTGTGGGGTCGCAGCATTCCATTTTCCGTGTCTCCACCAGTTTCAGGAGGCAATTGGCCGACTGATCCAATGGGATCAGCGGACAACTCTTGCCATATGCCCAAGGTCTTTGACCCCAGTACATATACCTCCCAAAATAGGTGAAGGTGTCTCGGCATGTGAGAACTTTGATAAAAAATACCCAGAGAGAGTGCGAGGCATTCCCGACATGATCAGGTGAGCCCCGCAGTCACTCTGGGGGAAGCGCCTGCGAGAAAACTCCCGCAGCGCCTATGTGATCATGCATTCAAATCCTTCAGACATAATAATAAAAATTTTCAGTTTTCTGTCAACGAGAAACATTCCCTTAAACATCAAAGTACTCAATATAAAAAGCTAAAAATATGTTATTAATTAAACGATTCATAACTAATTACCGGGACATGCTCATTTAAGAATGACGACATCATAAATAATATATTATGTCAAAAGGCATATTTAGCAAACTGTATTTTTGTAAAAGATAAATAAGAAGTACAACGTTGTCTCAAAACATTCAAAACTTGTCCGAGTTTGTATATTTCTTGTACACCTGTCGAGTTCTGCAATGTCAATCATTTTACTTTATTCTGACTGTATGTGATGTGGGCAAATTTTCAAAGAAATACTTTTACCAGCTAGTTAATGAAGTAAATAAAGTCATTCCATCGTAGTTTCCAGTTCCTCTCATTCTTTTCATGGCGTGAGACTGCTTTAAAATGTTAAGAAAACCGATTCCTGATATAAGTTGCAAATATATTGAAGACTACTACTAGATCCACAGAAACTTCTTATTTTAAATTATGGAAAATTTTATACACAGACCTACCACTGTAGTAAACAATGATAATTTTAGTTTATTAGGTTAACAAAAATCTACGATTATTATTTGAGGTCATAGTTAAAACACTTCTTTAAGGCTACAGAATTAAAAGCATGTATATTTGTTTCTATATTTAAATGTGGAGCAAGTGCAAAAAAACTTGGTAATCATATTTTTACAAATTCCAGTGTGTGGGAATTAGAAACCCGTACAAACGTAGGAGGAATTATAGGTAAAACAATATGCGAATGTGCAACCTGTGAGGTTACTGAACACAGACGGAGACAGAGTACGGAGAAAACCGCCATATTTAATTCTGCGGTATATGGCAGCTCTTTCTTTTGCCATCTACTATTATCACAATTAATTAACTACACCCTGCAATTCTAACTTAGGAAATTATAGAAAAACCAACCGATAACATTTTTTAAACAATATTATTAATAGAAATGTGTATTCTTGGCTCACTCAGTGTACCGGAATAATTTTCAATTCTACTAAAGAACCGATAAACTTGATTGTTTTAACCTCTTTTAAGATAGCGTGCTTATTTAATGTACCAGGAGTTTTCTCAACGCGACTTAAGTACTTGAGTTGCCGTGCCAGTTATGATGAAATAAAAATTCTGTCGGGATAGGTAAGCGTAAAAATGGTAAGTGTTCAAAAAAGTGACGCGTTCAAAGCTGATTAAATCGCATACAGACCGTATGATTATTGTGCAGTTAATTACTTCTAGCGGGTTAATACGAAAAGTACCCGGGCAACGCCGGGCACCCGGCTAGTTCTCAAGAACAGAACTAAACTTTATAGTCTGATATATAATGAAATAATCACTAACTGTCGAGTAAAAAGTAATAATTGAAATATAGATAAGTCTCGTCTTTTTAAAAGAAATTGCATCAATAAGGATACGCTTCTATATTTCGGAGAAACATTTTTTAGACATTAAACTTTATTATATACAGCACATGTAAAATGTAATAGCCCCTTGGAAAAGACGGTTACTTTCAGATTTTGTTGTTATAAGTAGTACCTACTTAAGAAATTTGCATGCTGACATACGACTTCCATTTTGGCAGACAAGAATGAACATAAATCACGAGGTTAGCCCAAAATAAACGTCAACGGAGCAATTGGAATATATGAAGCTTCTACGTTGTACACTTCCGAGAAAGCAGACCATATAATTTAAAATACATGGTACGTATATTTCAGTGTTAGGGAGTGTGGAGCTTAAATATCTCTTCCAAGAATACGCTGCTTGGCTACGTGTTGCATATCGCATTTGTCTACAGAACTGCGGGAAACGTATAAAGGTCTTTTCGCAGTATGTTTCTCAGACTCTTCACATCCGCTTAGTAAATCACAGTTGGCTCATCCAAATAATTTTGTCCTACAAATTAAATATTAGCGCGTAATTTCCCAATGTTTCAATGGAAACAGAGAACTCGCAACTTATTTGGTATCGAATTTAAATATATGAGTATCAACATAAAAAAAAAGCTTGTAAAAAGGATAATTGTTTGAGGATATAAAACAAAATTTCATTGAGGTTGTTTCTGACCCAAGAGTTGTGAAATTAACTTTTGTCATGTTTCCTTACAACTGCAACAGAGTGAAGTAAATATAGATTATACATTTCTAAAATCTTAACGACGAAACGGATAATTTCTCATCACGGGCCAATAATTTATATATTGACATTTTTTTGTTTCTCCATTGGTTCTCTAAAGAGGAAATACGCAATGCCAATAAAATAATTGAATACAAATTAACTTAATATGAGTATATAACCTAATGCTTAACTTAGAATACAATGTAAAATTACACGTTAAATCTGAAAACCGTTCCGCGGACTGTAACGCTGGTAGAGTTTATTGTTATTTACATTATACGACTTACGTGTGATTATTATGAGTAGATTATATTACAATGTTTCTCATTTCAAACTCATTTTGAACAGTTTGATTTAAACAACGATGTTGCTTTCCTTACAATTCTTTCACAACTTACACCAGTATCATTTCATCCATAAATGTTTTATTTTTTGAGTGATTGGTATTTTTCACTTTTTCAGACATCATGTCTTGACGAAACTTCAAGGCTCTTTAACGGTATATAACATCCTGTTTTTTTTGTGTTTGCCGACGTTAGAAATTAAATTTTTAAATATATTCACCAGCAACCAAAAGTGGCTACTTCTTTATCTTCAGTTTAACTGTTTGATATATCTGGTTTTCGTTACGCAAACAAGTATAAATCAATCGCACGAACCCCACGATCCAACAACTCCACAACAATCCTCCCCAACCGCTCTACTTCAGTCGGTTCAAAATCCCCCAGAACATTTAGGCACATCCTAATCCACCTTACCATTACATGAGCTGACCACATTCTCCAATAATCGTTATTCACCCACATCGTATGGCCCTCAGATACGCAAAGAAAGAAAACAACCTAACCCATCTGCTAAAGTAGGCTAATCAACGGACTAACCTAACTTCGTTAGCATGTGAATTATATACGTTATTTTAATTTTATAAATTCATTATTTTAATTTTGTATATACTATAACAACTGATGTAACAAACTAATAATCGCAGTTTAATGAAATAAAAATGAACGATTATCGAATTGGGATTCAATAAGTACCCTACCGAGTTTTACGTTGGAGGTGAAGAGCAGTACCCTACGCAAACACAAGCTAGGACTGAAGAAAGTGGCACTAAAACAGTCCTACCACCTGTACAAACATTTGTTCAAGGATAATATTGGTACGCATGGCTTATGCCCACACAGCGTGTCGATGTATGTGACTGACGATACTCAAAATATTTAGCGCAACAACGCTTAAATCAGAAGAACTGCCAAGAGGCACTTTTCTGGATCAATAACCTGGCTATTATCTTAAAATTATACTTGAGGATTCTTACAGTTCCCAATTAGAAAAAGTTCGCAGAGACACTAAAGAAATTCAATGTAGATATACACGAGGTAATGAGACGTTCCTTTTTTATTCTGGCAAAGATTAAACAAGGACGGAGTACGGTGAAAAAGGAAATATTGTTTTATTTCCACGAAGTATTCCGCGCAAATTTACAGCTGAGTTTAATTTTGAGTTCAGTTCAAGGAATTTCCCACTCGATGCTTTCCAAGACATATTCCACCTACGTTGCTTTTGCTCATACACCATCTAAACTCTTCGACATTAAATAAGTTTACACTGTTAACAAGAACACGAAGGGCTAACGTCACAGGTTCGCATTACAGAGAACCGGGTTCGATTCCTGGCTTTTAAGTACCGTTACAGAGATTACCCGAGAGAGGAAACGAAAATTAGATACCCCAAAGAGCAAGTCGCTAATGACCTCGTTGATTAGTGTGACTATAAACTGATTAATAAAATAAAGAGAACAGCAAACAAGCTATAAGTTTTACAATACACCGTTTAAGTTTTAAAAATCGTGTCGATACGGGATTTTCATAACTTAATTGGTTGACTATTTTCGCAATCCTTTAATATGCAAGGAGAAAAAAATATGAGAAGTAATCTGAAAGAGGGCAGTTGAATTGTAATGGAAACTTAAAAAAAAGTATTTGCTATTATACGTAACAATTAATATAAATATTCATATTTTAAATATTATCAACAATACTTTACTAACAAGTTACAGTTACTGAAACGTCACATTGAAATGCGACGCGTATACATTAAAATTTAATTAACATTTACAAATGATTACTCAGCGATTAAATGAAATAGCAGTCACATTATTTTTTATAAGCCTAGTTGTGGATCGTAGAGATTCTGCAGCTATACAAACAATTTATTAAATATACCCACTGCCTAAATTGCCATATCTTACATTAAACAGGGATCGAATTAGTCAATTCTTCTTTCCGGTTTGTGGTTCCAAGAAATCGTTCCAGAATTTCTCTCTCCGTTTATGTCGCTATGTCTTAAATCTAACTACATGTAAAAATTTGGGTGTTTTCTGTCGTCCTTAGGCATGTTTAAGGTATTTCCGCGATATCTTTTCCATTGTTTTTTTTTTCAAATTAAATCATACCCTTTTGTTAGAATTTCTTGTTACATTGTAAATAACGCTGATTGCAATTGATAATACAAAGTTCTTCCTATAGCCTCCAATATTACAATACCTTACTATTTTCTAGTTATATTAATTTTCAATATGGAGCACGTTGACCAAGAGAAGGGATAGATTAATACGCCACGTTTTAAAACATGAGGTTCTTGTAAAATAAGCATTAACGGGAAGTGTTTTGGTTAAGAACTGTAGTAGTCAAAGGATGGAATACATTAAGCAGATTAGAGAGGATGTAGAACGTGGTAGCTATGTAGAAATGAAAAGGTTTGCGCAGTATAGGGTTGCATCAGATGAGTCAAAGGACTGAATAAATACCAAGAGTCCTCAAAGTGTCTCGCGAGTACATTCAACGAGTCGAAATATATATAGACATTTCAACAGGAGAGTGTATAACCCTCGCGTAACCTATCAAGCGATACGACTATATAACTGTTAACCGTGTAATAATGTTTAAACTTAAAGAGAATTTTATTTATTTTATGTTACTGTTTACTTAGTCAATAAATATGCAAAAAGTTTTATAAGATGCAGTGCACGTGACCGATGAGCTGGTTCAAGTATCTTCTCCTTATAATTGACTATTAATGCATATTTTTGAGTTATATATGTATATAACCGTCTGGAAAAATTTTGGAAGATTTTTACACGACTTCCTTATGACTCGAAAGCAAACACTGTCGGAGTAAGACACGACGACCACTCGTGGGAACGCCACAAAAAAAAGCTGAGTATCGTGTCGTATCAGGGGTTCTGAAGTCGCTGAATTCAATTCTGTCATTTAACATGTAACATCTGTAGTAGTTCATCCCTCTGGTTGAGATAGGTAGAATGGGACAACCGAGATCGGCGTGAATATTCTTGGGTGTATTAATGTACCAGGAATATTTTTGTGTTCTTTCGGAACCGGGAGTATTTTTCAGTCTCTCAAGGAATACGGAGTATAACTGACACTTTTAGGCTATGGGGAGTATTTTTGACTGTCTTAGCGTACCGGAGAATTATTATACTTTTCCAACTTTTTTAAAACTAAGTGTGCTAATTTTAAGGACCTGTTTATTTCTGAGCCCGATCAATATACTGTGAGTCATTGCTCTGGCAATTACTGAATTTATCATTCCGTCAGCTCACATAAGGTAGTGGACTTCAAAGATCCAATTTTAAAACATATATATATATATATATAATGAACGTAGACTTTCCCGGTGAATGATTCGGATGAAATCTTCACGGGTAACCAACCGGGCCAAGTTTTTAAAAGAACACAACGTTTCAGCGGCAATTTGTTTTTGTGTTCTTTTGAAAACCTGACCCGGTTGGTTAACCGTGAAGATTTCATCCGATATATATATATATATATATATATATATATGAATTCGCTGAATTCAATTGTCATTCAACATGTAACATCTGTAGTAGTTCATATATCTTCTTCTTCGTCTGGCTCTACACCCCATTGAGGGCCTGGGCCTACCGGGGCGGCTGCGGACTGTCATCTGGCGTGACACATTCCGAATTTGGAGTGATATGTGGTCAGTGAGTTCATATATATATATATATATATATACTGTTGCGGGATAGTATAAACAAACTCCCGAGCAACTCCGTGCACCCAGGTAGTTTAAAATAATCAGAAACTGGATTCCTCAGATATTAAAATTCATTCAACAGATAGCGATAAAAAGCGTTTCATGTATCCACTATTTTGCTTTTCTGTGAGTTTAAGAGCCTGTAATTTGTAGA
Source organism: Eucriotettix oculatus (assembly GCA_034510155.1). Lineage (NCBI taxonomy): Eukaryota > Metazoa > Arthropoda > Insecta > Orthoptera > Tetrigidae > Eucriotettix > Eucriotettix oculatus. The sequence goes on from CM067377.1 coordinate 171,720,862, forward strand.
ACGCGAAGTTATTATTTAAGACAGCTGTAGTTTAATAGCTAAACGCAGTCCAGCTGAATAGCTGCCGGCACCCAGAGCAATCTTTACGATTACATGCTTGATACGATTGTTTAATTTCTGCGGTTAGGCAACTCCCATTTCCAGTTCGTGACACGGAAGATTGGAAAGCACGTCTTCCAGCTACTAGTGCAGCTAGGCCTCTGTAGGGAACTTAATAATTATTTCTTCGTAATTTCAGTAGTTCAGTACCAAATGGCCCGACCTCCTGTGGTGTAGTGGCTAACATCGCTGCCTCACTACCCAGTGGTCCCGGGTTCGAACCCTGGTATGGGCTTGGGTGTGTCGTCATGGTCACGAAGACCGGGATTGAGACTGTTGGCGATTCAATACTGTGACCACGTATCACTACAAATTTGGAATGTGTCATGCAAGATGACAGTCCCCAGTCGACCCGGTAGACCCAGGCCCTCAATGGGCTGTAGAGCCAAAGAAAGAAGAAGTACCAATTGGCATTGGAATCCTTGCACTGCGTAGCCACGCAAAATATTGCACACAACATATTATTAATATTTTAAAACTATCTGATAAACGTTGTTTTTCAATCTGCATTACTTTAACTTTGGTGAAGAAAAATATATCTTGCGTATCACGGTCAATCGGAGTAATACATGCAGATATTACGGCAATGTTCCGTCTTCTTTTACTTCCAAAATTTTGTCTCCATGACCTGCTAGCGGTACCCCATTTTAAATCAAGAAACCTTAGTTTCTCTCTTCCTTAAATATGGATAAATTCACATCTTAAGTTATAACTAAGTCCTAATGAAGACTCGTGTATTGGTAAGCCAATTGACGCAAACTTTCGATCGCGCTTAAGAACCTTAAGTCAATTTATTTTCTGCAATAGAAGTCAATAATCGTTAGGATAAGCTTGACGTATCACCTGAACAGAGAGAGCGTCACTAGGCTCAACCCGGCGGCCTACATAGGAAATTGGCGAAAGCGATAGGGAGTGTTATTAATTTCTATTAACAAACGCTCGGTATTCCGCCCACGAACGAGGTAACAAGCCTTCCGACCTCAACAATACAATGCGGGAGAGAAATTGATGGAGGTCCAATAATTGGTCTCGCTAATTCACGCCACCATTCGACGAAGCCAGTTCGCCATGGCGCGATTAGCATGTCAAAAGAGAAGCGATATGCAAACAACGGTCGGAAACCTGCCGGAAGGGTGGTTAACATGTGCTCACCTTCCGCTAACCCACATTTACAGGCCGTTACTCTCTGCAGCCAGCTCGGAAGCTGGCGGACGAGATAACCCTGCTCTCGGCTTTGGCCAAATAACAAATTACTACGCTATACCGTTGCGTGAAACGATACGGGAAATTCATCATATGCTAAAAATGCACAGAGGCTGTTAAATTAACGATTTCAGCTGATGAACTCAATCCAGTTTGATTACACTCTCCGTACTTTCACGTTTTTTAAATGGCTTACTGCACATCTGGAATTGTCACAGAATTTTGCCACAGTCGCACGCTACAAATAAAATCCATTGTGTCCAAAATTGGTTCGTTTCTTTTTTGTAAAAAAAAGGAAATTAAATGAATACATACCACACTTTACCATTCATCTTTTTTATGGCTCTTAATTTTCAGGCTCGCCGTTTATATGGACCGTTTTCTTTTTTGCAGCCAATGTCTGGATATTGCACGGGTACTGATCACCGTCCGCTATGTTTTCCATATTAACTGGATTTTTACATTTTTTCAGGCTCATAAACCTTAAAAAGAGTTTATATTAAACTATGACATGAGCATCATGAGTAAATATACCCAAAAAACGTTTGTAATGGAACCTACGTCGAAGATCAAAACGTCCATAGATTGGAATAATTTTATTACGGTATCTTTCTTTAATAAATATAAGATTTAGGCTTTAAACAATTTATTCCAAACTTGCGACTATTTTCATCCCTGCAGAAAACACTAAAACCATCGATTATGATATAATGAGAAGAAATATACTTCTACAATTTCATGAACAATTACTTTATTTTGGACAGCCTTCACTTGGATGCACGATTCCTGAGGTTGTGTGCGAATTGCTGTATCCTACGGCTGATTCACACTTTTTTTGGCAGTCCTACCTGCTGTTCTCACTGATGATCCCAAGGAAGACTCTTATGAAGTGCGTTTATATTGGCTGTGACGATCCTAATTGGCCCTATTCCAAGGCGAAGCATTCGACACGCCGAGTTGAGCCTGCTCCAGACTTGTCCTCGTGGCGCGACGGATTGCGTCTCGTCCTGGGATTACTCACAGGTCTCCATTTGTCACATCAAACTAAAACTAGAGTCTACAAAGAAGCAGTCTGTTCTAGAAAACAGGGCAGACCTCCCGCCTTAGGTCGCGAGGTTGTTTTCCTCAGGTTGTCAGGATGTGTCAACACATTAAAGAGACGCTACTCAAAATACTCTTCCAGGTGCGGGAAACATATTACTGTAAACATAGGACTGAAGTTAAAGTGACCTCAGGAAATAGCAGCGTTTGGTCTCAGTTAAGGTCAGAAAATTTTCTAGATAAACTTGAAACGCAGTGTCGTGGATAGAAGACATTGAATCTACAGAAATTTATCGACGGTAATTTGAAACTGAATTTAAATTAAATTTAAATCGATCCATCAATATATAAATAAAAAATAACTATGTTATTAGGTGAAAGCTACAAGTGTATTATTTTAAATGAGAAACGGAAAAATTGAAGGCGCAGATCACGCGAAGTTGATTAATTGAATTTAAACAGTATTGACATGCAAGTAAAATTTTAATTTTCCCTTCCACATGTACCTAAAAAATAACTTCCATGACGTATCTCATGAACTGCTTTTCATAGAATACAATTTAAAGAAAAATTATCATATATTAGACAATTTTTTAATCAAAGTGCGAAGGCTTTCCCGGTGAATTTGATTCAAATACGATTACCGGGTTCCAACCCGAGTAAAAGTTTGTTTCCAAAACGTTTCGACGGCAAGTTCCGCTATCGTCGTCAGGTAGACTAGACTATCTGTTGACGATGGCGGAGCTTGCAGCCGAACCGTTGTGGAAACAAACTTTTACCCAGTTTATCTAGTCTAGATAGTCTACCTGTCGACGATGGCGGAACTTAACGTCGAAACGTTGTGGAAACAAACTTTTACTCTGGTTGAAACCCGAGAATTGTATTTGAATTTTTTGCTCCACGATAAAAAAAATTAAACGAAACAGAGGAAATATGAGGAAAGAAGATACTTAAACATCCGAAGCCACGTCGCGGGATAATTATAGAACTCTTATTAATTTCTACTTACAATCAAAAAAATGTTAAAAATAGTAAAGAAAACACTAATTATGATTAATTGTGATGGAACCTGTGATTCATGCAGAATATTTCAGATACTAATCCAATAATGTATTTCTAATTCAAATCGTCTCATCCTTTTCTGTTTTTTAGTCTGCGTGGACGTCCTATATTAATTTAACTGTAGTACAGAGGAGTAACGTGAAGGACGATGAATCGAGACGAACATTATTTATAATTTCAATCACTTCACTATTTTTGGTAGACGTAAAGTTAAACAAAAATAGTTTAATTGAAATAGAGATTAGTTAATGTGTGTTAAAATAGATGCAGCGCGAGTTTAGCGTAACTGTAAAGTGCGTGAGAGGCGGGACTTTTGCAGTTCTCGGCCTTAGACGTGAATTTTGGCAGAGGGTGTTAGAGTTGATCTTCTCTCATTCGCGAGGTCCCGCTGTTCCTCCGCCTCTTTAATTATGCAAATTAATTAAAATGCGTGGCAGAAGAGGATAGTCACAGGACTTTTTTGCGCACCAGTGCCTCTGTTATCGTGCACCGAGGCCCGCTGTTCTGAAACAATGGCGAAAAGCATTGTAATCTGGCAGTAACGCCTCCCCCTCTCTTCCCTTCCCAACAACCACCCGGCTGCACCAGTTTTATTTCCTAGCAGCTTTCGCGTTTTTCCCTGGGAGAGGTGAATTGAAAAACAGAAGCGGTGGCGATGCTCTCCATATTGAAATAAAAGGAAACCGTACTTTACACGTCGGAACTAAGTATAATGGGCTGAGGACAGGCTTTGTGTTTCACGTCTATTCGAAGATCACTATAGTGCAAATTTCAGAGCTGTATACCCATGCCCATTTGCAGTTAATAAGGGCCTAAAACTTCCGGTGTAAAAGCTAAAAGCAGTGTTTGCCTGACGGAAATCTACTATTTAAACTCCATCAACATATATTCGGAGCGAAAAATTGCTGCAGAATAGTAAACTAGGACTTGGGGAAGAAAAACAGAATTTAGTAACTTTATAGCTGTAATAAATTATAAAACATCTTTCTGACTGTGACAAATTAATAAGAGTTCTACCGTTGCCCGCGTCTTAATTTAAATGTTTCTTTAACGAACCCCATGTTCGCTCGCCTTGCCGCGCAAACATTTACCGAGTTTGTCTCCATCGCATCGTTTCAGGAACCAGTTTATTTCTTATACTTGAAATTACAATTGGCATTACTATTGGGGTTCACACATAAGCCTACCCAACTACATCGTTGTATACAATGATCAAGTAGTTTTCGCGTCTCATATGTAATCATTCGTTATTGAGAAACGGAGATAGCGTGGAAATTTAGAAGGCGATGGTCTTGGAATTGGACATACAGATAAAGCGGCGAAAATGGAAATGGATCGGATATACACTGAGGAAGGGAAACGAAGCCATTGAGAGAGAGGCACTGAACTGGAACCCACAGGGTAAAAGGAAGAGAGGGAGGCCCAAACAAACATGGCGAAGATCTGTTGACATGGAAGCAAATGGACGAAGGCAAGACCTGGAGAGAGGTGAAGACGCTGGCTGTCAACAGGACCAGATGGAGATGCTTTGTTGATGCCCTACGTTCCACGAGGAACAACAGGAATTGATGATGGTGATGGTCTTGGAATAAACTGATGGATGGGTATAGGAAGTGAAGTGAACGGCAGAAGCGGAGGGAGTTGTTCCATTCCGTAATCTTCCCTTTATGGGGCAAACTTTCAGAATTACCCTACTCAGTGTAAACGACCCTTCCTGAACACAGCCAACCGGACTGAAACTATGCAATATTTGTACTCCTCATTCCTTCACGTTTTAAGTTTTACGAAAATTATCAAACCTGATCTGTGAAACATTTCTTAAGAAACGTCTAGATAAGTACCTGTTCTTTTATTACTTGCTGTTATTCAGCATTTTACTGTGGAAACGAGGAATTAAGTTAAGTAGTACGTTCAATCCCTTAGTATCACATACGGAATGATACTTTCGAGCCAGAAACAAAACACGGCAGAGACAAGTAGCTAAATATTCTATGAGTTGTCCCGGTCGGTCGTTACTTTACACTAATTCTGTTACTTACTGGCACTACTTGCAGACAAGTTGACAGCTATTCATGGGCTATTTGTACACAGTTCTCTAAAGTATATGTTGACATATTATACTATCCCTATGTCGTCTCTCACTCTTCACATTATGGATGAAGACTTGGACGTTCACTAATTAAACCTTGGCTGGACGGATTGTTTATGTTTACTTAGTACACACGATCTTCCATACACTAGATTAATTAACTGCTCTGCACTGGATTGAATGAGTCACTGACCGTAAAGCTTCACTTTATGCGCAGTATCCTTATGGACTGTTCCCATTGTTGGTGTCCACATTCCGGCTCCTCATCAATGAAAAGCAGGCAAGAATCTGTCGCTAGCTGCAATATGTTGCGACAGGCGACAGTCGAAGATTTGGCTACCGAATGTAATTCTCATTGTTGTTCCTAAACTATCAATGTAGCACCAATAATGTGAACGGTAATACCAGGAACTTTAATTACATTGTGGTGTTCGTTCCAATTACATATTTACATTCTTTAATAATTTTTTGTATTGTGCTAATTGTAAATCATTGGTTTGTTATATAAAACCGTGTCAGAACTTAACTTCCTCTTACATCCTATAAGCAACATCTTGATATTTAGTGTATGTGATTGAACGTTAATAGTGAAATGAAGAAGGGGAAATTTACAGTAATAAAATTTGAGGAAAGCTTCTGTAATTAATTTCTTCTCTTTTTCAATTATCCCTCCACCTGCATCGTTGTCCCTAAGGCTACTCGGTTCTCGTCTATTAAGCAGTATCTCTCAACTCAATTAGCCTTCGAAGCCAGTAATAAAGCTCATTCGGAGTCTCGTAAATGACAGGATCATGAGATCGGTTAATTGCCTTAGGGTGCGATGCAAAACGGGCAAAGCTATTCCCTTCTGATTCTTTCCCTATACGCTCAACTATAAAAGGGCGTTCTCAGATACGCCCAGACAATAATTTATAGTTGCCGATGACACCGCAGCCCTCGAGGAGCTGCACTGGCTATGAAGTCACGAAGTTCTCAATCGCAGTTACATAACTACTGTAATTGAAACATACTCTGGGACTGAGATTCCGTGCCGAGTTTACTGTCGTCAAGGCCAGCATCAAGAGATACAATAAATTACTGTAGGCGCTTTAGTGTGAAATAAATTCCCACCCTGCATATTTCACCATGAGATAAGATATTTACGGACAATATCATGACATTTATACATGTTCCTGATTATCGTTAATTAATAATATTGTACCACTTACACGTTGCCGTAAAAGTATAGCCAAGAAGAAGTTTTCCGCTCGCCATGCACACAATACAAATCAAGTACTGAAACCATCTTACAGTTAATCGGAATATTGACGACAGTATAATTCTACAACAATGAATTGATTCTGCTTGAACATTAAAAAAATTTCTCGATTCTTAAAATGCGCAAAATGATATCCCCTATCGCCACGTTTATATATACGAATACAAAATTGAAATTCGTATGTCACTATTTCTTTGTTTTCTTTTGGGCAATAAATTAAGTGATAGAACTAGTTCTTACTAGCTGGGTGCCCGGCGTTGCCCATGTATTTATTTATATTATCTTGAAAAATAAATTAATTCGACACTAATATCTTGGCCAACTCGTGATTTTATGGGATTCATTTTTTGATAAGAACACACTGGTCGTCACCAATTGGGTGTTAGCTTCAAATTAAACAAGTCACGGTATCTTGACGAACTCAAGAATTCTCCTGTGTGGTGTGCGTTTATCCCCACACATATACTTATATAAAAATCAATTTTCCTCCAGAATAACTTACGTTATATATATATATATATATATATATATATATATATATATATACCGTAAAATCCTAAGGAAGTGGCCTACGTTGCTTGCCAAGCAATAACGACGCAATTGGTTAACTTAATATTCATTTGAGATGAACGAGAAACGGGAATTTCAGTACCACTAGAAGAATGGCAGGTCAGTCCTTCGGCCTGAGAAAATTGTGACAAAAGCCTGAATTTCTAACTTGAAAACGTCTCTTGCAATAGACAACCTCTTTGCAACAATATGAAGAAGGTATTTCGACTTGGACCTCGGCGAGGCCTGAAAAAAAAACGAGCCATCGAAAACAGCATCCTCCAATAGAAAGCCAAGGACCGTTTCAACATCCGCGCAAGGCAGAAGAAGGCAGTGAATAAGTTAATAAAAGAAGAAACAGAGCAATTTTCAGGCATAATTACTAAGATTACATTGCATTACTGTATTATCTTACTTACTTATTTACTTCAATTTTACAGTATTATTACTTTTGTTATCAGTCTGCATCAGTATGCCGAGTCTGAACTATCATCCCGAGCACCTGTATCTACAAGCGGTGGTGTACAACATTCACATTTCTCGCCCCTGGCTATATTTAAGTAAATTTGCGATGCCAAGTTTTGTTTTTTTATAAATCCACTTGATCCCTCTAAGAATCTATTTCTCTTACGGGATTAGGATTAGGATTGAACATACTTTCACGAAAAAGAAATGGTGTTATCAAAACTGCTACATCTTTACTCTGACAAATAGGCGTTCTTACAATGTAATTATTTGCATTAATTTGAAACTGAATTTTAAAGTTAATGTTACTGCAGGTAAAAGAACTATCGTCCGATAAAAATATTATGTAGACCATTAAAATGAAATTTGAGGAAGGATAATCGGAACAATTACAACTTAAAAGAATTTAATGGAGTATAAAATGCTTCGTAGGAATAATTTAAATTATTTTCCAAAGTTTATCATTATAACAGGAGATAATTTCAAATTCTAAAAATTACATTCAAGATTGGCAATTTTTCAGAGACGACATAATTTTCAACCAATTGGACGAAATTTTATAATGGAGACTTCAGTTCAGCACTGAGTTTAATGGCATTACTTCATTCCACACACCGAAAAAAAAGAACGGTTAAGTTACATTTGTAAAGCGGGTGACTTTCTTTCCTACCGGTGAAAAATCACGCTCAATAATAAATTTATTAACATATTTCAATGGCGTCCGTAACTGATATGAAACTAAAGTACCATGACAAACATTCACAATCGTGAATTACAATATAATAAATTGTAGAAAAAAATGAATATGACATTTTATCTCCTACTGACATTGGAAAAATATGCACATAATAATATTTTTAACTTACTGCACTGTGCTGAATAAGAATCCACAATGAAAGTGAAATGCTGAAGAAATATTTGCACTGCTTGTTTGATTCTTTTTAACAAGAATTGGGCCAAATATTTGCACATTAGTTTGCCCCGGCTGAAATAACAAGCTTTCCCGAGGAAATCGGTATTCCAAGTAATAAACAATGGAAAGCCATGAACCTTTCTCTCAGTTATTTGAAGAGGTAGCACGTAATTGATATATTCTCCCTATGTTAATTAATCTGTAAATTTTAACTGCGTCATGAAAAACTAATAGTCTCCGCCTCATATTTATTCTTCATTAGTTCAGTAAATTTATGTTTCTCTATAATAATTGATCCGATTTTTTCTTCCGTTGAAGATGATAAATATTTACTTAAAAATGTTAATATAGACAATGCTAATACACATAACTATTTTGTTGAATTGAATAAATTTACGAGCACTAAATATTTAACTCATCATTAGTACATAAGTAACTATTTTACAACTTCTTTGAAACCTCGAGTCTTTTATGTGTTTTTAATCATCTTTAATGCAATTAACAATAGATTGTATCAAATAATTTTCAAGCACTTGCAAATAAATGTCCTAATTTAAATAAGTATGTTTGAAACGTGGTCGTTTCTTTGAACACCGAATATTTTATTTAACTGTTCTTACTGCCTTGAATTGGATCGTTCTCAGAGCACTCGTCCTGTAAATGGATTTGAGTAATTCTTGACTGCAAACATTTTAACAGTACTTGGCATTCTCTCAAAGAGTTGGCTCAGGAGACGATTGGCACATTTAATGAGAGTAAACTCTAGTACATTCTCTATTTCTTTATAAATAGTAAATTCACAAGATGTGTTCAGTTAATATTATTAAAGCACTTTCTTTAATAAATATAATACCCTATGTTACACATTGTATTTGTACATGTTTTTGATGCAATTCAAAATATAATCAAACATTTTGGGTATGTTTTGCGTCATTAAAACAAGTTCCTGATAGTCAAGACTGATACTTAAGTGTCTCAATTAGCTTCAATTACTTGTAAGTTGCGTAATTATTTTTATTACTTCGGCCATCTTAATACAAGCTTTACGAAATTAATTACAGTACAGCTTTGAAGCCGTAACACGTTTGAAGAGAGGCCACCCCTCATTAATTTTGATAACTTAATCGCCGCCATACTTTGGGGTTAATCATCTTATGATCGTCAAGGGGCAGGCTCTATGTTACGGAAAACTTATAATTTCTTATATTTAAAGTGATCAATCAACATCACTTAGATTCGTCAGAAATGAAATCAAATCAATTTGAATATGTGATTCTAACAGTTTAAACAATTATTTCATAGTAGTAAGTACAGTATGACCTTGGAAATTGAAATTACTCTTACTATTTAATTTTTATTCCTATTGATTATTAAAGAACGTTAGTTCTATTATTATTTGGCATTGTTCTTCATCATGCTACAGTATTCGCGCCTTTTACTTCCATTTTCATAGTTCGGTGATAGCTTCCCACCAGAGCAGAATAATCCAACAGAAAACCTTCTGAAGGTTTTGATAAAACATTTATGACACAACTAGGCGATTCGGTTGCCAGACGCAGAAGTGCTTCGTCTTTTCTCAAAACGAATATTTACTTGTTCGGCAAAAATAACTACCACGGTTAAACTACAGTTAAAATAAAGCACAGCATAGAGGGAAATTACATGCCATTTTCATGGCAAAGCATTTAAAAACATGATTAAATAAATATGAAGATAAAATTTATGAAAGTGTGAATTTTGAATAAGCTTAGATTACAATTCAAGTTAAAATTATTGCAATTATGAATACGAATTTATGGTCATAATTATCTTATTTTGTGGCCTTTTTGCGCAAAGAATACAATTATCTATTTATCTTTTAAGGGAAACGTTGAAAAGTTTGAAAGCTCCTGACTTTGTTATTAGTTGTTTAACCAAATTAGGGATGGCAGTCCCAAGCGAAATATGAACAAGCCTTATCGAATTTCGTTTCCATATCTTGATTGCTTACGAACGAAAAATGATAACATTTCGTCAACTTATTAACCATAATTACTATACAAGCGAAAGAAGAATGAACATTATTAACGAACAACTTTGCCATTTTTCATTCAAATACCCAGTGACCAAATAATTATGAGCACGTGAAAGCGTAACAGTGTTACCGCTACAGGCCGTGATAGCTATAAAATTGGAATGCAGGAGACTAATATCATCATCAGGAGTAGCGACTTATCAGCTGCACTGTGTTGTTTGCGAAGATTTGGGTAAAAGGCGTAATATACCTGACTTTGAACAACGTAGACACTCGAAAGTTCAGAACCAGTATCAGCAAAACCACTACACTTGTAAAATGTTCCAGAGTAACAGTTATTAATATTTATGAAGAGTGGACTATCAAGCAAAAAACCCGGGTCGCAACGTCAGGCTTGTGTTCGCCACAGGATATATAATGCTCGAGCTGAACAGAAGACCAACAGTGCCTAAAATAACGGATAATCTTAATCAAGGACTAACTGTGAACGTCTCTAAACGAACTGTTCACCGCGCTTAACACCGTTTGGCTATGGCAGCCCATGACCTGTTGGTAAGCCTCTACTGTCTGCTTTGAACAAGGGGAGACGCCATCAGTATGCAAAGGACAGTCGATGACTAGGAAAGGGTCATGTGGTCTCATGAAGCGTGATTTAAAATCACTATGCAGATGGCAGGGTTTGAATATGGAGAAAACAATACGAACCCATGAACCCCAACTGCATTGCCATAACACTTCAAGTTTATTGCGGCAATATTATGGTTTTGGGGATGTTTCCTTGGCATAGTACAGGTTCTTTGATTCCTGTAAAACAAAGTCAGGGAAATTATGTATTATCGCAGATCAAGTACATCCTGTTAAGTTAACTGTGCTCTGCCAGGGACGGATACTTCCAGCAGGACAATCAATGCTCCTTTGTCATTAAGCTTGCATTGTCCTGAGATGGTTGGAACAGCACGAAGGAGACGGTAAGGTGCTTCGGTGGCTTGCACAATCACTAGTTATCAATACAATTGAGAATTTTTTGGGGATGATATCAAACGGGCCATCAGACACCTGGATCCAGTACCATCAAATCATATAGAATTGGACACAGTACTTCATCAGATATAGTTTCACATTCCTCCTTCCACCTGCGAACATCTAATAGAATCCATGGCTAGAGGAAGTCTTGCAGTATTAAGTGGAAAGGAGACCCAACATTGTATTGGGGGAGTGGTTATGATAATTTGGCCTATCAGTCTATTTTATATTATAATACAGGTTGTTTAATATAGAATGAAACAAAAATAAAGCATACCTACGAACTCTTTTTTGATAAATCAAATTAACTGTGAAACTAAAGCTATACAAAGTTCTATAAATCATCTATGTGTGACCCTACGGTGACAGGACAAATATTTATCCAGTTTCTGTCACTCTCGTGATTGAATATTCTTTTTGAATATTCGTACACTTCAGTCATCTGCTGCATCAATTCATGAAGTCCTGGGGAAATAGAGACACAAGCGCTTAGTCTTAAACCAATCCCCACATGAAAAATTCACCCCGGGATCTTGGTGGCCAACAAATCAACGGAATATCGTTTGACTCAGCACTGCCAATCCAGCGATCGTTCAGGTACTGACGTACGTTTTCATGCCAATGTGATTGAGCACCGTCTTGCCTTTAACTGAGGTTAAAACCACTCTGATACTCTATCTCGGTAAATGCACACATTAATCGATTTTCCACCAAGAGAAAAGGTTCAAAAACACAACTGTCTGATATGACGCCAAAAACTTTCACCTTTGGAGAATAACACTGACGTTCCATTATACTTCAAAATCGAAAATTATGGCGAGTGACAGTCAGAAACGTGCAAAGTAAACAAACCATCTACCACCCACACATCCCCCAAATTCTCCGAGAAAGATTTACGCAACGGTTTGTCGGAAGGTTGTAACACCCGCACCATCTGAAAGATGTGTGACCAGAATTGTAGACGTTTCTGGAAAACACGTCCCACCGTTGTATGAGTAATTTAGAGTTCAGAATTCATACGACGCGTTTGATGTTGTGGGATTTCGTAGAAACGTTTCACAATTTTTCTCGACAGCTTCTGGTTTGGCTGCTCTTCGTCCTGAGCTAATTTCATACACAAACAGCCCGAGTCCTGAAACGAAATATTTTTGCTGTTGCCAGAAAAACTTGTAGTTTCATAATTAATTCGTTTGCTAAATAAATCTTTTACACACCTTATACTATGCCATTCTTTTTGCCCCATTCAATATGAAACAGTCTGTGTATTAGTCTTCTGGTTACTGAGGGAAACGGGTAGAAACGAAACCTGTTGGGGCTGATGACTCGATAACCTAATGCCTTGTTTGATGGCCGAGGATCGATCCCGGGGAAGACGCCTGTGATGTTTATTTAGTTACAGATGAAAGGCGGGTCGTGCCTGGGGGCCAGGATTACCGTGGAGCTGAATTGAGTTACAGGGTGCGCTCCCTCTCTGGGGGACACGCGATATTAAAATTGCAATCATTTAGCTTTAACACTGTCCCATTTGCGGCTCTTCAAGCACAAACTACACTCCTTTGATGTATCGTTTATGAACAGCGACGTTTGCGCCTTTCTGACCTCAGCGACAGAAAACCTATCTCGTGCCTGATAATGGCAGAGGACGGGACGAATCACTTGAAGCCTTTCGCAACGTTTCAACGCGCTCTTATTAAAACGTTCATCCCCCGCCATTTAATCTATTTTATTCCAAAGCATGCATTTTGTAATTACTCCACCCATTATATCTTGTACCTTGTAACACATTTCATAATTACTTTCACCAGTATAATACGTTGTAATTTTTTTAAATGTTTCAAAAATATCATAATTCTAGTTAGTATTTTTGTATTAATACACATCTAATTTCATTATTAAGGTAACGCAACACTTTTAACATTTAACAATTTGCATCTTTTGACTGACTCATTCGAGAGATAATATTGCAGTGTGTGCCTAGTGTAATTCTTTTTGATAAATCGTAATAAAAACTATTTATAGTGACTTCTCAATGGTTTTGTCGAGCTGTATATAATATTTTGTCAATTATAAACGTGTGTAGATACGATCAAACAGAAATTTCGCAAAAACAAAACGCCATAGACGCCAATTCTGTGTTTTAAGAAATACATGAGTGTGTAAAAGTTACTTGAATTAAATTAAACAACAATTCAGAGCCACTGTACTGTTTTACGGCCGACCTGATGAAGTAAGCGTCTGTAGCTCTCATCACACAGGACCAGGGTTCGAATTACGCCACAGGCAAGGATTTCTGCCCTCGTCATGGACAAAGTAAATAGGGGTTATTATTGAGTGACACACAAAACAAGAGTGTAATTAGAGACGAAAGTCTATCCGTAGAGCCCAATAATAATAATAATAATAATAAAGTGGTTATTACTCTATATTACGCAACAAAACGATTACTCGCACAATAAACAGGAGCAAGGCAAGAATATTATAATACGTAAGTAAAATAAAATGACTTTAGATACATAGCTTCGCAACTGTCGTCTGAGAAAATCGATACAATTTGAAAGGAAATTTAATAGTCATTCCTGTAGTAATGCCTGCATTTTCATATACTTATATAATTTAAATAATATAAAAAAAATTTCTGACTGTTTATGAATAAGATAAAAATGTAATAGGATACCTTTTGGTTTTAACTCAGTATCAATTTTATAAATCCATTAATAAGCAGTATTTATGAATAGCCTTAATTAATTCCAAATGAGGTACATCCCATAGTAATTTGTCGAAACATTATATATATTTGATATAGTCGCACACCCGCTTAAAAAATGAAAATAACAAGTAATTTTGCCAAAAAAACATTCAAATTGTCTCTAATTACTTTTTAATTTTTTTACGGAGAGTACGAATGGGACTTAATTGATTATAACTGCGGAGTCAGACATAATAAATTCTATAAATCACGGCTTTAATCATAATCAATGGCTTATTTCCTTAATTATATTGACCGTAAATATTTCTTAAGTACTTTCCCTGTTACTGTGGTTTACTCAGGTAACTAAATTTAACAATAAATCATTTTATTCATTTAAAGTTACTCTGAAAATTCGTTTTCAAGTTCACTGATACCTATCTGGGTGACCGGCGTTGCCCAGGGAAAATTTTTATTACCCCGGAAAATAAATTATATCGACACAAGGTCAACACGTGTAGCATGTAGCCCGTCAATTTTTTGAACATTTAACTTCTCACGCATACGTACGATGACGAAATGTTAAATCTATATTTCCGACTGAAAATATCTTAATCGAAATGTTCCTAAAATAAGCAAAGTCTAAAAACGGTTCATTAAGACATACGAAAATACTCCCGATGCCTTAAAGAGGCAATTGTACTCCCAATGGTGTTTCCGTATTTTTTTAAATGTCCTTTCCACTTATAATTCCATTTATTAAATTAAACATAATGAGGTGCATAGTTTGGGGCCATTGACTGATAGCAGTAATGATTATTATGTAAGCTACACCATATATACAATCTGGATACTCGCTTATCAGAAAGTAACTATTCACTCAAAATCTGTATCTGTTTACTTTTATTTCATAGAGCAATAAAACACGTTTATTTTATTCCGTACCATAGCTAATGATTTCGATATTTTCAGTGTATGGCGTTTCAAATTCCGGTTATATGATTGCCATGTTCTCAAAAGATTTTGTAAATACGAATTCATTATTGACGCGTTTTTTTTTGAACAGATGAGACGTTATGATACGAATTTACGAACGCCAGCAATACAACAGCTGCTGAACAATCGTAAAAAAGGGCGTGTAAGAATGCAGAACTTTGCGGAGTTTTGCGTGTACTTGCTTCCGTATCGTTCGTGACCGTCTCTGTATTATTCAATGAAGCAATTAGCGCTAACAATAAATGAGTTCTATGTAACTCTGCCGACTGTGTCATATAACTGGTTCGGTAACACGCACGGGGCGGCTATCAAACCAACTAATTAGTGTGCGACAAAAGTAATTTAGTTGCTGTTTGCATTCCTTCACGCAAAGGCGCTAGACTAGAAAGAGATTCTTAAATTGTTATAAAACCATGTACTAGCTGTCGGTCTCTAGAGAGATTTCCAGGGATCACTGGGAAGTTACCCCCATCTCATTTTCTCGCACCACCGAATCCGTGATAAAGGCACCAGGAACTCACTTCCAATTGAAACAGGGCTAGAAAAATCCGATACGATTGAAGCTGAGCATAAAAACAATTAAAATTCACGGCGTAAAGATTTAAACTTCAGTATTATTGATATGATTAGTGTTCGGTATACATGAACATGACTGTTGATAAGCTGCACAGGTCTTCAAAAATAGTATCAGTAAAACTCAACAAGGTACTGCAAGATCATAGATCAAAAGTAATGATCATATTTTCGGGATCATTTAAATACTGGAGCCAGATGTTTTTATATGCAAGCGATGCAATAGAACACTACTTTCTGTGGTCTTTAGAAACTATACTGGATTCTTATGTCTTACGTCTGCAACATTTTATCTTCGCGTTTCAAATATTCACTTACACATTAATTAAAATAAATTAATTTCTATTGGCTGATCCCTGAAGTTTTCTTAGAGAAAATGCCATGAATCGGAAAGGAGCAAAATATTTACTTTTCTTTCAGAAAAGAAATAATCTCCGAATTTGTATCTAACTACTGGGTCCTACAAGTGTGCTTTAGAGCAATCTGTGTTAACATTTAACCAAAGTTGACAAAGGAATTCTAGGCTCACAATCTTCTCGGTAGCCTTTGATCTACATTGGCGCTTAACGTTGAAGAGGATATCCGCTGTCTACTCGTAGGAGTCTCGTTTAATTCAGATTCTCCGATCGCCACTGGGATTTCTAAAGAAAACCAGACCGTGATAGAATAAGTACGTGCTTATGAAAGTGATAGTCACTAAAACGAACGTGACCGCTAGTTAAATTCTGGGATCAATTTGAGGTTTAGATATTGAGGATAATGATGGCTTTGATTCCGACATACATAAAATTAGCTTAATTAATCCGCCATAAAATTAGATTAAAATTATATTCGCAGATTTTAATTCTGAAAAAAGTAGATTTACTACATAAATAATTTAGCTTTGTTTCACGTGGTTTCTATTTGTATTAAGCTTTTATGTTGATTAAAATTTATTTTTCAGGTGTAAGCATATAATTAAAACTCAGTATAAATTTGAAATTATGCTCTGAATTTATTAAATTGATTTTTTTTTATCAAAACCAGGAGTGTTAAGATTTGTAAATATACTATAAACTCTACTACTAGGGGAAAGATAACTAAAATTATACTTCTATTGTACTATTAATAGATGAATAATAATTATTATTGTTTGTTATCTTTGACGTTAATCTTTCGAAACCAATGCTTTATATAATATAAAAATAATAATATTTCTCTTTGGGCTTAAAATATCACATTTTTGTAATGAACACAGAGTTGCTGAACTTGATTTAAAAATTCTTAAGTAATGTCCCACACATTTTCACGGTCGACTCAGAAATTTTCTTGATAGACTGCTAAGTTTGGGAAGGGACACTTATTGTTTGACAATTTTTATAAAATTATAGAAAGAGAACTGTCATTTCATAAAAGTATAAAACATTGTTTTATTCCATTCCTTCCTTAATCTAATATAATATAACTTAAAACAACGAACTTAGATTTTTTATGAATTTTTAAAAGAAACTAACACTCCTGTTTTGCTTCACCCCCGGACAAGGGGTATAACAGCACAGGATGTTTTGAACTTACAATTTATACAATAAAAATAAATATAAATTTAGAAAAATATTAACACCTTTTTTGCTTTCTTTCTTACATTTATTTGTTTTGAGTGGTTGATCACTTTATCAATTTTTTCTTTTCCAAAAAGATTTTATTGCAACTGCTCAGTTTTTGCTAGCATTTACCCTCTTTGCGTTCCTTTTATCTATTCTTTTAGGCACAACATCCTGTAACTCATTCTTGTAAGGTGAATCTGTCAGTTTTTTCTTTTTTATCTTGAGGAACACATTACATTTTGCCTCATACAGTAGTGTCCCGATCTTCCCAGCACGCTAGTTTCAGTTTAAGGTTTTTCACAGATCCTTAATACAAGCAGATTTAAACCTTTTACGTAATTTATATACAGCTAAAGACACCTATTTTACGAATAAATATCAATAAAGGGTCAAAAGAGAGGAGTTTTGTCAAAATGCGGCAAAAATTATAAAGTCACAGATGTAAGACGCCAAAACAAGAGTTCATTCACAGGGTGGAGTCAAAACTTGGTGAGGTTGGTTGTCAGGACTTCTCCCTTGACTGGTTACAAAGTTCCACACCTGTTTACTAACGTCGAGCACTGTCCAGTAAAAAAATATGGTATCCCGTTCTACCCCGTTAGACCGTTCCTCCCCGTCATGACCTACACCCGATCTAAACGATCTTGATCCAACGTTTTTACAATTTAGCATTTGTAAACTCATTAATAATTCGAAACAAGAATAATAAAGATATCGACTGTTGCATTTCTCAATTCATCGGCTGACGTTAGAGATTTCTTTCTACATTGATGTTAAAAAAGAAATAAAGTTGTTTATATTTGAGTTTCTATGTCTACGATACACTGTTAGTCTGTCACGAAAGTTTTTGAACACCAATACCAGTCGTCTCTAGTATTTTTTGTGTTTGAGAAAGACACGGCACTTCCTCGAGTGAGAGTTATGATGCGATCCCGTCTCTAAAGAGTATAATATATAAGTTTTGTTTCCTCGCAGACGTGAGCACGTTAAGGCCATTCTTCTTGTTTCACCAAGGAAGCTCTCCATACAAACTGCCACTCAGTGGAAAAAGCAGACATATTTTTAACTGAAATAGTTATTTTGTCCTTACAAATAGGCACTACGAGTTCTGATTTCCAATCTCGAAGGAAGAAAGCAGCATGATTCAACATTAGAGCAAGTAATTTCAATATTCACTCTTCAGATTTAAAAAAAAATCTTTTCAGCTCGTCTTAATTATATTCCACATTTATGTTCTGTTCATAAATTGTTGCTTATAAACGCTTTAATTAAAATATAATTATTCTTCGTAGAAAAGTGTTAAAAGCCAAAATAATTTATCTCAATGCTTTCAGATCAATGTAATTCTAGCCCAAATTTGCACAACCAAAGCTCAGACATCCAGTTATACAGGATGTTCAGTTAATCTGAAGACATTCGAAAACCTCGGGAACCACACATCGTATCACGGAAAGAATGAAAGAAAAATGTTCGTCTCAATGGGGGACGTCTGATGTAAAAAACGTCCCCACCCTACCCCCTGGTGGTGAAGAAGGAACAGCTAAAATGGAAACCCCCATTTTTTTGCAGATTGGGATTTTTCAGAAACAATTACTCCAATTTGATCTACGATTCGAGTCATTTCGGTCACAGGTGGCGTTGTAATCGACAAAAATCAAAATGGGTAAAAAATAGGGAGAAATGGGGATATGTCAAGAAATAGTCACCAGATCAGCCAAATAAAATTCAATGCTTTTGATATTATTACTAATGACACCATAACTGTCCGACCACCCCAACTCGTCAGCGAATTATGTAAGTAATTGAACAATGAAACACAAGGGAACGCACCTAAAACCAGCAACATAAATTGTGAGAGGCAGGGCGACTCATA
Source organism: Eucriotettix oculatus (assembly GCA_034510155.1). Lineage (NCBI taxonomy): Eukaryota > Metazoa > Arthropoda > Insecta > Orthoptera > Tetrigidae > Eucriotettix > Eucriotettix oculatus. The sequence continues at coordinate 171,740,289 of CM067377.1, forward strand.
AAACAAGCACGTCAAAGGGAACAGAAAACTACTACGTCCACGTCGTTGCTCCTAAGTAAAGCCAAACGTTACTTATCAGTAAACGAATAAATGAACGTCTCAGTATTTTTTCGATGGCAGCGCAATCTGCGAAATAATTTCTATGAATAATAAATTAAAATAATTAATTAAAATTTTAATTAAAAAAATTGGTTTCACATGGAAAATTTTGACATAATTAGCTTCCCCACCCCATTTTGATTTATGTCGATTACAACGCCATCTGTGACGGAAATAATTCAAATTGTTAATCATATTGTCGTATTTTTTTAAAAAAAATTTGAATCTGCAATAAAAAAATGGGGGATCCTATTTAAGTTTTTAACTCTTCACTCCCCCACCCCTAGGGTGTGGGGGTAGAGGGTCGAGTTACATATCATTAGATGTCCCCCTTCGAGGCAAACATATTTCATGCACACTTTTTTTGAAAAGATGCGTGTTTCTCGAGATATTTTAATGTGTTCAGATAAACTGAACACCCTGTATATGTTTTTACGTGTTGCTGCCTTCCCTGACTCAGGGATTACGGATATTATTTCAGACATCCGGACTCACCCGTAGATTTAACACTTCGGATGGAAAAAAGTTAAGCTTCAACTGTCACCAAATGTTCAACTTGGCTTCCCTGGGGTTTTGAAAAATACAGTCCAGTTTTTAACTAGGCAAGATATGTCTAACACGTATCTGCTAATTTAATCCAAAAGGTAAGAGCTAGATTTATCTGCTTCCGTTGAAAAAAATTGAATATAATATCCAAATTAGCCACAAATAAACTTAACAAAAATAAATATAAATATAGATCAAATAATTTAGAATATATAATAAAAACAGCAAGCTCTGTCGATCTTTCTCTGGAACCTCTTCAAGCACTAATATAAATTACTATTAGATCCCCTTGGAATTTAAATCGGTCTGATATTATTTCACTACTCCATTAATAAATATTATTTATTAAATTAGCTACAATTTTATATAAAATAGTTCTTGAGCGAAATGTTTAATAATCTTTTGTATAAAAATTATAATAAATTTTAACTATAAATTCGTATATTCTTATATTTTATACGTTAAATTTCAAGACAAATTATTGATTGTAAATAACGTTAAGTCGTTATTTATCTCTTTTGTTCTAATTTTAAAGTTTTATTAGCGTTTATTTCTCACTAATTAGGTTGTTATATTTATTTATCTATATAGTAATACAACGCAAGAAAACCCTTCAGTTAGTTAAGAAATATGAAATAAATTATTCAAAATAACAATGAGCCCATTGATGAAGTAAGCTGGAATAATCGGATCATTCTGTTGGAATGGGCAGGAGGGCTGCAAAACATGCAAATACCAGACTAGAGTACACAAACGAAAAAGTTACAGAGTTATAGTATGAGAAGGTAAAAAGCTTCGCTTCATAAAACGAGGCATAAAGCACGGAGGGGTATTAAAAACAAGCTAAGAATACCAACGTATTTTAGCAGTGTGCATCACAATTTCAAAACCAATAAGAGAATTCACACGGAAACGTTCTCTATATCTGCTTACTCTAATAAGCTGGACAAATGAAGTAATACGTCAATGTTTCAAATATATTGTTCATATTAGGAACGCAATCGTTCTTTTTTTGTGAACGCTTCGATGCAACATATTATTCATATCCGGTAAAGTCTAGTTAAGCATTCACTTTCGAAGAGAATATATGGTGTAATATATTGGGATAAACACATCATATTATTTTTAATATCGCCAATTAATTAAAATATAAAAATTGGGTTTTTAAATTAGACTCACTATCGGCTGGTTAGTATACATTATTGATAGCTGGCTTCAGGAACGTTAATTAAACGTTCTATTCTATTGTTGTGGAGTTACGGGGACTATTTTCCAAGAGCAAGATAAAAGGACAATATTATTGGCTACAAATTTATGCATTCTGGAGAGAGGACGAATCTGATTGGTGCAGATTCGTGAAGACACGAAGGGAGAAAGATTGAAAGAGTTGGTCGTCGACACATTGCTGGCTTTTGAAATAATCAATACTCATCATTTATTTATAAACTCTCGTCCCAACCTGTGGAACACTTTACTAAAAATATTTCCTTATACGTTAAAATGCGGATATATGACACTTTTTGAAAGACCCAGGAAGTGTCAAACCTGCGAGAATCAGGAACACCATCGTGGCAGCCATGATTCGTTTTCCGCTTGGAAACTGGTAGGCTTTGCATCCATAAGCATTGGGAACCAGATATTCATCAAGTCAGCATGAGAAAGTCGGCACAAAAATTTTAAGCTTGGAAATTTACTTAACAAAACTAATTGTGAAGTGAATTCATCACGTAAATGCATACATCGTATATAATCTATATTTATTGCTGCATTACAAAGATTGTCAAAACGACATTTGTATGTGTTGTGATATTACTACAACAAAATATACTATATATATATATATATATATATATAGACTGAGTGGTCAAAGTGAATCAAATTTGACTTATGTGAACAAAAAAATTCTACTGGGCTTGGTACAATGATTTAAATAAATTATGTATATACTGCTAAAGACAATTCTATATAAATTTAAGCTAAAATTATTATTAAACAATTCAGTATATTATAAATATTTTGTAGGCTATTACGAAAATTTAAACATTATCGTTATGTTACAATTTGCTTCCCTATTAGGCTTAGAACATTCTTATGCATACAATGCCTCAATTTTATCAAAAAGGAAAAAATATGAAACTTGAAATTATTAAATGACAGTTGAGAAAAAACACACACACACACATTCCTTTCTACATCACGGCTACTGTGTTATAGTGGTAAGCGTCCCTAACAGAGGTCCCAGGTTCGAATCCTGGCAAGGGCAATATTGCTTGTGCCATCATGGTCACGTAGACTGTTGGAGTATCTATACGCTGAGTACGCATCACTCCAGAATCGTAATGTGTCATGTAAGACGACAGTCCGCAGTCGACCCGGTAGGCCAAGGCCCTGGATGGAAAAATAATATCCTTTTTACGTGATTTGTATATTTATTTTCCTCATTGTATGATAACTAGCTGGATGCATGGCGTTGCCGGTAATTCATTTATATTGACCCATTTGCAGTATTTAATTCGACAGTAACATCTTTGTTAAGACGTGATTACCCAATCAGATTTTTGGAAATTTACCTCAACACATCCCCTATGATCATAAATGAACGCTGGAAATAAAAAGATTTAGGTTAGATAGAATGCCGCCAAATGAACATGTGTATAAATAGTAATAAATAATACACCCTTCACATTAACACACTTAATTTGCTCAATGTCGAATTAATCGATAAATAATACATTCAATATGCACGAAATTATAAAAGACAGAATATATCACATCTCAGGAATCTGAAACCGAAATGTCAAAACAATGGCAAGCTACGACGCAATGAACTTGTGTATGTATTGATTCGTCAAATGCCACAGATTATGCAGACGGTCAGGCTGAAAATTTGGGATTATCATTTTTTATGTAATAAATAAACAAAGTTAAATTTTTGATTGTAAGATTTAAAAAAATTCTGGAACTCGACACTGTATACATAAAAAATTACGTGATTTATGAACACAGGCACACCGGAACTTTATATATAAAAGTTATGAATTTCAACATATATACAAAAATTCAAAAACTTTTATTTATTTTAAGATCATTTGCTAAGTCTTAACAGCGAACGATGAGCATTCGTATAAGTTAATTCCTGCAACTTAAGCGAAGTAGGGAGAGTGAATGGCTAATTTGCACATAGAATATGAGGGAGGAGGCTGGATGGGCTGTCTGGAGCAGCAGGACGTTAACCCCTCCCCCGCCCCCGTCCGTCGCACTAGAAATAAACTCGCCATTGATTCAAGTGCAGCCTCCTCCAATACAAACAAGCCACCCCAAGCCTCAACTCTAACAATTATGTAAGAACAGGAGCATACCAAACACCCAATACTAACATCGAAATGGGAAAAAAGTCAATTTGGGAACAATGGAGCATGTTTAAATTTTATCAAGCAATACTTTCAAACGTACGTCTGAACCTTTTAAAAAATTTAACAAATGGTTTCAGAGAAATGTGAAGAGAAATTAATCATTGAGTGCAATTAGCTTTCAACTACAAAAAAAGCGACCTGTTGTTTGAAACGATTGTTCACTCGATTTGTGGTAAATGAACCTGAAAGTTCACATATTCTGTAATTATTCGTAATGTTAGATGTTTACATAACTTAACACGTTTAATAAATTTTTAAATCTAGTTCCGTACGGCGTTACGTCGTGTCGCTGGCGTTGAGCACTCACTACTCAAGCACATAGGATTCACCCCGTGCATTTGATAGGGTGCTTGTTGAGATCGAGAGGTTTCGATGGAATCATCTCTGACGCGTCAAGACTACAGCTCAACGCGTCAATAATGAAGCCACGTTGAGTGTTATTACGTAAATGGCATTTCACGCTATTTCATTACAACATACAGCATGGCGTTTAACAATTATCCGCACATAGACTAGGGTGAAAATTTCTAGAAAAAATTATGACACTAAAAATATTGACCAGTAATACAATATGAACGCTATAACAGTTATATCTTCTGACTTCTCTGAAACAAATGATAACGGCAGCCAAATTAGTCAGAAATAAATTTTAATAACCACTTTCACGGTATCGGACTTATTTAAACTATTCATAAATGAATTCAATTAGTAAGAATTAAAATTTAAAAAAAACGAACATCTTAATAAAAATAGCAGTTCCTTTCTTTGGAAACTTTTCAGTTGCAAATACAATTTCGTTATAAATATTAAAATAAAAGAAAACATGATTATAGCGAGATCATATTTGAAATATAATTATATGAAAATTTATTGAACATTAGATAAAATCTATTTCATGATATTAAATACAGAATAATTCTAAGTGTAAGCATTGCCTACTTTTAAAAGAAAATCTTAATAAAAGATTTACAAACTTCAATGGAAACAACAATTTAGTTGCTGGTTCGAATATTTCAGTATCTATCATATTTCTTTCTATATTTTTCACACTGTTGGTGTAATAAATTATTTAGGAAAAATATTTTGCTTATCTATATATATATATATATATATATATATATATATATATTGCTTATCTATACACTTATATATATATTTTGCTTATCTATACACTTAGATATATATATATATATTTTGCTTATCTATACACTTAGATATATATATATATTTAAAAATTGAACTTCTTACTAATTGTTCCTAGTTTTAAACAAAATACACTTATAAATAAAATTCTACAATTTTTAATTTGTTCAATTTAAAAAAAAAATCGTTTCTGACTAAAATGGTTTCTGAATCCATTTACGAGGAGTATACACTAAAATCATTTCGGTACTGAAAAAGAAACTGTAGTGTTTTATTTATTTAGAGAGCATGATTGCCGAGCACTGCAGCATAGAAATGAGTATTAAAAGAGCTTCCACAGTAAAATGAGCTTAGTGGAATATCTGTGATTATGTGGAAAGAGTGATAAATGATATGGAAGTGAGATTGAAAAAGCTGTAAAACTAGAAAAGAAAGAACTACAGCCGATGTCGTGCGGTGTAGTGACTTAATCAACACAGCTGAGCATCTCGATTAGGAATCCTGGCAAGGACATGAGTGTCGCGTATGTGTTTCCATACTGAGAAACCCCTATGGTAAACTAAATAGTTCTTCAAAAAGTTAAATGTAATAAAAAGTCGTTAATGACCCAAGCAGTTGATGCCACTAAAATAAATATGTACATATTTTCGTTATGTTGATTCTGCATGAGCATTTAACTTTAAATTTAATGGTAATGTCAGGAAGAAGAAATTTGTAAGTCAAGTGTTAACGAGAGACGGAGAATTTCGAGCAACCTGAAAAGACGCAAGGTAATTTAGTGGTACATGTCCTGAGGCATTCAGGACTTACACTCTGCAGCAGCGAGTCAACGGGAGGGTAAAACAGTAGGGGAAGCTCGCCATCGCAGTACATTAATCAGACAGTTACGGAGATTAATCAAGGAAAACAAGATGGAGAAGCACACCCAACAAATTTTATTTAGAAGACTAAAAAAGATCCTAAAAGATAGAAATATAAATGTTTGATTGGGTCACTACTTCCCTTAAAATTTATATATAAATATAGACATATTTCCACAATAAATAAATAAATAAAACTACGGCCAAATAAGTAGGCAAATGAATTCAATTAGCATTTAATTAATATAAATACAGCACTTCATCCCAGGCCGCTTAACCTATTTTAGGAGGTATATGTACTGGGGTCGAAGATCTTGGGCATATGGAAAGAGTTGTCCGCTGACTCCATTGGATCAGTCCGTCAACTGCCTCCTACAACTGGTGGAGACACGGAGAAGGGAATGCTTCGACCCCACAGCAAACTCTTTTCCGTCATTCGGAAGGGCGTGACAATAGTACCCAATGCCCGACCTACCTGATGCAGGTTTTCTAGTGTTTTCCCTGCATCTCTTTAGGAGAAATACAGGCTAGGATCCTTAAACTATAACCCGGGGACCCTAGTCACCCTTGGCTATCTTGCTCTACCTTCCGCATTCGCCCTTTTCAATTCCTTTCCTATGCTATTAAAAGGGAGTTGGCTGTTTCAGCATCATCCTCATGTAGCCTGTTAACCCAAAAAAATCGTCATTTGTTTAAGGTTTTCTTTCAAACTGAAACACCTTGATCGTTTTTGGAAGTTGCATGTATTGGGGTCGCAGACATTGAGCATACGGGAAAAGTTGGATTAATCGGCCAGCTACCTCCTAAAAATGGTGAATGCGCAGAGAAAGGAATACTCCTTCTCCGTCATTCTGAGGGGTGTGTTAATATTACTCAATAGCCCGACCTACCGGATGCAGGCAGGTATTCTAGGATTTTCCCTGCACCTCTTTTAGCTGAATACCGGGAAGGATCCTTAAAATATTGCCAGGGGGACTTAGTAACCCTTTGCTAACTTGCTATACCTTCCACATCCCCCATTTCAAATACCCTTTCTATGCTATTAAAGGGGACTTGCCATTTTTTTGGATCGTCCTCGTGTAGCCCTCCCAAAAAATCTACTTCCTAACCCTCCACCTCTCCAACATCAATACGATGGTATTCTACAGTCATCTTACTTTTCGGAAAATTATAAATGCTACTGAAAACGAAGCAACTATAAAAAATAAGAGATCAGATTTTAAATGAACTGTCATTTTTCTCTTTAAATTTGGCCATTTTCTGATTCCATTATACGTATATTTTCGTTTATAGTCCAATATAACACACTATTATAAATCTAAGATTTACATTTACCGAAGACAGCACGTTATTGTATCTTTCCTTAAAGGTAGTATTTGAGTTCTTACCACGGCAAAGAAACCACAACTTCAGGTCCTCATAATTAAATCAATTCATAAGCAATAATTATAATAATAAAATGAATTTTTGACCTCTCAGACAAATTTGTTTATTTAAATAAAAGAATAACGACCTTGTTCTGTTTGAAAATATGTAACGAAACGTCATTATTCTTTAATTTCATAAATAAGTTGGTTTGAAAACTACTACTGTTATTTCAAAATACAAACCTAGCTTTCTGACTTTAAGTTTACAATAAATAAAAAGACGGCCACGACACCGAATTCTTCACATGTACATACTCCAATACATTTAATAATCTTTTCGCGTGAGGGTGTCAATAAGTAAATGACATGAATTGCTAAATATTATGGCTGAGGATGTCCCAAAAGGGAGACGAAACGTCGTATTAGTTAATTAAATAGTAATAAATTGATACGCTGACTTATTGGCCGTCTTTTTATTTATAATTTCAAAATAGCTGTAGTATTTGTTTCAAAACATGTGTACTTGTTAGAAGCATACATAAATTTGTTATGCGTATCTAAATGTACGGACGAAGAACTACTTTAAAGCAGCATACAAGTTATTTCTGTTGTATGCAATTAGCAAATTATTCGGATTGAATTTACTAATGTCACGTAAAAAGTAACGCTGATACTTATAAATAAAAGAAATAAGTTTTTTATATTTTGTCATATGTAATTTATTTATTTTCTGTGCCATTAGCATATTAATTTGAGGTAAAACACTAATGTCACGTACAAAGAGTTTCTGATACTTGTAAATATTGGTTTCTGAATTGTATTAAATAATATTTCATATGACAGTGCACATTGGCAGCCATCGAAGAAAAATATCGCACGCTGAGGCTCTTCATTTCTGAGAAATCGCGCACTTCGGATCCGAGACCCAAAGGAATCGGAAACCAAGCTGCCATTGTGACATAGCCGCTTCATGTTAGTCTCGATAAAGGCCAATTAGGTTGACCTCATTTTATGCTGCCTTAGGTGGGGATCCAGATTTGGAACTACACATCCTGACTTTGTTGCTACTGCCATTCGCTGTGAGCTTTATGCATAAAGATCTTCCACTTCCAGAAAATTGAGGAAAGATATAATCAAATTGCTTAAATTTCAATAATTTACAGAAATTGTATCTTAAAGAAAAGAGGCTCGAAGCGGTTAGACTCAACCGTTTGTCTTTTAAATTGAATAGGTAAAAACACCGCGCATTATAGTAGCTACAAACAAGTGTTTTGTCTCTTCAGTCTGCCTTTGAATGTAACACCTCCTGCGTGCTTTTGAATACACGACACATGCACTTCTGCATCATAAGAGAGGCTACACGTGGAGAAATGCCGAGAAGAATAAAAAAAAGCTGTCTACTACAAACTAGGTGACTAATTTAAAAAACCTTCAGCGACATGTTTGGACTGCAAAGTGGAGAAATTAAACCGATGTATGTCCCTCGCTGCAGTTTAAACAAATCTGTGCAGTGTTGACAAATATCTTCCCCAAATATGAATTTATATAATTAAAACAGTAGTATTGTAAATGTTAAAATTAACTGTACATTTTAGCTGTAAATTAGATTAAACCAAACATCCACAAATTGATCACAAATAATGATCGGAGAACCTGTTTTTTTTCATGAAAAATAATATAAACAGTGTCCGGATCCAGAGGGGAAGCAGGATAACGCTCCTCCCCCCCCCTCCCAAACAAAAAAGAAGCTCTGTAATATTTTAAAAATTAATGAGTTTTGTGGGAAAATTGATATTATTAAAAGAAAACTAACAACTTTCATGATTTCGTAGATGAATTTGTTTTTTCATCATTAATCATATCCCAAATTATTTCAATCAATTTACACATAGCATTTCGTTTCTTTGCTGAAGAAACAAAAATTGATTAAAAATGTACTGAGCAATACCATAATATGTCGGTCACTGTGATTTTGGTATAATCCTTGTATTATTGCTACATGGATAAGCTTTTCGTTCTAAATCCATTAAATCATACGGTTATGAAATATTGGACAATAGAAATTTGTATTTTCTGATATTTTTTTGAAGTTTGTAATTTTGTGCACGTTATTGTTAAAGAAATCTTTATTTAAAATAATTTATATCAGTTAATATGTAATGCATATCAACAGATATAAAACAAAATAGACCGAAACGATTTAGAGTAGGATTCATTAATTACTATGAAATGTAAATGTTAGAAAACTGTTCCCTTCCCAATGCAGTGGATCCGATACTAATATCAATAATAACGATAGGCAAGTTGCGAAATTAATCTCTCCTTTTTATCTGTTCTCAGTTTAAAAAAGAATTGAATTCTTGCTACATATCTGGAATGATATACAGTAATGTATTTTTTCCGATTATTCCATTTGAGCAATAGCCGCAGGCATGGAATAGTCCACAAGTTCATTCAACAGCAATTGTTGAAGTCATTCACGTTAGTTTCCAACTACCAAGACAAGAGTCAATCTAAATATTTTATAAATGTTATAATTAAACCTTAATTCTACTGTAATGTATTGTACGACCAGTTCTAACATTATGCACGATGTTTCGAACAGAACATTTTCCGTTAGACTGAATGTATAACGACTTTCAATAATGAAGGGTCGATGTTGAAATGTTAAAATGGAATAAAGAAAATGTGTGAGGTATGAACGAAATTCATTTTTATTTGAAACGGCATATATGAGCCTTCCAAATAAAAATGATTTTGTTAATACTCGAAATACAGCTTATTTTATTCAATTTTAAACCGCCCTTGTTGAAAAACCCTATATCAATGAAATTCTTACTGGTTCAGATTTAATTTGGTGTCCAGTAATTATCGTTTACGGGTCGTTGTTATTGTCGAAATAAATATTTATATTTTTATGGCTTTTGTTCTGAGTTGATATAATAATATAGTGTACTATTCTACAAACAACACTTTGAATCAATGAGCGAATGTTTTGCCGGTTTATATGCTGTATAAGTCATTTGTGGGTTTCCAACCGGGTGAAAGTATATTTAAGACATGACGTTTCAATGGCGGTCCTTGCTACGGTTCTTAAGTTTTGACTTCTCTTGAGAACGATGGCAGTGACCGCCATTGAAACGTCGTACGAGCCTACTTTCACCCGGTGGGACGCCCACAAATAACTTATTCTACAGCATCGGTGTCAAAATGCAGGGGTTTCCAAAAGAATATACATTTTTAAACTCAAAATAATTTACCGTCATCTCATCTTTTGACAGCATGAATCACAGACGTCGTAAACAGTGACCAGACCTTGCACTATTCTGACAATTATTGACTGAGAAAGACAGTAGATACTCCCCTTAAAAGGTGTAGCCCACTTATCAGACATTTACATAATCAAATTATTAACTTACTTTTATCAGCATTTAATTACATCGTTCCAATAAAATGAGTGTTTCTGTGTTTATTTGCTTAGTAATTGTATGTTCTTGATACAGATTTAAACGCGTGGACAAAGTGGAAAAAAAAATCTGGGAAATCCACCTAATTTCATTACATGCAATACGGTGCCTATTTGTTTAAAATGTGCTAGTATAACATTTTATCAAGTATATCCTGCAAAACACGAACCCACGACAGGATGCTGATATACAATAATAAAAATTACGTAAAATCTTATATTTCCGTTTCTTTAGATCCGCCTATTCACAAGACACTTCTTGGAACAACAACAGATTTAAAACTCAACTTCTGTCATATCATGCAATACAAACTTTAGGAAATATGAAGTTATAATTTTAAAATTTTGTTCTCAATTTCAAATATAGGCGGATTAATTTAAGCGAGATTTCTTAATAATCTTTGAATTTGTGAGTTTTTTTTAATATTGAGTACATAATAGTCACATACGAGGCATTATAATTTATTAATTTGACTGGCGATGTGCCAGGAGTGATGGAATAATTTCAAATAAGAATTAACAATAATTAACATTATACGCAATTAGCATTAACACATAATTCACATTTTTTTCCTACCGAAGAATAGGCGGGGTTTGATTATTTTTTTGTCTCACTGAGAGAACCATAATTTAGAAACACATTCTGACTGTATGATTTGTGATAGTCGTGATAGTAGGTGGAGGGAATTAAATAAAGGGAGAATTTTTTACTTCCTTATTGCATAGGGCGTATTTTTCACCGCGTGTATTCTTGTCTGATTTAGTTTTCCGGAGGAATTTTTAACTCCACTGAAGTATCGAGGATATTTTCACTCCCTAAATGCAGCCAGGTGTTTTAGACTCTTTATTTAATGTACAATGGATGCTTCTTGACTCGTTTCAAGTGCTGTGAGTCATCATATTGGTTCGTTCGGGACAGGTAGGCGTGAAAAGGTAAAAGTTCTGCGATCGATACCGGTTAAATCACGCGTTGAGATTATTGTGGAATTAAATACCGTACCGGGCCAATACAAATTAGTGCTCGGCCAACACCTGCTGTCCATCTAGTGAATTATAAATTAGTGCCCAGCAGAAAGTGCTGAATTAATCATCCAACATAATGAAGTATAAAAACGACTCGTCAAGTGCTTGCAATTTAACTGTAAAAGAGCAAAGGCGGCGCTCGAATTCGTCAATAGGATTTCTCTACATTTAGCGGAACACTCATGCAGCTATTGGTGCACGGAAGATGGTGTATTGTTATAAAATATCACAATTCTTAATCAGATAATTTTGTACTATCGTTTTGTAACTGTTACAAGTAAAACAGCTAGATTGAAGATGTTTTCGTCGTTGGAACAGCTGACATAGCGGGACTACGGCACATACTTACTCTGACGGAAGAATCTCTTCATAATGTAGGCAGGTTGTGGTACATGTCTGAGCAGCCTTTGTGCTGGCTATCTATATAGCCTTCCGAATCATTTGTGGTCCCGTTTCTCGTTGACACCCACACCAGAGAATAGCCTATCAATCTCCTTTACTGCTGCCCTGTCACGGTAAGAATGACATCTATTCGCCTCTAAATGGCCTGTAAGACCTCGATATGCCCCCCCGGCATCGAATATTTTCTCAGCCGAATCAGCACGAGTGCTGTTTTCACCCTCGCAATTTGGTCAAGATTGCTGCGCCCCGGGATCAAAAAGAATTATGCAGATTCCCGAGGGAAACCAGTTATGCAAATGTAAACTGAGGATGACAGGGGAGCGACGCGGGTGAAATTGCGATGCAAAGGTCCTACTTCATCGTGATTTTTACGTACTCCCTGGTTACAACCGCGTATCATACATATCTCTGCAATCCCGTATACACACCTGAATTCAGACTATCAAATTATAAACTTTCGTATATTATTCATAAGTGCTTATTTGACAGGAACTTTAATGCCAAAAACTTTTCTGTAATTCGTAAGGGAATACCAATAGTTCTTTCTTTGCTTACGTATAATAACACAAACGCCTTCGTCCTGTTCAAAGAATAATGTGCCACACAAAAGGCAAGTTTTTCAAACTTTAGCACGTGCTCCATTGAATGTTCCCTTACGAGATGCAAATCGTCTTACAAAAGGAAAGGAATTTCTCTGAGTTCTGTATATTGAATAGGACTAGATGATTCTCCATTATATTCTCTTGCTGGAATTGAAAGGAAAATGTAACCAAATTTTTCGAAATTTCGCTATTGTTGAATTCATTTATATACAAGAAATATTTACTCAGAAGTAATAGATTTAATTTTTACTTAAAATAATAAAAACAGGACGTTTATCAGACACTTTTAATTATTAACACTTTGAAATTCCAGACATTTGTAAAGTGTGGAATGTTAATTCCAGCATTTATAGGGAAACTCGTGGTGGAACAGGATAGCTAGTTAGAACGGGATACCCTATCTTTTTATACTAAACAGTGCTGAAGTTTAATAAATACGGGTGGAACATGGTCACTGGTCAAGAAAGAAATCCCGGCAGCCGACTTGACAGCACCTTGTGAATGAACTATTGTTTTCGCTTCTTAGATCTGTGAATTTACAATTTTGGAAATTCGACAGAACGTAAGCTACAAACCTCTTCGCTTTTAACTCTTTAATGGTATATATTCGTAAACTAGGTGTCTTTAGCTGCATATAAGTTACGGATGGGGTTTCAATCTGCTTATATTAAGGCTTGGTGAAAAACCCTAAACTAAAACTAGCGTGTGGGGCGGAACAGAAGAATACTGTGTAAGGCAAAATGGTATGTGTTCCTCAAGAAGAAGAAACCTGACATACCCACCTTATAAGAATGATTTACCGGATGCTGTGTCAAAAAATAATAGATAAAGAAAGAAACGGAACGCAAAAAGGGAAAATGCTCTTTTGAAAGGGAAAATTAATAAAATGTTCAACCGTATGCAAAATAAATATAAGAAAGAAAACGCAAAAGATGTTAAGACTTTTATGAATTTAAATTTAATTGTACTAATTTTAATTACACAACATCCTATCCCGTTCTGTCCCAGAGGGTGTGGCAGAACGGGAAATTTGAAAGCTTCTCTTCAAAAATTCACCAAAAATCTAAATTCGTTGTTTTAAGTTATATTGATATTAGATTAAGTAAATAATAGAATAAACTAATGATTCATAGCTTTATGAGGCGATTTTTCTTTCTCGATAATTTTACAAAAATTGCTAACCAATAAGTTTCCCGTTTCGCCCCGACGTCCCCTATAAATACAACATACCCGTCAAAATGACACAAATTGCTTCTACATTTTTTCTGTCACAATAATTTGAAGTCTACATTTCTTCAGAAAGCCTCGGTAGCAATGTTTCGTTGACTTGCTTGAAGGTAAAACGTTGCCATTGCTATTGATCACCGAGATGTCGAGTATCGACAGAGAGTGCAATGTTATCGTGTGGCACATGCGGGTGAAACGTGTTCTCTGGAGATGTAATCCATCCTCGTGGGTGAAACATGTCCCCTTGCACAGCAGGAATACAGAGCAATGGCGTTGAGAGTCGTAATTCATTACCACTGCTCTTGTTCACCCCGTAGCTGTTTGCTTCTTCATTCACGCTTCTAAGAGGCGTGACTATAGCAATATGGTTCTCAGGTGTAAACTTACGCCTCCTTGTGTCACAATCATCAGTTTTATCTGTTAGCGGAACAAGGAAATAAGGAGCACGAATCAGAAAGTTCAGACTACTTTATACGATTTACAGGGATTATTGCACTGGCGTATATTTCTTTCATGTTTTAGGGCGTTATACCTCACACGATGGCACAAATTGAGCTCTGCATTCGGCAATTCACATTCTGGTACTATTATCGATGCTAAATCTTAACTTTCTTAAAAGAATCAATATATTCAAATATTCTCAGTCCTTGAATCGTTGGAAAAATAACTGTAGAAACTAAATAATTACTAAAAGAAATATTGTGTCGAGAATAATTCACTATTACACTAACATTAGAATAGAAAGATGCAGATATAATTAGTAATAAATATTCTGTAAGCCTTCTCTTGCGTTCGCCTAAAAAGTCTCTGTAAAAAGTTGGCAAAGGTCGGCAAATGAGGATCTTCCGCACTACAAAACGTTACGACCGTGCGTGCAGAGTTATTAACTCATCACGGTGCACGCCCCCAGTCAACATCTCCATAAAATTAATTTAGTTAAAATATTGATTTATGATCTGTATCTCCGGCGATTTACCAATGTAATAATATTAGCTTGTTGCATCAATGTAGTTGCCGTAGCCGTTCGCCTCGTAGGCTCAAACAATGATTAGAATAACACTGATAAATTTCATTTTAAGACGTAAATGCCATAAAAAATTAGCATTCAGCGTCGTAACTTGAATGTTATTTATCTATTTTAAAAAAAGACATTTGCCGGTAGTAATTATATGAACATAAAGTTTGTTTCAAAGGATGTATTTATGTTTGGTAGGTAAAAAATTCTATCGCAGTTTGTGTGCTGTGTTTCTTATATTTCGGAAATTTAATCGATATTCGTAGTTCTTAAATTATTTTACCGTATTGAGCAGAGATATAAGTTTAGAGGTAATCAGTTCCTCAATTACCAGTTTGAAAACGATCCTTTCGAAAGGATATCAGTTTCTATTTTTTTCTCCCAAGATACAACACGAAACTACATCCAGGAAATTGCGGTTTTAAAGTAAGTATCAGTTTCTTCTTTGTGCAGAGAAGTATGGCAAGATATAACATACAGCCGAAAGTGAGGAATTTATGTCAAATTACTTTACAATAAATTATTTTCTAATCGTGTTAAAGGTTAAACGATAACTGAAATCCGTGACACGCTTATTAATTGTTACACTATACGATTAATATGGAAAACGAAATTATCATATTTAAGTCAGATTTTCCATAGAAACAGTAATATTGATATTAAAAGTAAGAGACATAAAACCGACAAACGTTTTGAAAAGCAAACGGCAAGCAGCCAGCTGTACAGTTTTGATTTCCCAGGCCGACCTTTGGAACCTGTTTTGTCGTTATTGTTTCGCTTCGGAGCCGGACCAGTTTCGCATCGATTTATCGCCTCCGAAAAAAGTCCTTGGCGGTTCCGGGTTACGAATTAGAAACACTACAACCCTGATGAGGGTAGGGATGATTCTAAGCAATTAGATGTTACCTATGAAGTTTAGGAGCTATTGGTTAAGTAAGACAGTACTGTCTACAAAGAAGTTGTCTACATACAGGGGCAGGAAAATAAAATATATATCCTAACATCTTAGGAATTCGGGCGCAATGTGATGGGATATTTTTAACCTGGTCCCGCACAATATATGTGTCTGTGAGAGAGTGAAATATAGTCGTACGCAACAGAGCGAATTACCCCCGGGTAGCTGCTGACAAGTTTGCGGCGATGTTCTCGCCAGATGAGCGTCAGTCATTAATAACGAGGAGCCGTAGAGCGGGGCGGCAGAACTGACGGGGCAGCCTGTGCCGAGTGAACGACCCTGGCGGCTGGACCACCTCTCCATTGGACATTCCACACAAGTACCCTTCAAAATCATGTGCCTAATTTTTGGAGGGTTATCAGTAACATAATTGGTTTGACCCTGTTCCCCGTCTAGTTCTACCCTGACCCTATCACTGCGTTTCAACTGAATGGTGCAAAAATAATTAGGGTCTTCTCTGTTTATGAATGGACAGAAAAAAGAATCTTGTTAGAAACTAATGTTTCCAGCGACAAAATGTTATTCGTTTTCACGAATCGGAAAAACCAGAACACTAATGTAAGTATACGTTTGCTTAAGCTGTTTTAACTCTATTAAGGTTTTTCGCTCGCAGCCCAACAAACGAAACGTAGTAATTTTCAAGGATCAGTCGGCCAACTGCCACCTAAAACTGGTGAAGACATGGAGAAGAGAATGCTGCGACCCCACAGCAAACTCGTCTCACGTCATTCAGAAAGGCGTAAGAATAGTATCTAATGCCCGGCCTACCTGATGCAGGTTTCTAGGGTTTTCCCTGGATCTCTTTAGGTGAAATACCGGGTAGGATCCATAAACCACAGCCCGGGGGCCCTAGTCAACCATATGGTCACTTGCTCTACTTTCCGCATCCCCCCTTTTCAATTCCCTTCCTCTGCTATTAAAGGGAAGTTGCCTGTTTCAGGATCACCCTCATGTAGGCCTGTTAACCCCCACAAAAAAAAGATGATTGGGGCGAAATTGGGGTTGAAAAGTTACATACCACTTTCCTAAATGTTTTTATTTTTTGTTAATTATAGAATTACATACTTCTCGTACTCTGCTATTTGAAAGTTGATTTGGTTATATGTGAAATATCAGCATTTACTAGGACGATCTATAATAAGAGCGACACTGGAATGAAACTAACAGACGCAACACCGTTACGGATAGCTCAGTGGTTAGAGCGACGCGTACTGATAGGAGATCCTGTGTTCAATTTCCGGTCTAATATGCTTTTTCTATATATATGCCCTACACTACATTTCTTCACCGTGCCGACTTCTTCTGCGTATTTCCATATAGGCTACTCTGATGCTCCAAAGATTCCATCGCCATTTTTTATATTATTTCATTTCATACTATAACGCATATTCACCTATTCCATGATTTCCGGCCTTCCCAGCTGTTCATATAATAGTGTAACCTAAGCGTAAAGCTTTTTCCACTTTATTTTTGGAAACTATAACACTCCCCTTCAGGCATTAACGGAATGTCAGTCGGCACAGATCACTTTGAGCACTTTGCGTCAGCAGGGATCCTTAATTCGGTTTTTGTTCCGGTCGAGATCCTTCTATCCATATCTGTTAATTCAGTTGCTTAGGATATCATTTAGGAACATTTTATCTCTAAAATGACGAGGATCGTCTACGTGGAGCTCGCTACTCTTGTGCATTGTATTCTGTAACGGATTCTTGCAAGACAAGAGGATGCAGCGTTGTCATGATCTGCATACAGGGGATTGTAAACACAATAGGATGCGATAAGATTCGAATACCAAGAAAAGCGTGTTTGCGCATATATTGGTAAACTTTTCTGGGTTGTGTTCTGACGGATAGAACGGTCGAAATAGTCGCAATGTAGTAGTGTGTGTGTATTCGCAACAGAATGTTCTCGTGTAAGTTGCATTGCGTTGTGAGGTCGCGATGTAGCAGCAGTTAACCTGATATTTTAAGATTTATAATAATAAAATATAAATAGTCGGCAAAAGCTTCTCAAGTGAGACGGTAAATAGTAGGATTCTTTCATGAATGAAATATTTGTAATTGAGAATCGGTTCTATTTTAAATTTTGAGAATTTATACCAGGGCTACGATAAATACTCCGATTTGTATCTGTTTCAAGCAATAAAACTGTTCCCGCCAGGCTGCAGAAATTCTAGGGAATTTCCGAGAGGTCAACTTCCAACAAGAAGAATTCGTCCATAAATCTTTTGTAATATATATATATATATATATATATATATATTATATTTCTAGCATGATACTTTCTTAGCTATTATAACACTACTTAAAAATAATGCATTCAGAAACTCAAATAATTTAGGTTTCTTCTCCAAAAGGTCCAATATCGAGGAATACGGAGAACATTGAAAATTAATTAAGCAGGTAACGAGATTTTAAAATGTTTTAATTCATGTTGTACATTTTACAAATTTGATATATGTGCCAAATGGGATATAATATTGTCTTATAAATAATCTCCAGCTATACAAAATATATCATTTAGAATATAGCATAGATATTACAATCCCAGAACGACAAATAATGTAGATCATAGTCCAGCCATAGTAATGTATTAAAACGGGCTTATAGCTGAAAAGGTTTTGATATGTTGTATTCGACGAAACGCGAATGACTTAAGTCAACCGACAGACATTGGTGAAAGGTTGACTCATTCATGGTTTTCTTGTAATTACCGGTTCTATCAATAAAAATATTGGATCACACAAAAAAAAGATATTAAAACAACGCCCTAACATGACTTAAAATGTTGACATACCCGTCTCCTAGTTAGCACTGCTCGTGTTTTGCACACTAAAACTGTTAACATTTATTTAGTTTTAGAGAGAAAAATAGACATTTATCTTTCTCAGAGAATTTTTAGAGAATTTAAACAAACTTTTCACTTGCCATTCGTTGGCATATTAACATTGCGTATAATGCATCTGGTTTTGCACCTTTTTAATATGTAAGTCCATTTGAATTCTTTTGACACTGAGTAAAATAAAACGATATTTATTAATTTCATGCAGTTAAATCAGTTGTGAAATGCTATATTTGTAACGCGCCCCAAGTCTCAAAAATTCCCACAGTTTTCCATTTTACGTATGTTGCCACTGAATTATTTTCTCGTCCATTTGTCCAACTTGAGCAATACAAATTGAGAGTATAAATTATGTGATCAAGTCTCATAATTAGGGATTCGTTTTAATTTAGGAACGTGTAAATGTTTCATCACAAATGCGAGTATTTACGTAACGACTCCCTAAATGACACAAGTGTTTAATCCAATTAGTTATTCAAAATACGATGCAGGTATAACTAAAGCAAATGACCATAAATTAACTGAGAAGTACATAATCGAAGCCCCATATATTGGCAAGGAATGGAGCTGACCTTGAATAAAAACATTCACAGCAGACATAAATCTTACAAGGACGAGTAGGGATTAGCTGGGATTGAATACTTGGGCTCTAAACACTTTTGGGAGGGTCTGTAAATCACTCCGGTTGGTCGGGAGCTAGTCTGTCATGAATTAGTGTTTTATTTCCGTTCAACAGCTCTCTCCCTCTCTGGGTCCTAGCATTTGCAATTCATTAAACTGTAATTGGCTGGAATGTTCATCTGAGAACGATAAAGAAGAAAAAAACATGTAATGAAGCTCATAATCGGAAACCCGAACATATTTATTGAAGAAATTGTATCTGATTGTGTCTAATCATCCGCACAAACCATAATCATTTATTTAAATACATAAACAAACCATTTTATGTATAAGGAGATTTAATTTTGCAAAAGAAACAAAATTAACTAACAAAACAATGATACTATTATAATATGCAGACTGAATCCCATAAAATATGCGACCATAGACTATATGAATAAGTACGGCATGAAGCCTTTACACTTACAAAACAATCATAACATTCAAATTTAAAATCATTGGAACTGAAGAGAAAACGTTTTGATGACACCAGTGAGCTTCGACGTCGAATTGAGAAAACTCCGATACAAAGAATTTTGGAAATGAAGGAGTAATAATTGCTCTATAACATATTAAAACAGCGTAGCATTCAATAAAAGTATTTTCCATATTAATTTTTTTAACGTTTACGTAATATGTGAAACATTTAAATGATTAACAATTTAATTCAAATTCAAAGATTGTTATGGACGAAAATTGCTTTCTGATTTTTGTAACGGTGACTATTTTTAAATGAAATAAATTGATTTGAGGAGTGGAATAGGCGTTTTTTTTTAAATTTTGACAGAGGTAATTTGAAAGACGCAGTACGACTTGTGAGTGTGCCATGAAGAATGTACGAAAATGCAAACAACGAAAATAAAATTTCCGTGGTTTGTTACACCACCATTAATTAGTTTGCATGTACTACGTTATAAACGACTTCTTAAAAAATGAAACATACTTGTTTGAAAACAACGTTCACTAACAACCTTCACGTCGAAAAAAGAAGTAATACAATATTGATAAATACGATTTCATTGCAGGCAACAACGTGATAAGTTGATGAATAAAATTTTTACTCCAGCAACGAAAGAAGAAATACAGAAAGGATTATATATACATATAATAATTGATGAACGGAGAATTAGAATCTGTTCAGTGAAATTCCCGTATATTTCAGTTCTATATCCTATAAACTACATCTGTAGGTTTTCTGATCGATACAAGTAAGTAATAGCCAATAATTTATAATGGGAAAATTTTCAGGATGTTTCAAAAATTTAATTACGAATCATATAATTTTTCACCAACATGGCGATGATAAGGACGAACGCTTTTAAAGTGTCAAGTAACAACTAATCAATCGTACACGTGACTATTAATGACACGATATCGCGAGCGTATCGAATATCCTTCAATCTTGTATAGCAGTCCAATTTATTTTCTGCTGCAGCAAACGCGTAAACAGGAGTTGACAGCTGTCGGCAGGCATCGGCCCAATCAGCCTCATTGTGGAAAATCTTAATTAACCGTGATTGTCTGTCTTCGAGGACCCCAGCTTCTGCACGGCCGGGAAACTATTCTTTCAACATCTAGAATCCCACACGTCAAAACGTGTCATGTATATCTTCTACTTATTTCATGTATTTTATCGCAATTTTATTTCGAACATCATAATTGCGTTACCTAAACTTTGGAAAGGTGTTTCGAAGGACTACCAAATTTACTTAAAATAATACAATAGTTTTAGGAATTATAATATTAATTTTTATTTGAGTAAAGGATATTAAGAACTTTTCCTATAATCGAATACCTAATACTCATTACGTGAAATTTATTTCATTCATATTATTATGACAAGAATGCATTTGTAATGAGAAGTTACGATTTTGAACTTGCGAACCATTCAAAATTCTGAAATACTTGCCTCCTGAAAGTTTAGCTCAGATGCTAGGCTACCCCATGAATGAATTTCCCTCGTTTAAAAGTTCAGAAGGACTTGCCAACAGAACTCGCCGACCCCACCCCGATTCTTGTCCGGCAACAAAATTGACTGCACGTTTTCCAAATGATACCATTGATACTGGAAAGTCCCCTTCCCCTTGAATCCCCCTATTTTCCCCAGTAGTCTGTCATAAAATCAAGTTTATTGTGAGAGCGACACACCCCGATGCGAGGAGACCACAACGCAGTAGCGTCCCCGCCTACCGATACCTGCCCACATCTGCCGTGTTGTAACAATTGAACTCCATCGAGCGGGAGATAAGGAGCATCGTGACCGAGAGCGTGCTCGGAATGTCGAGGTGCGAGCTAGAGGTAGCGGTAGCCGTAGCCGTAGCCCTCGCGACGGTAGGACGCGGCCTCGTGCAAGAATTTTTCATTGAGTGCAGCGATCGGAGTCCATCGGTGTGAACGCTCATTGACGAAATTCCAATAATTTGGGCCTACCTGGAGGGCAGACGCAGGCGTCACCCACATCCCTTACGGTCCTGGCCAGGGGCGTCGCGGCGCCCACCACGCGCTCCAGGGCCGCCAACCTCGCCTCCAGCGACGCCTCTCGGTACGTCAGAAGACCCGTGGCCATAAGGCTCAGCACACACAGAGCCCCCAACAGCCACTGCACGCGGTCCTTTTTGGTCGACGTCATCTCCATGCTGGTCGAAACGTCTCACACTGTTAACCACATCGTCAGAACAGGGGCGAGCAGCTCACGACGAACACATCACATGACGGCGGACCGGGCTCGACTGGGAGAAAAGCCGCTGGCCCTCGCTCGGGACGGCTCGGCCCGTCCGCGGTGCGCGGAGCGCGGCTCGGCACGGCACGGAGGAGCCTCGGACCCCTTCGACACCACTCGGCTCGGCTCGGCGCGCGCCCTTACGAACGCGGCGCACTCGCACTCGTCCCATGATGCGAAACCAACGTTCTACGAAATGTGCCCTAAAGGCTACTCACAATGTGTAATCTACACGATCTTTTATCACAATCATATCATCTTTGACTGTTGCTATTTAACACAGGGATTAGTGGAATGAGCTTCTCGACAGTCGATATCAAATAATTTGTCCTTACCAGTGCGTCGAGCTTCTATGGTGTAGTGGTAAGCGTCATCATAAAGGTTCTGGGTTTTAATTACACCGACAACATTTTTTTGCGAGGGCAGGTGAAAATCTTCTAAAGACACTATCTCAGGGTAGTAGTATGGGATTCTACCCACTAAAAATACCTCCCTTTCCAACGACGACTGTGTGTAATCTACACGTCTAACCGTCGTTAGACATTACTTCACAGGAAGCAGTCGTAGCGTCAAGCTCTCTCTGTCTCCTTTAAACATTATTATTTCTCTCTTTTTCGTAATTTCTTAATCTTTGAATTACTGTAGAGGCTTATGCGCTTACTTTATTCCAGGTATTAGGTGAGAGCAGCATATTGGGTACCAAATTATCTGGTGTTATTGAAGTTCCAATATCGCTTTCTAATGCTCGTCTCCCATATGAAAATCTCGAGCAACTGAAAAACACGTGTTCTGGTGTCTCATTAACTCCATTAACAGACAACATAAGTTCTTGTGTGTGTGTGGGTCTACCTGATTTTCAACACAATCACCAAACCCACGTTCGTACGGTAGATTACTGCAATGAGCTCATCGCTTCCATCTCCACACAGGCAGAAAGCATGAACAAAAATACCGCTGTCAATAACTTTGTAGTACAGAAAAATGTTCTCTATAGTCGCAGGACAGAAGTGCGTCGAAAATGCGACATAATTGCAACAAACTGCAAAGGAATGCAAATTAGTGTTATTATATTCACAGCAAATGTTGGCAATTACTAATATTATTCATTTTGCATTTTCAAAGTTTAGAATAATTTTCAGGCCAACAAGGAAAACAAAAATATAATATTTATGAGGATGTTATCGCAGACATTGAGATCGCAGACGAAAAAGCTAAATTAACAGCAGCCATCAGAGAAGAAAACGAAGAAGGATATACTTTAAACACGAAAGACATGCAAAAAAAACTGTCTAGTCCAGCAAGTGGTTCAATCTCGTGTTAGAACCTTACATAATAAGCGCGCACATGATTATTTATTTTCTAGAGAGCGACACTTGCAACGTAAAAAAAGACTATTGAACCAATTATTTTGAGCTGGAATAAATTTATAACACAACGTAGAATTCATCTGAACAGATGGCAGCCTAAATTATTACATGGAGACGAAATAATTAATGTTATAAATTTCCATAAAGACTACAATATTTTAATCGAATGTATTAGTTTAAATGTTGCAAGTTGTTTGAGGCTTACTGTGGAATATTGTATTTAGAATTTGTACCGTTGGAAATGACATACTAGTCGATCCGACATTTAACTTCAATTAAAAAAAGTTTAGAAAAACATTATTCACAAAAATGTTTGACTTTTGGTTCTTACAACTTGTAGCGCGCGTACTTTTGTGTGATTAATTTTTACTTTTCTTTAAACTCCAGTTTGGCGGCATTCGTAATGACGACGACGGGGATTTTCGAAAGTTGGACACTGTTAAAAGGGCTGTTAAAAATAATGCCATCCCTTCGTACCAGATGCTCATTATATCCTCTGATCGCTGTAGAGACGGGGGATTATGTTGAAACTGTACGGCGCCGTCAGAAAAAAGCAATCACATACCTCGAATCAGTCAGAAAATTGTATCAACGACTACTGAGACATGTTGGGAGAAACTCCAGAAGAGAGGATGTGAGAAAAAAAGTATGATTAGCGGAGAAAATAAAAGAAAAAATCGGGACGTGTTTCGAAATAGACAGTATTTTTAAAAAGCCCTACAGAGGACCAGATTGGGTATTTCTAAAAAACTTTTCGAAAGATTTGGAAACTTAAGTAACTGTTTCGAAGCAAATATTATGAGGGGTAGAGTAATGGGGAGTCATTAAACAGTGTTTGTAGATTTCTGAAACAGTTGCTTAATAGGGTTGGGCGTTTACGATTCACATTCAATAAATTATTCTCTAGAATCATTTATTAAATAAATTCGATTGAAAAATCGACTGGCATTCATTAGTTTTGAAATAGTTTTTGAAAGAATTCTGTATTAGTTGGAGAGTTGTTAAAACACTTTTCGAGAGATACATCTTGAAGAGTTCATAAACTTTCACCGCTCCGCTACAGCTGTTCCATGATTGGCTTTCATCTTGTACTATGGCAAAAACCACAAGTATAAAGTGGGAGGAAATGAAAGATTGAACTTTCGATGCAAATAGTTTAACACGGTACTCTGTACATTGATAACCACGAAATTTGATACGGGTATCATATATATTTTACGTAAATAATATAGCCTCATAAATTAATTCTATTCGTTATACATGTATGAGTTAACTCATTTTTATTTATAAAACGATTACAGCACTGTATAGCCAAGGTTAAATGTGCTTCAAATAAAAATGTTGGTTTCTCAATTCAAAAACATCTAGCTGCAGTCAACAAATAATAGGAGAATTCAAGGAAATTGAGAAAGCTATAGTAACGCATGATATATTTATAAAAGTCGGTTGAAAAATGGTGTAACTTTAAAGACTTCGAAAATTTTTAGAATAATTGTACCCAACTTCATAAATTTTCGAAGTTATAGCCCTTGCCGTTTATAGCGAATGTAATCAAATACAGACCATTTGGTTTCCAAGTCTTCTTTTGACTCCCCTAATACTACAATATCATCGGCAAAGCGTAGGGTTTCTTCTCCTTGCAGTATGATCACTTTTCAATATTCCATTTTAACTTTCTTCATCGCCTGTTCTATTTATGTTAAATAGGATGGGTAACAGACTGCATCCTTGTCATACGCCTTTCTTGATTACAACGTCCTTTTCTTGATCTTCTATTCTAAATACTGCTGCCTGTCTTCTGTAGAGGTTATATATAAGCCTCCTTTCTCGATAGTTGTTATACTAATCAATCAAATATAAAATTTTCACAACTGCCCCCTTCTACAAAATACTTCTCTGGGTCCACACACTACTGTTTCTATTTAGTTGAAATCTTGTTTTTAAAGAGCTCATTCAAACCATACATTGTTTGTCGCTGCTCTAGTGCACTGAATGTTTGTTGAGTAGACACTAATAAATTTCATAAACGTTTTGGAAATTAAATAAATAGAATTAAATTAACGACCAATTACAGAAAACAACGATTTATTCAATTAATTCAAAGTTTCGTCTGCTTTTGGTCCTTCCTCAGCCAATGGCTTCTCTTTATTACTACAAAATATTACACAAAATTTTATAGAATATACTGTAATAAGGTTATTATAAATATATCATGACTACTAGGAGAAACTCTTCAAACATTTACATCTGATAATTTGTTACAGAAGTCTATTACGTATAAATAAATATTTTTAGTTACAGTTTCGAATTATTTAGGTATGATGATGATAATAATAATAATTTTTGGATTAATATACTGAAGAAATTGCCTGATTATGTTCCAAACGTGATGGCAAAACGTCGAATGAATGAAATAAGAACTTTGTTGTTTGTATTTGATCGTTAATTTAATTATTTCAAAACAGACGTCAAGTTACTAATTGTTTTTAAATTAAAAAAGTTGTTTAGTAGAAAATATTAATAAAGTGAAGAAGTCAGGTTCTTTGTCTTCGATTCTTTTTTATTGATACAGGACTGTTTATTAGAAAATGCTCTCTTCAGTTTTGGTCTACTTCAATCGTTTTTTACGTCTTCCAAGTAAGTAGAACAGATGTTTGAGAGATTCAAATGAAGTAGTATTCAATCTTGGTAGGTGTTACTTCTGCACAGTAGGTCCATCTCTAATTTTTTATGTTCTTTGGGAAATCATACTCTGAGTTTCAATAGCAATACTAAGAAAAAACAAAAATATTCTTATTCAATTTATTAAATGACTACAATTACGTGTACAACTGAAGAGAGTGCGGTCATCATCATTTGTTGAATGGCACAGCGTGCCTGCGATATATAGTTTGCATCTCTCTTCAGTAAAATTAAAATGACGCGCATAATAAATTTTCTTTTCCCATCCCGTTTGCTGCTGATTCCTTATTAGGAGAGAATATAGCTTGGTTAAAATTTTGAGAGGTGTTTGCTACGGGGTTTCTGGCCTTGGGTATACATTAAGAGTTCCTATTAGAACATTCACCCACTGACTGCTAAAATGGCCATGGCATGAAGAGGGAAATGCTGCGTCCCCACAGTAAACTCCTCTCCTTTCATCGAAAGTGCCTGAGTCAAGAAATGCTAAGTTTTCTAGAGTCTGTCCTGCGGCGCTTTTAAGCGAAAACCGGGTTGGCCTATAGTTCACCCTTGACTGCTTTGGTCTCTAATCCGTATCATCCCTTTCAAATACCTTCCCTATGCTATTAGACGGGAGTTGTCATCTTTTCTGCATCAAACTCTTAGCTTAATCGTGGATTCATAATACTCAGAGTTAATCTACAATTAATTACTTTTTGGTACGAGTAAAGAGTGCTTAATTATAATTTTGAAATCAGACTCATTATGGACTGGTCAGATATGAATTGCTGTATATTGCAGTTACATTTAATTGTTCCAGACGCTACGGGGACAACCGGTCAAGTACAGTCCTGGACAGTGGAGCGTTGTAATTATTTGATGACATTTCAAAAGTCCAATATGGATGCTGCATCGACTACTAGTAAATATCAGTATGTCCCGGGACGTTGAAGGAGAGACTTGAACTTGGTCGTCGAACGTGATACTACGCAGATCGATGAATTTTGGGAAAACTTAATATTACAAACTTATTCCAAAATCTTCATCTCCAGCTGTTAGTGGAACAGTTAACTAAGCGCTATTTCCTTTATTCTTCGTTATAATGAGGAAAAATTGTAATTTTAAAGGATATGTATTGTAATGAGCGACTAGAAAATATCCGCTTCATTCAAATATTTCGGACCTTGTCGCACTAGATGGCATGGTCATGCAAATTTTGTCGGCCTTATACCTGAGGCACAAATAAGTTTTGAGGAAAACCGAAAGGGGTGAGAGAGGGGAGAGTAACCGGAGAGACGATCGTGGAGCGGGAACGTGAAGCGTGGAACTTGGAGGAGCAGATCCAGATTGATAGCCAGGACCATCACTTTAGTAACCATTCTTGTTCCTATGAATTGCAGCGCACAAGATTTGTGCCACTGTTTTAAATAGCCACCCAGTTCACAGACACCCTGAGATTAATTGCTCATGACTATTTAAAATTCTGTAAATATCTTTTTGTGTTTTAATAATAATAATAATAATTTTAAAGGAAAAATAAGTGAACGTTAATAGCCACTTCTTAAAATCATTAAATAAAATTATTGCGAATTGACTAATTAATAAATATATAAATTAAAGAACAAAGGGGGTAATACAGTATTGTGTAATGCAAGTATTTCATATTCTGTTTTTTGTAAATGAAAAATAAATTCCTTAGTTGGATTAGAATCATTGTACCACCATTTTCCTAATCATTGTGCCAGTAAAATTAGTTTTAATTTGAATGTTCTTGATCAACGAGATAGTGAAGCAGCTGATAGAAATTGTATATCGGTGTTTCAGCTGAAGTTACAAATTTCACATCAAAAAATTAAATAAATAAGAAGAAGAAAGTAAATATTAAAGCGGGTAAACCTAAACTTTTTTTTAGTTAGCCCTACGTTACAACGTCTTTGTATGATGTTTATCTAATTGTATGCTATATTTCTTTTGGTTGAAACTTTATTAAGATGGGTATGAATCACGCAGACGCCAATGGCGTCATTAAATAGGTGGGGTTCAAACCTTCAGTAAGGGGTTTTGGAATAACAAGCGTATGAAAGGTATATGTTATAATATTAATAAAGTGTGTTGTAAAGTCTAGGCAGAATACCAATGGCTAGTTAATTTCTTGTTTAAAATTATGCAAGTGATGCATTTCTTTTGTTATAATTATGCCGTTTATATAATTTTATTTTGTGTGAGTTTATAGCGCAAATTCTTACATAATTTGAAGGTTAATGTTGATAGCGACGAGATGGACTGGACAGTCGTGTAAGCCGCAGTCACGGCACTCGCGAAGTATTTCATATTCCGCGTTTGCCGCAGTGAGTCGATCTTTGCCGAAGGGACCGGAGTTTTGTTCTGTAGTCTCTAATTTATTCCTGCTTACCCAAGTGCAAAACTAGCTCGGAAAATTTTGGAAAAAAAATAATAGTTAAACCAGCAACATTAAAAATGTATCTATTCATAGATGATACTGGGGCGGGTGATTAAAAAAGTGATAAAACCTCATTTCGGCATTAGAGAAACTATATATGTAACTCACTCTCAACCAGAGGTTTATAAGCTTTTCATAAGTGTGTTGAGAGATGAGTTAAATAACATAGATAATAAATTCGTTATTAAATCATACAGGATAATCTGCTGTGAAGTACGCGGAAGGCTGCATAACTTAGGTTTTCCTTTGCTGCAGTTGATCTGTCAAGAAACGACATGAGGGTGTGAAAAATGTGTTGCTGTATATATTAATTCAAATATTGTATATATTTACTGTCAATCTGAATCATAGAATTAGGAATATTTGTTTCACAATGCGCAGCACAGGGATTTGCAATATATAACATATCGGGGAAAAAAGTTTGGATATAATATTCTTAGATTTATTGTAAAAGGGCACAATCATAACTGGGTTCTATTATATTGCTTGTTGGGTCGTTTAACACGGTTGCTGATTGTGAAACGACCAAGATTGTTAAGTAAGAAAGGAAAATGTTCCACCGCACACAGAAAAAGCCTCAATGGAGAAAATGTGCGTGTTGTTTTTCATCCACCTTATTCGCCAGACCTAGCCCTAAGTGGCATCTTGTTCCAGAACTTGAAATTTTGACTTGGTGTGAAGAAATTTTCATCAAATAAAGGAGTGATCTAGGGCGTGACGGAGTATTTTGCAGAGTTTAACGAAACCAATTTTTGTGATGGGTTGAAAAGTTTTAAACTCACTAGGCCACGTGTATAGCCAAGGAAGAAGACTATGGTGAGAAATAAAGTAAGTTTTCCGAAAGAAATTTATTTTTGTTACATTTTTATCAGACATATAAAACAACCCTCATATTGATATAATTTTTTCATGTTACTTCGAGCTTTAAGTATTACATATTATAACTTTCCAAACCAAAGGATGAATATAACCTTTTGACTGTAGTTAAGAAATTAAGCTACTGGAGGGAAATAAAAAAATTCATATGACTGATTATTGCCATGGATTGGTGATTGTATTGACCAAAAAGGCGGGAGAATGAAAACATTAATTGTAAATTTGACATAAATTAGTTATTTGATTTCTCAGTACTGAACGTTTGTTAAAATAAAAATTGTCCTGTTTAATAAATTTTCTTAAGCAATATTAGATTCAATAAATGAAATATAATATTTTTTGGAGCTATGTGCTTCGGTCCTAATGTGGAGCTTGACTAGACTTATTCAATTTAAACTATATAAACGGAAATATTATAATTTCCTTCGTTCAGTTGAATATAATGAATTAAATAATAAATCACTTATCAGAAATATGCAGGTTTTCTAGGGTTTTTCCTGCATCTCTTTAGGCGAAACACCGGGTAGGATCCTTAAACCATAGCCCGGGGGTCCTAGTTAACCCTTGGCTACCTTGCTCTACCTTTCGCATCCCCCCTTTTCAATTCCCTTCCTATGCTATTAAAGGGGAGTTGCCTGTTTCAGGATCACCCTCATGTAGCCTGTTAACCCAAAAAAAATCACAAATGCATCCTGATCACTGAAAGTAAGCGGAATAAATGACAGCATTTTTAGTAGCGTTAAATGTATTTCTAATATATAAATGAAGCGCCGTAATGTATGTGCCCGCATAATTACCGAACGACTGCACCAAATTGGATAATCTATTTTTGCTGTGTTTCTTATTGTCATGACAAGTTTTGTATAATTTTTTTTAAAAAAATCGTAAGTAAAAGTTGAAAACTTCATAGTATGAAAAGATTCTAGATCCGCGCGTTTGAATCTCCAAAGTGAATGTGGGTTGCTTGAACTCTTGATCTTTTTATGCTTCGAAACGGCTCAACGGATTTTAATGAAAATTTCAGGGATTGAAACAGGAATTTTAACTTAAAGTTTCGATATCTTGCAGAATTCAGAAGATATTAATGTAAATTTTTATTAATTTATTGAATTGCCGGACGAAACGCGGCGTAAAAATCAACTGTGAGTTAAAAGTCATATTAGCGGTTCCTATACTATTCATCACACTTACCGTGTTATTATAAGCGTCATTTTGGCAGCTTTTGTTGTAAACATGAGAAAGCAGAACCTGTCCAAAACCAACTTGCGACTTAAAAGGTTTGCCGTGATACGATCATAATCTAACCACTGGACTGGAATGATGATGCATTGTTAAATAAATATTAGTGCATCTTTTACAAAATATTATATAGGCTCAGTTTCAAATAAGTATCACTTTCTTACATATATTCGTTGTTTAAGTTAACTGCGACAAGGCAAACACGAACAAATGTTAGTCCGTGAATGCGGAGAACGGGAAAACACGCCCACGCCGTTCAAACATTACGTTCAAGAACGATTGCATACTTTTCAGAATACTTTGCGCTCTTTAAGGTGAAATAACTTTAAAGCTATTGCTATTTTGATTATGTCAAATAGGTTTACTGTGTTTCTCTGCGTAATATTAAAGACAGGCACCAGCTCGGTTCAACCCAGCTCATATCCGACTGTCTGCTTTCCAGCTACATTACTCTACCTTCCACACACCCCTTTTCAATATTCTTCCTATGCTGTTAAAGGGAAATTGTCTGTTACCCACCAAACCAAACACCCGTGTTGAAATTAATGACTAGTTGATAAGTTGTTAGTAGGTACTGCCCGAAAAAAAAGCAAGATGAATCGGTCAAAATATGTAGTAAATACGAAATTATAAATTGAAGAATTGAAGGCTCAAGTAAATGGAAAAGGCGTAACTATTATGGAATGGAAGGACAAGCGTATCGTATTATTGTTGTCCACCAAACATTCGGCAAAACTTGTAAACGTAACGAATAAAATATGTCAAGAAAAATATAAAATTGTTGTCGATTATAATCATACAAATGTTGTAATTGATCTCTCAGATCAATTGACTGCCTATTCCTCTCCCTTACGAAAGACTGTATAAAAAAGACTGTATAAAAAATCCTTGCTACTGAATAGTGTAAACGCCAGTATGCTTAATAAATTCACTGTAAAAAAACACATTTACATGGTGAATTTTATGAAAAATCTCATAGAATATCGTTACAATAAAGCCAATCAAAATCAAGCAAAATGTTTAGGGACAAAACGAACGCAGCATCATAATAAAAAGTAAAGAAGATTTAGCCAGAGTATGTAGAAAATCTTGTAAAGAGTGTTATTAATCAACGTAAAACCATAGGGCAGGAAATACGCTAGAAATAAAATTGTCCAAATCAAGAATAATTCTATATACACAAATTTCTTGTTTTACACCTTTAATTTGAGAAATTCCTTGCTAAATTCAAATCCTGAAGAATTTTATAAACTATTAGTGGCAGATAAACTGTTTGACAGTACGATCATTTTAACAATTACTAAAATTAAAAAATAAATTTAACTAAGATAAACGACGATTCAACATATTTTGGTAAGTTTATCATCTAACCTGATGATACTGTAAAAGTAGGAAAACGTCATCGAACTTATTAAAAAAATTGAATTATGTTATTTCTTATAATGGTAGTTTATTTTAGACCTAAAGTAAAATATTATTTAATTTTTTAATATTTGTGATTTTTAAATTATTAGTTTTATTTTCCTTCCTAATTTTGTTTAGAGGGCTCTTTATTGCTTTCGTCAATGAAGTTAATTAAATATATTCAGTGTAATTGTTTTTATAAAACAAAAATAATTGTTTTCGTTATTTAATAGAATTTTCTTGCCTGCGATTTGTTAAACGTTTTCGAAGGATAACGCAGCAACTATGAATTGATCATGTTCTATAGTAAAATGAGTTTTGGTTGCATTTGACGGGGTAGTAAGTCCAAAAAAGAAGCAGAACAGGAGGTGCCTTGCAAATAGATATTGAATAATATGGGTGGACCCGACTTGCAATTTATTCAAAATTTTATGCACATCCACACTACAGGTAAAATCATCCTTCGTCGTGCATTGACTGTACATTCGACACCGGAAGAAAGGATCAAGTCTGCGGCAAAAAGATATCAGCTGTCAGTGTGGCCTTTGATATCGCTGTCTTCCCGCCTTAAGCAACCTCTTACTCCAAGTCGGATTAAGCCCTAAGAATACTTCTGATGATTTCCGCCTTGGATTACGATGGTATCGTGAAAGTCTTAGCTAGAGAAAATTGTGGAAACCTGTGATCCCTCTTCGTCTTGTGGAGAGACCTAAGCCGGCATTTCCTCCAGAAGTGACCGAGCCTTTAAGATTTATTGACAACCGAAGAAAGACACATCCCATGCTACGATAATCAAAAATACGACAGTTCTTATTTGTATGACCTCTTAATAGAATACTTGAAGTAATTATAATTGGGAGTGAAAGTGATTTGCTGTCCGATTATAGTTTAATACGAAGAAATAAATTAGGAACTTTAAGTATTGTGTGTTGTAGGTGTAAGTTCTTAAACTGGTCTGATGCAACTTGAAATGAATAAGGTGGGGGCAATAATACATTTTATAATGAAATATTATAATATAAGAATAAATATGCATTTACTCTGTATTTATCTATTTACAATGTACTACGATTTGCTCACTTTTAGGTTATAGGCCTGCATTTATTATGAAGATAAACAATACATATATTTACTAAATTTATACACACTAAATATCTTATAAGCTAAATACATGCGTTCTACACTATGGGTCGTTTAAACGGGCCTTCCCAAAAAACAGAATCTTTAACACAACTCCTACTCGGAATTAAAAGAACAGGAAGTTGGCAAAAGGTTGCAAACATTGGTATTTACCATGTCGTCTCAGATTGCCTGGAACTGGTCCCTGTAGCCATCTGGTTCCCCGCGTTGAACCAAAATGAATAATGTAATATGATCTCAGAACATATTTGACAAGTGAATTTATCATTTCAGGAATTATCGAAATTAAAGCCCATTTACTAAAATTCGCACGTTAAACATACATCATATAAATTATACAATTATTCTAATTTTTCTTTCTAAATGGGCAGAACATTCTGACAGATTAAAAAAGTAGCTATTCAGTTCTACGACCAAATATAGTACGAACAATTCCAGAAAAGAAATTCAAATCCGCAGTAGACATATCTATATTTTTGAATCGATCCTGATATATTGATAAATCGCGAGACGTTTCTTTCAAAAAACCAAGTTTCTTTAAATGACTAATGTCTTCAATCCAATATTTGAGCCTCTTAATACACAGATTTTAATTTTAAGCCTTGTCGATTTCAGTAGCCCATTAGCGTCTATTAGAGTAGAGGAGTTAACGAACTGGAAACGAGCAAACTTGGGCATTTCATTAGCACTTATTTCGAATTGAAATCGAGAAATTCAGCTGATAAAATTAATAAAATTATTGTTCTTCTGTAGTCAATTAAATTAATTTAAAAGGACTGGTTCATATCAATCAATTAATTAGTCTTTAAACAACCCGATTTATTTTTCAGTTCAATTCACATATCCTCCTCAGTAGCTTTCGACTATATTGTCATTTTCAACTCTTATCTAATTTACAGCAGCATTATAATTCTATTTACAACATTGTAGCAATCTTTCTATGTCATACTTGAGACACTCCACATATTACTAAAATTAGGCCCAAAGGGTCTTATTCTACTAAAGGTTCTTATTCTATTAAAGGTTTTAATGACAATATAGTCGAAAGCTACTGAGGAGGATATGTGAATTGGACTAAAAATTAATCGGGTTGTTTAAATACTATTAAATAAAATTATTATGTTTTCCACTTCACTAGTTTATGGTTGATTGAAATTTGACATTTTATTCGACAAAATAGTCTATTTATTTTTCTCAAGTTTAAGAAGTAAATCGTTTACTATTAAAGCTAAAATCCAATTAAAAATTTGTGTGCTCATCGAATATTGATCTTAACGAGAACCAATGCAGTGCATTTCCTTTTCAATTCCCTTACTATGCTATTAAAGAGAATTTTCCTGTTTGAGGATCACCCTCATGTAGCATGCTAACAAAAAAATCAATTGTTGGCGAATCGCCTTGTAGGATCCTTAAAACCCCCCTTTTCAATTCCTTTCCTATTCTATTAAAAGGAAGTTTCCTGTTCCAGTATCACCCTCGCTATCCCAAAATTTAAAAAATTGTTGTTTCATGGACATTTATTCCCATGCATACTATACCTATGTTGAGGTGTGTAACGGAATTTTGTATATCCATACGCCGCAAAGCTCTGACTGGATAAATATCTGACCTGTAAATGTATAACTAAATTGATATTGTATTTTACAAAATAATATTCTAACATTAATGTGTTGAATACCAGTTTAGTTTAATTATTTTTTATTTATGAACTATATTACAGATTGAATGGGATTTGTTTTGTTGTTAACAACTCATACGGAAAATCCAAATCTATTCATTTTAATCTAATTTCAGGAATTGTGATGGATTCTGTTTATCATGTCTAGATTGACCATTAACGTAAAATACTTCAATTAGGTTTAAATTCATAAATTTAAAATTGGGTAACAGAAGACGATTGTGACACATATCAGTAATCTCTTTCAACTTCTTAATTGAATGAAATAGAAGTGTTTAATTTCCCAACCGCTTTTTGGATTGAGTTATTAGGTTAAAGGTAATTGAATTTAATGGAGAAATAAGTTAATTATCATTTAGTATACTATCATAATTATTTTAATTAGTTCAATATTTACTTTAATATGTGATATCAGATTAATTTTTTATTACTGTTGTACGTCATTTATTTATGTCTACTTGTGGAAATATAAATAATATATTGCTGTCTTCACCAATTATTTTGCGTTCTCAATTTTAACTCGAGACTTCAGTCTTTCCATCTCTGTTGTAGCGAATTTTTTTCTTGTTGAATTCGATTTTTAATTAATTTATTAATTTTATTTACATTTAATGTAAATCATCGCGTTAAATGTACGTCTGATGCAAGGCATATATAAGAAATTTCGTGAATAGCCTTCTAAGAATAGTCCACAATAGCCAATGTCCCAGAAGCACCCAGAGGGGAAAACTTCTTCATCAACCAATCAAAAAAATGGTAACAGATTTGAATGGTTGTGCGAATAACAGTTTACGCTGTGTAGGTGAACTGTATGGAAAAAGGAGAGAAGAGGACAGCGAGGCCAAAAGGCGATTGAGGCAGTTAAACACTTTTTGGTAAGATACGGCAACAGGAGTGGAGATGTGAACAAATGGCCGAATGAACCGGACTTTGCTTCCAGTCCTGTGTCAGAAATCCTGTTCTGGTAAGCCACCCGAAGTTTCTTCTTGGAGTTTTTGCGTCGCTAAGTTTATTAGTTTTTAAATCTAAATTCCTTTAGAATTTTCATACCGAAACGCGGTAATCTGGGATTGAATCTCAGGTTGGAGCAGTAGGCAATATATATTAGTTTAACGTACCTCTTTTTATTTTGTATATATCTTTGGATTTATTTCGTGGGATCAATCTAAAACTACTAAATTTGAATTTTGATTCAATTTGTTTCCGTAATCCGTTCAAGTAAATGGTTTCGTATTTATTTATTAGATTTGTTCCCTCACAGATATGAAAGGTGCACCACAATGTAGACCACATTTAACGAAAGTATAGTGAATCTTTATTTCTTTTGTGCATCACAAATATGACCATGCTGATTTGGAATGTAAAATCACTGGCAGTGAGTAAAGATAGGATTTTCGTTTTGTTTCTCAAAACGTACATTTTTTAGAGCTTATACACTTAAAATATTATGTATCCTTGCTTTTTGCATAAAAATTAAATGTTTGTGATAATAAAGACTTCATACGTGAGTTTAGCCTCTAGGATAACAAGACAAACCTTTATAATGCCACTTCGAAGTTTGTGGTCAATCAGTAGGTGGAAATCTGACGAATGCAGTTAGAGTGGGAAGAGACATTCTGGTTTACCTTTTACAGTAAGTAAGTGTTGTTGAGCAGGCATCTTAGAGGATAATGTGTTACGTGGTACAGGAACGGAAACCCATGCTCCTGAGCCCGTAATAAGTAACTCCGCTGGAAAAAAACAACGCCCTAAGTTATGGCTGAACTTGGTCTTACACAGCGGGAATGAATTCTCTGCGCCAGGTTAGGACTTTGTCAAGGCGACGGCGAGACAAAAAGCCGCTCGTGAATGTTAAAGGACGACTATAACGCTGGCTATAAAATTGAGGATGTAACAATTCTACAGGTATGAGAGCGGGCCAAACTTTGCTAAACTATTTCAACATTTTGAGAATACTAAATAATAGCAGAGAATATTTGGAAACGCTGTGATTTGTTACTCATTGTTCTAAATTCTTCTCAGCTATTAACGAGCCTGTGTTCTTTCAATCAATTATCATGGAAAAAATTTTGTGTGACTAAGTCCCAATATATTCGTCTTCTAAGCAATGCAACCAAGTGTAATTTTTCTATCATTATGGAACAGGAAAGTAACGACAAAATGATCCTGTGATAATCGGCAGTCAGACATTAAGGTTTAGGGGCTTCCATTAATATGCTAATTGTGGAACAACGGGAATTCCTTGTCCTCATCACAAAATTATTCGGGTGCAGAATGTGCGTTACTTCATTTTAAAAAGGAAGTTAACATATCTCTGGGATGGCATTTATTTTCTGAGGCCTCAAACAGAATGTATCTGTAATGATCAATTAAAACATTAACTTTTTAAATTAAGATATTGGATTGGAAGTTACTGGATTTTGATGTATTCCTTTTACCCTATTCGGTAATTTACTAAGCACGACGCTAATTATCATGCTATATATATACCATACTGTAGTGAACAGATATCGGCAATATAAATACTCATTTAATTTAAATTAAGCGCATATTTAATTGATACCAAATTAAACATTGGAAGTCCGAACAAAATAAAAATAATTTTTCTCTCTATAATTGATTGTATTAATTTTATTATTTCCATTTGTGAATCGTTCTGTATTATTGAAGGAGGTTAAATACGTATGTAATTTTTATATTTCTGTCCGTGGACCTTCCGTAAGGAACAGAACTAATGTAAGAAATATAAACGACTCCTGAATCACGCCCGTGTAAAAGCACATAGTATTAGCATTAGAAACCCAATTGTCTCTGACGATTGCTAGATAAATAAAAATCAACTCCCAACGGAAGATTTCATATTACTTATTATAGATTTTATTTCACTTACGGTAACTATCTGAAGAAATTGATTTGTGTGTATCTGTTAACACGTTACGCAAGAGATAGAAATTGTGATAAAGTATTTTACGTTAAAAAATGTAATTTGTATTTGGATGCAGATTCAGTGTCGGAACGAACGTGATATTTGCGAAGAAGTGTGATGGAGGAATTGTTTTTCTTAAATATCTCTTGTAAGATCCTTCATATGCTGCATGTAGCTTTGATTTTTGATATTAATTTCAACTGATTTAAATTTGTGTGTTTATGAGAAGTTTAAATAGATACGTTATATATATATATATATATATATATATATATATATATTGTCAGGTGCTCCTAGAATTTGAATTCCGAAGTGTGTCACGAGATTTAATAATTCCTGGCTAAGTACATTAATTACTATTCTGTTTAATTTGTTGAGATTCTTATTATCCACATGAGTTAGTAGTTGTTGAAAATTGGTAAAATAATTTTTTTAATCTTAAGTGAAACGGAACATTTACCTTTATTTTATTGGAGATCTATAGGCCTATTATTTGCTTAAAAATTGTAATGGATTGTTTAATCTGATAGAAGTATATTTCTTTTGGTGATATTGTAATATTACGCCTCTACTTACTTATCTTTGTCAATTATATTCCTGATTTTGACTTTGCATACCCATAGCTGCTTAAATTACACCTTTTCGAGAGATGCCACTTATCTATAGAAGAGACAGGTAACATTTCGTGAAAGCAAATGTAATTGTGAGGGACAGGTCCGTGTTAGGGCCTGCATTGTAGCTTTCAGCTTTCAGGGTTTACGGGTTTCTGCTCCGACCACATCCGGTGGGGTTGCGGGGTTGCAAACTCAGGCGCCGCGCTACAACGCATTGAATAATTACCTATTAACTCAAATTATTCTTAGCTACATACGTTTAAGAGAATTATTGGTAATCATTTATACATGTGCGAATGCCTGGACTCTAGTTCGAGTCTCTGGACCATCAGCAATTTATT
This sequence comes from Eucriotettix oculatus, assembly GCA_034510155.1. Lineage (NCBI taxonomy): Eukaryota > Metazoa > Arthropoda > Insecta > Orthoptera > Tetrigidae > Eucriotettix > Eucriotettix oculatus. Next base: position 171,779,334 of record CM067377.1, read on the forward strand.
AGACGGTTGGCTCTTATGATGCATTCAATAGGTAATAACTTCGGTTACCACATACTATTAATGTTAGGAATACTCGCGTAGAAGTTCATAGCATCTTAAGTTCCCGATAGGACTACTCTGAACAATAATTTATGAATCGTAGCTAGTGAGGTTTAGTGGTCTAAAAATTTCGCGAGTGATACAAACGCCAAACAAACCAGAAAAATTTTAAGTGCTTTCATCCCTCCAACATGTTAATCTTGACACCTTAGGCGAATCAAAGGGCACACAAGTTAAACTTAAAACCAACGAAATTAGTGTAACAAGCGGAGTTGTATATCATAAAATTTTCAAGTCCGTCTTCTCCCTTAAAGCATTTTACCGTAACAAATAATTTTTAATTAAGGTTGCTATTTTATCTACTGGCAAACTTAACTGTGTTCTCAACAGACGAAGATATAAAAACCGAAGTTAAACTTAAAAAATACATGGTATTATATTTAACATAATACAAAATTAGTGTTTTTTGGAACATTGTTTTGAAACTTTCTAAAAGCTTGTTAAGTAATAGAAATGAGATTACATAGTATATCTAAATATTTCAATTCTAACAAATTCAGATATAAGTTCTATTCGAAGTATTTGAAATAATTTAACTTTCCTGTGGACTTAAAGATAAATGAAATGCCTAATTTACAGACATTTCAAAATATTTTATTCACTTCTACGACGTTTCAAAATAAATTCATGATTAGTAGAAGTTATTGTTGAGTTTAAAAGATATTAAAAACTTATGTTTTGAATTTTATTACCATATTGTACTACACTTTAGTGTACCTAACAATATTTGGGACAGGAAAATATGTAGTTTAACCCATTAAAAAATTTATAAAAAGAATGTTATACAAATTTTTATTTGAAATACATTATTATTTTATGAATGAAACTTTTTATTTTGTATAGATTTTTTATTTTAATTAAATTGTGTAATAAATAAACTCACATCACTGAGTTTTATGAATGAGAAATTTGTAACACACTAAAGCCTTAGAGAGTAATTAAAAACCTGATGAAAGTAGTAAAATGTTATAGAATGTCTACAGAACGGTCATTTAATTTATGATATAAAAACACGTATATGGCCCTATCGCTAGTATCGGAATGCAACAAAATATTTTTTAATAATTTAAAGTTTAAGAATTTAAATTGTTTAACAATAAAGTAACGGAACTGATAACGTTTACAAAAACACGGAGAATTTATTTTTAAATATTTTATTAAGACGTGGAAACCTTTTTTAAAATCTTAAGAAGCATCAACTATGCGAGTGTTATTAGTGACCGAAATAACGGGAGGTTAGTTGCTACGAAGTCTGATTATTTTACATATAACTGAGCTTCTGCTATGAATATAACGAGGTTGTTGTTGCAGAGGTGCAGTCTTGAGTATGGAGCAATGGTTTCAGCCCTGACGAGGTTGTCGCACTCGAAGATGATTTGTTGAATCGTTAAAGGAGGGCTGCAGTGCGTGCATGCTTTTGTTAGGAATAAATTATGGCGAACGTAATGCAACTTTAACAATTTTAAGTACCAAATTTGACAGAGACATAACCTGGTCTCAACGATTTTAATGGATACTTCTCGCCAACTCTCAAGGGTATTTACTTCTGGATAAATTAATATAAACGTAGCGTTAAGCATAATTCACAGACGAAACCATTCTTTTATTCTTTTCAGTGACCGGATCGGAACTAGATAGTCGCGTGAAAATCGTATAGATACATGAAGTAAAAAAATTGGCCCTGGAATAATGAATTAACAAATATTTCTCGCACGTGAAATAAGTAATTGTGAAATGCGACTTTAATTACGATAAGATGCGCGATAGTCAACGATAAAAGCAATAGTGAAATGGTGTTACTATTTACACACTTCAAAATCGAACAGCTGATCGCTGCCAAAATTCGTATCCGGCTATGGGCGGTATACACTTTAACCACGGCTAACGTTAACAAAAATGTCCATCATTGGTTAACAAATTTCAAGTTCATAAAATATTCAGGAACAAGTTCACCTGATTAGCAGAAGTGCCACTTTCCAAGAAATCGCCTAAATAGTCTCAGCATAGGCATAGAAGTCCCAGGATTTCCGGGCTGGATTCCGCCCCTCAGCGTCCTTTGGATACAAGGCTATCACAGACGCGCGAAGGGTAGCACGGGCGTGGTGTTGGATGCTTAGCATTAAACTGGGCTAGCAAAAACCGACTGGTGGACGGCCTTTGGACCAAGTGCTGACTCAGTGAAAATTGAAGTCCAACTCGGACTGGCAAATTTCTCTCTCCCCTCCGGTGCTTCGAGACAAAATGGTCTTCTCAAAACCGAGAAGTGATCTCTTCGGATGAAACATAGTGGGGGATGAAAAGTAGAGGGGATGATTAAACTTCTAAAAATTCAAATTCTAAGAAAATAGAACGAATTAAAAGAATGTAAACTGGACATAAAATCATGAAATAGTTTTCTACGTTGATAGGTATAAAAAGATGGTTAAATAATTAAAATTATGTCAAGAAAAGAATAAATTGAGGGCGCTACAATGAAAATTGGACGGATGTTGGAAGATTCTGGAAACATCTCTATAATTACAGATCAATTACGCAGAAAATTAATTAAAATCATTCTTGAGATAGAGAAATCAGCAATGTGAAAAATATAAAGATGCCATTCATCAAGTTATCTGTAACTTTGGGCCATCTATTTATCGCCACAATCGGATATATTGAAAAAGATAATTAGGAGAATTTTTCTGTCTAGAAAAAAATTAGGAAACGAAATATTGAAAATAGAGGGTAATTTCAAAAATTAGAGATAGAAACTCGATTCTTGATGAAGAAATTCGATTCTTGGGTCAAGAAAGGAAAGGAAAAATTGCCAAAAAAAACATGTGACGGAGTGGTGATTCAAGTTTGAGTATGTGTCTATTCCTTTTGCATATATTTTCCTGCATTTACCTCTAAGTGGGCTAGCCCTGTGGTTTACTAAGTGGTCATTGTTTCTTGCGGCGTCCCCAAATTTTCCAACATACGATATATTCAGTAAGCTTAATATCCGAAAATACTGTCAAAAAATTTAAGTTTATGAAGATAATTGTTTGAAATATTTCATGTAATACCTATTATTAATTTAATATACAAGTACATTGCTCACTTTTAAATTTACCAGAGTACGAAATGCCAGGTTGGTTTTAATGGCAATTGTAATTGAGAGAACGTCTCAGGGAACGCAACTAGTGATTGGTTAGTAGTACGAGTATCTCCGCGGGAATTTCGTGTGTTAGAAAACGTGAGCCGTTACTGCTACCAGAGATAAAGTAACCAGACTGACAGACTGCCGCCTAATGACTGCGAGGAACAAGGGTCCGAGCTCAAATCCAGGCCCCACCCGGACATTTATGGCACTCAGACGTTCTCCCCAAGCCATTAAACTTAACGGCAAAGGAAAGGCGTTTAGAAGATATTAATTCCGTCTATTTATAACAATAATAAAGGTGTCAGGCCATTACAGAAATACACATCCAATTCAATCGAATAGGTATATTAAATTCGGCAAGAGCTTTAATAAACGGCATCCATGAAGTGAGGATTTCTTTATCATACTCAATTTTAATTTTCACACTATTACAAATGTCGCAACAAAAATCTTTGCGAAGCAGAATTACTAACAAGTAGAGTATTAAAATTTTGATACGAATCCTCGAATGACAATTTTTATGCTGCAGGCTCCTGAATATAACTTGAGCGTCTTTATTTATTCCAAGATATCCGCCCACAATCGGCCACTAAATATTTTTGAAAGACAGGCCATGAACCTGTTTTTTAGAAAATTATAATGGAAAAATCCGCAACGGACTGGGAATCGAACCTGGAACCTCACGACTTCCGGGCGGGTGCTTTACCATCTGAGCAAATCTCAGTCAAAATTCGAACCACTACGAGATTTGTCCATACGTAATATAACTGACCCTCGGGTATGTAAATTCTTCACCTAGTCCCATAAATTAAGCTTTGAATAATGTGGTTGGTATATTGTAGGTCTTTCAGAGCATCAGGTACACAAAAAGTACGGATGACAGATCTCACTGCGGTTCAGGAATCGACTCGAATAAACTCAGACGGTAGAGCACCGACGAACAAAAGTTCAGTCGCAAATTTTCTTTTCTGATTTTTTAATTCTTTATTGTTTTATTACTGTCTCTATCATTAAAACCAGATTTTTCTTGCTTAATTGACGGTTAACATGATTAAAAAATACCGTAGAGCCGCTTAATATTAATAAAAATTTCCCAGGGTAGTTATCATTAGGTTGAATACATCTTTATTTGGATGTATGTATGTTAAAATAAAAAAAACTTTAGGAAAACAAACTAACACACTAACAAGCATGTCTGTTACAGTGAATCAATTCGTGTACGTGAACGCCAGTCTAATAATGTAATATGGCCTACTCGAATATAGCCGTGTCGTTTTCGCTCTAATCGCTATAAAAAGTGTACTGTACAAAGTAGCCATTTATATGTCATTTCGTGTCAAGATATTTACTAAATTAGCAAATGCTTCATTTACACATTTAAAAAGCTTTGACGCAAAAATTAATCCAAGCTTTGAAGGCGCTAAATCAATTCTGTACATAAATACTGCATTACATTTTGCAGATTAATTAACTGCGTGAGCCTCTATGCTTTTTAATATTGGATCCATTGCATAAGCCTGTATATGAGTGTAACAAAACGCTTTTTATTCTATTTTAAATAAATATTCTGACGTATAGTTACCGAGGTTACTTGACTATACCCTAATGAACAAACACGAACCGTATTTTTTATTTTGGACTACCTGGGAACCCGGCCTTGCCTGAGTGTTTATATTATCCCGGAACATTATTTAATTATTCGTCAACACATGATACGGCATCTAAAACTTCACAATATGAATCTCAAATATACTCCCAGTATCTCGAGTGTCAAAAATACTCCCGGTACAATAGCAGAGCTAAAAAATATTTTCGGTACATTAACAGAATAAATATTCTCCCCCACTTAAGGGATTAATTTTTACTTAAATCGCATATTAAATGTCATAATGCAACACAGCGACACCAATTACACCGGCTTCGACACCAAACTTAATAGTTTCTTGTTATTTTCATATGACTCGTTTCTACCCACACAACAAATTATGCTGGAAGGTTCGAAATTATACACAAATATTGACGGGAAAGCACTATAATAGTTATTTTTTTACTATCTCTCTTTCCTGTCCTTTTTGATTTAATTAACATGGCAATGTCATTTATATATATATATATATATATATATATAGTAATACACTCGCCTCTTTAAATAAGTTTAAATAAATAAATGGGACATTTAAAATAAAAAAGGATTAAAAACAAATTACTGAATCCAGCGAGTTTATTCATTTAAATAATACAATACATTGAATAAAAAAGAGAGATATTTAATTATTGAAAAGTTGTGAGGTTAAACAATAAGAATTGGGCATTCCGTGGCTTTACTCATCCTCATGAGAATCCTTCTCATCAGGGAGATAAGATGGGGAGAATTAGTCAATCGGACTTTCGAAATTCAACTACACCGCAAATACACAGTCATACATACTGACCTAAACATACCCTCAGTCCGGCAAGAAATAACTAATCTTAGCAACAGGCACAAAGACAATGTTACAAGACATCAAAATCAACTGGCAAGAACTCTGTTCGAGGACGAGGAAGAGCCAAGAAGATTAACAAGATTCAAGCCATCAAACTTTCCACACAGATTTAATTAAAAAGGCATAATTCTCATATTTTAAGATCACAGAATGATATAATGTATTTTAGAGAATGTTCACTGGAGCATTGCTCTACAAGTCTTTATTTCTTTTATGTAAGCATTAAGTATCACAAAAAATGTATTTATTGTCTGTTATAATAGACAGATTGTACATAATTTGGAGTCAATTAAAATATATATATATATATATATTGTCCGGGCAATGACCGACGTAAATATGGGCTCATCCCTAAATGCAGTCCCTGTCTTCTACAATCGAGCTCTTCTCGTAGTCTGACAGTGCCCATGAAATTAATGACATCCGCGTCAGCCCAAGTCCAGAAGAGCACCCAAGAATACACTTCATTATATATATATATATATATATATATATGTGTGTGTGTGTGTGTGTGTGTGTACATTAGAGATGGGTGATCTGATCGAGATCTGATGCAAAGAACTAACTCCTTCTGCGGAGTGACTGATCATTGATCCGGAAAAAAAGTGCGGCAGCTCTTTTGATTCCCTCCGTTCTTTTGATCCGAGAGCAACCAGCTGTTTGAATCACTCTCTCAGAAATCAGATCACTGGAACTGCGATCCCAGTGTTTGAATCAATCACTCACTCAGGACTCAGATCGCTGGAACCGCGATTCCAGAGCCACCAGCATTTATTCAGTGCATCAGAATTTTTTTCTTTCTGGATACTTTATTGTGGTACGATTGTTTTGATAAAATTAAATTAAGTGGCATAATGCACAAAATATTGTAACCGAACGTTAATATGAAATTCTCTTATCTAATTGTGCAAATATGATCGTATAATCCCTTCCACCTATTCTGTCTAAATGTTATCCCACACTTTTCACTTTAGCCTCCCAAGATAGCTTCATTCTATACTGTGCTGTTATTAACATCATTACTAATTCACATAATTTCTTATAATATCGAAGTAGAATTTGGATCAAGTCCTTAATTACGTTAAATTCATCATAACATTAATACAAATGACGTGTGTAATCAGTACCAAAAAAATAATTCAGCTTAATACACCCAAAAGAAATTTTTAAATTGCGATACTTTAACACTAATGACGTCATTGTCTTTTAAAACGCTTTCTTATTTCAAAACTATTTTTGAGTGACAAACTACACGAGAGCAATCCAAAGTGCCATGGCCGAGGGTGGAGCCTCCTCTCCTCCTTCCCTTTCCACGGCTTTGCTATACAAGACTGCAAGTGTTTCTTTTATATGAATATGAACCGCCAAAGATTTTATTTTCTACTAAAGAATCTCAAAACTTCAGATGCAAGAATTTCATGAAATTTTTGTCGCCGTACTCCTTGCGTAATACCTGGTTCAGAGGAAAAATATTTTTGTTTTATTTGCCTGATATAACAATTATATAAGCTTATATATCAATACTGCCAGTAATTTCTCCTTTAAAAGAAAAATCCAAATTTACTAGTGACCTTGTATAGAGTTATTTATTTCATTTCATAACTTTTATTTACTTAATTATAAATAACGAAAAGTGTATATAATTTTTGTTAAAAAATTATAAAATCAAATATTTATTACTAAATGATGTGGAAATTCATGGAGACAAGGTAAGATTCATTTCGGTAAATGGTGTGCGGTGTGTAGACCGAAGGTATAACCACTCTCTAAAAATGAGCGATGAATCATCTACTGACCGAGTGGTTCCGATCCGATCACTAAAAAGAACGGTTTAGCCCATCTATAGTGTACATTGATAACATCTAGACCTTACAATGAAATAAAAATATACGATATGTAATATTTAACAAACGACTGACTTCAAGAGTATTTTTTCCATTAAATATTTACTTATTTATTATTAATACGTATCCTAATATAGAAGAGGTATGAAAATGAGATGTAGCGTAAATTTTATAGAGTATTTTTATTCAATATTTTACATGAATAGGATATCATTTTTACTGGTTCTGAAGCATGTTTCCTATCCTTTCCGAAAAAACGAGATCAAAGATGGCCCCAGAAGTTTGGACGAACGACACATTCCTCACTAATTGACGTGTCACTTCTGGTGATGTTAGGTAGCTTAGGAGACATTTCCTGTCTGCCACTGGAGACAAAAGAGGCCTCTTCAAGTCCACATTTCTTTCGCGGGCTCTCAGTATCTGTTTCAAATGTTATCATTTTAACAATATTTAATTATTATGACGCAGCTTCGTCACGCAGTAATAACAGGGATATTTTCTAATTTGTCTCAACGACAAAATCTGTTCGTTATGTAAGAAAATATCTCTGCAATATTGCTACGTTTTGATTTTGTTTCGCTAGATATCTAGAATCCTACGGGAAATTCACAGCGAATTGAATTAATCGAATGATTATAAAAAAAAATTCTCTTGCCCTTTCAAAAAGTGTTAAAACATGGATATAAAATGTATTTTGCACCGAATAAATGCAACTATGACAATGTTTTATCTCATTTGGTCTAAATATACCACTTCGGTTTCGTTTAGGAAAATGTGATGGTCTCTAAAAGTGACAAGTGGACATTTTTCCTGTGAAAAATGTCAAAATTAGTATTGACCATGAATGGGACAATTCTATGAGAAGTAATTTATTTACCTCTGTACACTTAACATATTTATATTTAGTGTGCCTGATGATCCATGAAAATCGTGTCTTCATATCTGAATAATTTAAGTAATAAAACTGATTTTTATGGGAACAATAGTAGCTTGCGATATGCATACAGAAGGAGATGTAACAACCAATATAATTTATACTAAGTCCTGTCTTTTTTTAAGTGAAAATTTTGAGAGAAAAAATTTTCAAGTTATTCAACAGAGAATTATGAGCTAAATAGAGTGTTTGGTTTTTATGGTTTTTAATATTTTGTTCTTGTTCAGTTATTAAAATGAAGTGCAAAGGTGGCAGAAAAGAGCATTCTAGACACTTTCTGCTCTTTTCAAAGACACAGAAGCTGCTCGGGAAGTTTGCGAAGAAGTGAAGCGGAACGGCTCAAAATAGGTTTAAGCGATTCAAAGTCGGCAATTTCAACCACGTAATTTCTTCCGTTGAGGAATAGAAGAGCTTTTTGGGCGTTGGGAAGAAGTTGTAAACTACAACAGAGAATTCATTATTGACTGATTTATTATTACTGTTTGTGTTGACCTAAAGTTTAAAACTTCAAAAACGTAAGAATTTGCGGGTCAATTCGATATATGGATGGAAGATACGCAATGTTATAATATCGTAAATCAATGGAATATACTACAGAAGACTGTAAATTATTTTAGTAAATTATTTCATGAAGGTAAATTTACAGGATTAATTTTACAGACACGTAAAATAGTTATTGAACACTAATCAAAATTGGTTGAGTAAAACGTTTCAGACTTACGACGTGGACGTGAAAACTTGAAATTATTTGAAAATCCTTAAGTAGTGAAATTAATTAAATAAGTAAAGACTCTATAAACGGCAAAGTATGAATACTGACAGAATATTTAAAAGGTATATTAATTATGTTAATGAACAATGTATCCATACACAGTATAACGGATAGAAGTATTAATTGTTTATGCGGAGTTCCGAATCTCACTAATGTGTTTCATTTCATTTTATTTTTCAATATTGTAGCAATTTGTCACTAAATATGAACTTGTTTTGTGGACACGGGTTATACGTATTTAAAAACAAAGATGAATCATGGGTAAACATCGACGTAGCTCACACAGTGTATTACAATGATCTATGTTCGGTATAATTCATTATTTAATGTTGCACTAATTTGTTTTGAAAGACGTCAGATATCAGGGATAAACAAGTGTGGGGCAGCAGACCTTCCTATATTCTTAAAGCTTGTAATTTGTTATGAACATAAGATATAATCTCCTGACGATCAGTATTAATTAATGTGAAGAACTTAGAGGAAAAATAAATAAGAAAGACGGCAATTCCGTGTAAGGTTTTAGAAACAAATTAATTAATTTAGGACATTACTACGGTAGCCGTGACAGCGCTATAGATGTAGTAAGTTACCCGGTTTCTGGTTGGAGAGATAAATGCGCAGTGTTCAGTTTCACCTTCGGGCACCATCCGTAAAACTCAACAAAGTGTCTTCCCAGCATTGCGTTATCGTGCGTTATCAGGCGGCAACGGAAGGGAATCGCAGCGAAATCAAAACAAATTGGAAATAATCAATAATTACAAACCCTATTTTTAAAATAGTTTATACTATCAAACGAATATAGTATTCGTACATTTTGAGCAGTATTTAAAAGTCACAGCCGGCGGTTATCTATATAATTAAAGGAAATAAACGACAGTCTTCATATATCATGCCTTTAATCAACTTCTCTGCGACTTATGTTTGTCTCTTATGCATTCTTACACTATTAACCCATTTACTATGAAAATGTTGGGTTTTATTTGGATCAACTGAAAGGTTTTTGTCGATCTTTCGAATATTTAGGTTCCTTCCTTTCTCCCCTTCCAGTCCCATAAAACGTGAAGCAGTGTAAATTATGCCCTCACGTAACTTATCACCCCATATATGTCGAAGTATTCAGTCCTAAGTCTGGCCTGATGCATCCCTCCATGCTAACCTTCTTGCGAAAGCCTTTTCATTTCCTCATAACTAGCGCAACCCACATCCTCCCTAATATGCTTAGCGCATTCTATCCTTGGCCTCCCTCTTCTGTTCTTACCCCAAACACTTCCCTCTAATGCTAATTTTACAAGACCCTCAAGTCTTAAAACGTGGCCTATTAATCTATCCCTTCTCTTGGTCAGCGTCCTCCATATTGTTCGCATTTCCCCTATTCTGTTTAGAACTTCCTCTATCCACTCATCAGATTTTCAGCAGTCGCCTATAGCACCACATTTCAAAGGCTTCTATTCTATTCCTTTCCCCAACTCCTATCGTCCACGTTTCGCACGCATATAATGCCACGCTCCATAAGAACATATATATTTAACTAAAATTGTATTTAAGTAAAGTAACATTATAATTACTTAATATATGTGAAAAATATTAGATAAAGACCGTATTTTTCTGCCTTTGACACCGGGAGTATATTCGACACTCTTCCGGGAGTATTTCTGCCTGTCTCAACGTACGGGAGATTTAATTGAACAATTTTAAGAAGTTTTTAAAGTTATTGTACTTACTTAAGGTACTAGTAGATTTCTTGACTTGATTAAGGTGCTGAGTCATCTTGGAGGTGAAATTAACATTCCGTCAACTTTCATAAAGTAGGGTTCGTGAAAAGGTAAGTTATAAAAAATATGACGCTCTCGTTGATGGTTTAATCTCGTGCTGACAAGAGATTACTGTCGAATTAAATACTTTTTGCCACCATATTTGGAACCTGCTAAGGTAATTTATTCAAATGTTTCTCTTTCACAAAAAAAATAGAAATTTACACATTAAGAATATTATAGTTTCAGAATATTAGTGACAGTAATAATAATAATTGTATGTTTTATTATTTATTATACTGATCTTAACTGAAATTTGAATATTTTTAATGTATCAATTTCTAGATTTGGTCTTACGTAATTATCCTCATAAAAATTGTTGTCTGGTTAATTCTAGACGAATTTTTGTTAATACGTGCTCTGATTTTCTCACATTAATCTTCGTCGATGTCGTGCGGGAAAGCGAGTATGTCACCGCTTCAGTGCTACGGAATTGAAGCGTCGGGAGTATATATAGAATGTAAAAATTTTCTTATAGCTTGGCAATAATGAATCATTTATTGCGAGATTAACATCTTACACTGTTTCATCTCTGGTTGTCTAATGTACAAATTACACGCTATTATTACGCTAAGCTCGCATCGAAACGTCCGTCCCGACAATATTTTAATGTTTGTCCGTTAAAGTTAGTCCTTATAATGAGTCCTTAATTTAAATTACAAGTGTATTAGTGGCTTGGGTGAATAATTTTCGTATTTCTGTACCGATAAATTAAATTACTTGCAGCATTGTGTACGTGTGGGTGTCGTGTGTACAACAAATGTGTAACGTTTCCACTGCGGACGACATGGAACTGTTGCAAGATATTTGAAACTATGAATCGTAAAAATTAAGTTTATATATGTAAGATGATGTATTAAATAGTTCAAACAGCTTTTATTTTAATATAGTTTATATCAGTAAAGTAAGAAAGATTAATGAGTTTATGAGAAAATAATCATCACGGAGGATCCAGTTACGTTCTTATGTATTCTGTCTACTGTCCTTGTACTTGGTCTGTAAATGTCCGCCTTCACTCACCTCTCCCTGTCCTGAGATTCTTCCTTCACCACCCAATATCCTCTTTCCCCTTCAAGTCGTCTAGCAGCTGCCGATGTCAAGCAGTAAATAATTGCTCCTTAGGTTGTGCCTGGTTGGATTTTCTTTCCTATTAGAAACCTAAGTCAAGATGGATCACTTCTTACTTACAATTCTTAGTTCCTCTTCCTTTTTGACCATTTATATCCACTTCCTATTCAATTATTCACCAACCCTTTATTTCAAAACTGTTCACGCATTTCTTCTCCCCCTTCCTTAATGTTCATGTTTCAAAGCCCTGCTGCAACTGTAGTACTTTACCATGTTCTTCCGTGATTCTATATTCGATTTGTCAGTAGTGATCTTTCATTAGTGAACATTGCCTTGGTCATTCCGATAAGAAACCTTGTTTCCTTTGTTCAGTAGCCACCATTCGTCAAAAGATTTGCCGATTGACATTTTGTAATTGCCCCCCTCGTCATCCCACAGTAAAGACTCCAGTTTAAATGACAACTTAATTTCTTTGGCCTTTTCTATATATGCTTTCCATACTTACTTCTTGCCATAGCTAATCTGCCAAAACTTATCTTCTTCGCCAATCTGCATCTGCATCCATTATTGCCTCCTATTCAGAAGTCTCTATTCAGAAATTTCTGTACAATGTAACCACAATAACGTAAAAATCAGATTTTCATTCTGTTGGCTATTAAAATATATCATATTTATTCATACATACTTATTAAATAAGTAACAATGTTTTACATAACAGACTGATTCTCTTTACAGAGGAAAATTTGTGAAGCATGTAGATTTGAGAAAGTATGTGTGCAAAAATAAGTTGATGTCAGCTGATGACAAATAGCCCTGATAATGAAAATTCTACTTAAAAACTCCATCTGCGGAGTTTTAGTATGCTAATGATTGGAATAATTTCAAAAGGCATGTTAAATACTTTCAGAATAGATGGCAAAAGTTTCTCCGTTAACAAATTCATTCATCACCTTTTTTAATCACACATTTATTTGACAACTGGCCAAATGTCTGATATAATTATTCCATAATAGTTTAATGATAACGTTAATGCAAAATGTATGTTAGCATTTAAGGATTAGGCATTCTAAATGCTTGGAAAGAAATTTCTGGAATGTCGACGCGAGTAACACGAAGTTGTTGAATGTCACTGCTGAAGGACATAAATTCTAAACCCAATGAACATAAGTGCTATCTACAAGTTAATGGGAAAGACACGACCAGAGTTTAAATATTCTTCCAATAAAATCAACTTTGATTTCATTTAAAACACTGACGGTATTCTATAATAATATAACACTAGTGAATGGTTCATATAAAAATACAAAACCAGTAAGTGGATCGTTCCACAATAACTTCAATTCCCAAACAATTATGTTAATGGTTAAACCTTAAGGGTTACTTAAGACTTTTTTGTTAATATAACAAATAACTTATATTTTAAATAATTATGTTAATCCTCACATTCAGAGTAGATACGATGACTCTTAACAGAGTTTCTTTCTTATAAAAAATAAATCTCCGAAAAGGTGATAAATATGGTTAAAATTAATCGGTGCCAAAGTCATTGTAGTGGTATTAGATTAACACCTACAATATGTCGTACTCGATCTATAGAGCGCAGTACATACTTTCAAGAATATGAGAATAAACGGTTTGCTATTATATTCAAGTGCACTTCACCCCAAAGTTTTTGTAGTACATTTGGCATTTCTCTTCTTGCCAACATTTAAACCTGAATAGAGTCCCAAAATATAACAGAGTAAATTAAATAAAGGGTCCTATACGGTTACACATTTTGTAATTTATGGTATAGATAAACCAGGTTCAGAACTGAGCAAATTTGTAGCAATTCATCAGATATTACTTACCCCTTGGATTCCCCCTCAGCCTCGTAATTTTATTTAAGTGTTCCATGGTGTAGAATTTAACCTCCAAGTATGACGTGTTACGGACTCGAAATCGTGTGGGTAACAAGATGAGTTGCTTTCAGCAGTTTTAAGATATTTGATCAATAGAGAAGGAATATTATGTTAAAATACTGTAACTAAAAGGATTAATCTTAGAAATTTTGATTCAAATTAAGTTGGTGTCCATTTTTTTTAACCTTAAATGTGCACAGAGGTTTTGCACCTTATAAACAACATTTAGAAAAAATTTAGTCCATATTTAATTGTCTCGTACATATTCATGGTGTGTGTCTGTTTTTAAACATAAATTGCACGAGGTTTCGATCCTGATATACAACATTGAAAAATAGTCCATATTTAATTTCTCGTAATATTATGTTTGTGTTACACCTGAAAAAGCCTAAAAAAGGAGACGAAACGTCGTTTTTGAATAAATAGTGATGAATTTATAAGCCAACTTATTTGCAGTCATTTTATTTATTGTAAATTATAAACTCAGAAAATTGTTGCAATTGTTTCTCATATTAAATTTGTCGGGAAACTAAGGTCAAATAATAAATTGTTACTTAAAATCAGACGTGAAATATGAGCGTTTTGTGATGAATGGTAAACCTAACTGAAAATATTATAAATATTTTAATGAATATCAATAAATATTTTCTTTTCTTTTCTTACCCATCGGACATAGAAGTATTTCTTGCCCTTAATAGTTCCACAATCTCCTTTAACGTGATAGTGATTTACGTTCTTGTTCGTTAAGTATTTCAACTCAATGTTCAACATCATGAAGTGTCAATTGGAAACTGTTTCTTATAGTGGCCATAAAATATGTAACTTAGCGTGTTTTCTTCCAACAAAGATAGAAACACACTCATGACGATGAAACAGTAAAATCCATCTTCAATACTATGTTCGTAAAACTAACAATCTGGATTACCTAAAATACATAAGAAAATTAACGTAAGAACAAACGCAGTGAATTTTTCAAATAAGAAACGTGTGGATCGTGTAAAACATCCGCCGAATAATTGCCCTATAGAATATGTCCGACAACGATAAGTAACGATTAACGACGGCCGTCCTAACTCAAGTAGTAGTAAATATAAACAGTCTCTGTCACTGTGGGCTCATTCCTTCTGGAATCAAAAACAAGAAGTCGACAGACTTCTCGGTGGAAAGAAGCCAAGTGCTCGGATCTGCTTCCTGCTTCCTATCAGAGCGGTGACGACAGTTCAACAACTTAAATAGTAACGCTCAGAATTATGGTTTAAAAACAAATTACTACAAATGTAATCCTCCCCAGGCATCATTACCTAGCGAACAAGTATGCATTCGTTACGATACATCCGTTTTTGTACAAGACTCAGGAAAATTTGCGTGATCCAAATAGAGTAAATGCTCTGCGAATGACATTAAACCAATCCAAAACTGGAAAGACCTTCCTGGAAAAAGTTCCCCTAAAAACCACACCACAGATGACTACAAATGCATTTAACGAAGTTATGGACAGTAAGACCAAAAAAATCTAACATCAAAGTGTGGAATGATAACACATGGAAACTCATATAAAATCAGCAAGAACCATCAGTTACAGACATTACGAGCTTCTATCGGCAAAAAAAAACAACATAAAAAATGTGCAAGAAAGAGCAGAGATCAAAATGAATCCTTATCGAGAGTAAGGTAACCAGGAGCAGCAACAAAGTTTACACAGTCACTTGTACAATCATAACAAATAATATCCCCCTGCAGATTTGTGATCAGTGCGACTAGATACCATGAAAAAAATCACACTTAAGATATCATCCTTAATAATACTTGAACACTGTTGAAGTACTGTCCAAAATGTGAAGAATGAGGAAGGAATTTTTAAAAGGAAAAATGTATCTGTTACCAGCTTATAAAAGAAAAAAGAGCGCATACAGGAAATAAAAATTAATTTAAAAGAAACCTAATTTATATCCATACAAGCTGTAAACTTTTAGTATATAGGTCTTTTTGGGTACATTTAAAGGTTTAGCACTGAAAATATTAATGTTAAGTAAAAATGTACAAAATTGTTCATTTAAAGTCCAAAAATGTAACGGAATATTGTAATTTCGTATAAAGTTGCCTAGATTACTTGTTGTGGTTTTATGTGACTTACAAAGTAAATTAATAAGAAAAACGAAATTACGAGAAATAGGTGGATGCCACAACCACGTAAGCTGTGGCATGATATACGAATCCTTCCAAGACGTATCCTCCTGGAATTTCGACCTGGGAATTGAAGTATCCTCCGATGATTAACGTTAATAGTTCTTAACTCAACAAAGATCTCTAATGCACACGATCTAATTGATGTTTCAAAAAACTTAATAGATAATTATTTAAATTGATCCTGTGGCTGACAAATTTTTGTATCTACACATTGACAATGGAGCTTTCCCAGATGAACAAAAAATTGCAAAAGTTGTCCCTAGTTTCAGAAATGGAAACAAATTATGTAGATCACTGCTTACTTTGCTTATTTTTACAGGATAGTTCACATTAGAGAATTATTTTTCAAAAATAACAAATATAGGTTCATTTAAAGACCATTCTCAGCTAAAACTGCTAGTGAAATATGTTGTAAATAAAAATTATAGGACTGTTAGTAAGTCTAAGTATGTTAACATGGGGTTATTCTTACATTTTCTTAAATGTTTTAAGAAGGATACTCTATTAGAAAAATTATAGCAGTAATGTAATAAAATCTTAATCTTGAAATGAGAAACAAAATTAAATAATAAAAACAAACTAAGGACATAATTACGTGGAATATCGTGTACTACAAGCATAAGTAAAACATTAATAACATTTCTGGTAGTTATGTATTTAAGTAAATGTAAAACCGTAGCTAGGGTACATTTTACCTACCTGAAATATATGTGAAGCAGATTGTATAACAGTAGTTTTATAACAATATTATTATTTTAAAATGTTCTGATCACTTTAAAATAAGGATAATTCATTAGTTATTTTTAGAAGTTACAATGGAACGTATTTAGTAGTGTGTATGACGCATAATGCTGCACGCTACCAACCTTACTTTCCTTCAACTGACACACAACCAATAAATAAAACTATAAATTTATGCAAGCGATTTCTGTCGTAAATACGTTGTTTTAAATGTTGAATGATTGTTAACATCTATTTTTATTAGTAATACTAGCTTGTCAGTGGTGCCTCTACGTGTATGGTGTAAAATATGCCGATTCTTTGAAATTATCCTTAACAAGAACTAATGAGTACGACAGCCATGAAAATTGTAATTATCCGATATGAGATAAGAAACAATAACTTCGGAAAGGAAAAATACTGTTTGCCAAGAAGAGACTGGAGAAATTATCTTTTCTGAAGATATAAAAAACTTTAGAATAAACTTGAGCTCAGCCGCGAGGGAAAGCAATCGTCAACTAATGTTAGATACTGGATTTATGAGTTGCAAAGAGGCTTTGATAATTCTTTTAAACATCGTGCTTTGAAGTCAACTCTTCTATCATGCCTTCGCTTCTGGCTCAGGTAATAAAAAAATCCTGCTTTAGTATGAGAATTAAGTTCCTAAATCTAGTAATTGTGTTGAAGTTAATTCAAAATGTTAATACGAATGTGACGTTAAAATATTTCACTACAAATTACTTCAAAAAGAAAGCAGAATAATTTAATTTGGGTCTCTCTCACGATATGAAAGTGGTATTTTATAAATTTAAAATGAATAAATAATTATGAAAAGGCTTTAAAATTGATGACAAAATTAAAGAAAGAAAAGGTTGAAGTTTGTTATTTAATTATATGTGTTGTCTATTTTAGCAAAAGTATACATGAAATATTAAAAGAATGAACGCATTTAAATACCAACGAGTGATAAAGTAAGTAAACAACTTCCGTTGCAGAAAGCGCCTTCCTACAGGAATAGTCCTCCGTAAGGACGGGATATTTTCTTCTCCATTCCCGGATATTGTCCGAAATGACAGAGGAATATCGATTCACTGGCTACGTGGCTCCCCAAATCCTGAATGAGTCTCATAAGCTGACAGTTGCCGCAGTAATGTAGCATACTTCGGCTGCATAACTCAGAGGGAAAAAAAACCATCTCCAAAAGATTCCGAGAAATATTGACCTATTTGTTGACACTCAATTAAAATTATCTGCAACTGTAATAAAATGAGTGCGTCTAAAGTTTGCCTCGATAATATTAAGTTTATTTTAAATTTTTCGCAAGATATTTTAACTTGTTAATTCAATGTTACCACAACCCAAATTTAGAGAAAATTGGGAAATGACATCATTGAAGAACTCTGGTCACAAGCGAAAATGAAGTAAATTGGAAAAAAGGATACATATCTATTAACTGGTGATGAAGCAACATTATTCATTTATCGCAATTAAGTTACATGATTTAAAAATGATAATTTAAATAGTTACTGAATTAAAAAGTAGTTACAGGTGGCAAAATTTCAACCAATTATTATATCATTTCCAGATTTATCTGAGTGATTTACCGGTCTCGATTTCATTGAATATAATATAATGCGATTGACAGAAAGACTCCAGTAATATGTATTTTTGAAGCGAAATATCCATGATTATTTTATAAAATACTATACTGTTATGGTTTAATTATTATGTATATGACATTACACAGATTAATTTATCAATTATCCACCTTTTGAAGAAAAAGGACAAATTAAAGCACAATCACATAGAAGGGTTATAAAATGAAATATAGACATACTTATGGAAAATGACTAGTGAAAAGAAAGGTTCAGTAATGTAAAGAAATAATAAATATGCAAAATACATATGAAAATGTGAATCAATGAATATATAAAATATACCATTTCTAAATGAAAATAAAATTAAAGGAAAATAAATCATAATTCATAAACTAAAAGAAAGAAATCTTTTCAAAAACGTGAGAAATAATAGCCTACAGAGTGAGTGGGTGATCAATGCAGGCCAACTGCCGAGTCACGCCACTGCTCTGCGAGTATCACGCGAAAATGCATTCAATTAATTAAAGAAAATCAACCAGCTATGACGAAATATATATCTGCATTCGATTGTCTTCCAACTTATTTAAAATTCTATTCGAATGAAAGATGCGAACATAAAAAGTCAAAGTGCAGAAATAAAAATAACATCGTTATATAAATACAACGTATCGTTGAAATTAAGTGATAAAATTAGTGTGTTACTATTATCATTAAAAGATAAGGAACACATGTGAAGACGAAAAGAAACAATCGCAGGAACAGTAACAACTGTTTAGTGTCCCGCTCTTGTGAACACGTTTGTATCACGACTGCAAGAAGTTAAGCGAGGAAATAACCTAAAAGACCTCTCAATCAGCGCCTCCCTAAACTAGAAAGAGATCTACTGAGTATAGAGGACTCGAAGCCGATATCAGAAAATCGTATGCGGTTGCCAGAACCACTAAACCGAAGAGAACGCAAGCTTATAGTGACTCGAAAAGCAAACGATTGGTTTACAACCATTAATGAATACAGTAGCCTGCATAGTGACTGGACCATCTTCAATCAGTGTTTTGTCTCACTATATCCTCATGTAACAGAATATGGTTTTTGAATTTTTAGGACACTATATTTCGGAATAAGACCTCTAATAAACGCAACCGACACTGATAGAGTTTTAGATCAAACGATAAGTACAATAATCGAGAACATGAAAAAAAAAAGAAACATTAAAACCAAGTAAAATAAAATTCCTTAAGGCTGGTGTGCAAATAATTGGATAACTTATCTTAAGTCTTAAGTCTTCACCAAAGAGTTTATAAAAGAAGAAGCTCAAAGATTTCTCTTTAATAACCAACAGAAATTGACAACGTCTGAGTAAATACATCCGCCGCCAATTCCGGTTCGGCTAATTATATTGAAATCTTCAGACAGTATAAATCACAAAACGAAGATGACTTAAACGACAATATATCTCTAGTAGTACTACAACAAGCACTGAAAGACACAGAAAACACTGCTCCTGAACCTGACAATATCGAAGCTTGCTGATAAAAAATTACCACCAAAAAGAAAGATGAAGACGATTAATAGTAATAGGTAAAATCAGTTAGACAGACAAACACATATTGTCAATGACCATGGAGAATAGTTCTTGTGAATAGCACAAATACGAGAAACCAGGGAAAAAAGGTATAACCCCCATTAAATGGGATGAATTTTCGGGAAAAAATAGATTAAGCAAAAAGACTAAAAGGGTTTCTGTATAAAATCAAGTTGAAATTAGAAGACACCCAATTTTGGATAGAGCGACGCTATCCAACGGAGGTCTCCATGCTTGTTAATATTGAAAATCACTCCTGATTGTATTAGGAATTAATGACAGCATTAGATAAAAAATCATATCCCCTAGATGTGTAGGAAAGGAAGAATTTGCTTGAAGACACATCACAATAATCGGTGTGTAAAGGGAGGAATTATCGTTCTTTATACGTCAAATATTACCACAAGCTAGTGACGAGGTGTTAGTCCAAGAAACTGGTTTCAAGTTCTCTAACCGAACTACAATCTAAATACTTACTTCAGTGTACCCCCAGTCCATAATTAGAGAGAAGAACGGTACTATTCGTCAACTGCTTACTGGGAATACCCCGTGTAATTGACTGTCATGATGAAAGTGTCCGTGTAATAAAATTTAGATCCATATATTTTCGTTTTATGTCAATATAAATTATAATTTTACAAGATGAAGCATTTTTGTACATATAATATCGCGTAGGAGATCAGTCCGGAGGCATTTCGCAAGGCACCCTTCCGGGGAATTCACCCGGCAAAGATACATAACACGAATCAGCGCAATTTGAACTTGAAGCCTGACTGGCGCGAGTTCCTTTATTGATCTGAAATGATATTTTGCCGTGGTCCGACTAAACAAATTCCTAGTCCGCTCCCGGTTTAGCAAGGTGGGTGGATCACCAAAATATTGCTTGGTGGCACCTCCCGAAATTTTGTGGATAGGATCTTTGGGGAAGTTAAGAAAATCGGGAGAGAGCCAATAACGTTTTATGGAGAGCTTGAGTTAGAGGCGAATGAGGAACTCGCGAAGAAGGCATATCGTAAAAGAGAGGTTTGGAGTGTGAGATGCCCCCAAAAAAAGTTTCGTCTGAGGAGGAAAGGCAAAATCCATTGTATTCCTTAAATGATAGGCAAATAGAATCACATTCCGAATACAAACAGAAAAATCACATTATAATATACAGACTTCTCAAACAGAAGTGATTAACAGACAAAACTACGAGACATCTGAAATAATACCAAGATTCGTGATATCTATCAAATGACCAAAAATAGAAATATGAAATTACCATCTCATCCAAGTGCTATAAATGGAAATGACAACAGTGGATCCCGATTTAGCCACTCAACCTCTACGAGTAAACCCAATACAATCTCCTCCAAATTTTAACCAATAACTTTAAAGGATTCGTTTGTGAATCTACTTGAAGAAACATGTGAAATAAAAATTTAATTCATACTTCCAACATTAATTTAACTACAAACTTACCAAATCGCAAAGAAGCAATTCTTCATCTACAAGGATTAGGACTGGACATACCAAAAGTAGCCCAACTATCATTTTAATAAAGAACAGATATCATCCAGCCAAACTGCAAATCAGGTGGCATGCCGTGACCCGATCACAAATACAAGCACATACTCTTGGGAATGCGCAAAGAACGAATTGCTATAAAATGAACGTACAAAGAGGAAAATATAAATCTATGAAATAGGGAATTTATCCAAACTTAACTAGATGAAATTGTTTGCCGATTTGATGAATATTAAAAAATTAGCCGTTCGTCAAGATCTTAAGGATAATTAATAATTTTAGTTTTGTAATCAGATTTGGGTGCAGACCTTCTGTGAGTCTAGTGGCTAGTGTTGGCCTGCTGACCTTTCATAAACCGTGGGGTTACTAGATTCCTGAATCGCTGGTATGTCCATGTGCAGTCAATGGTCCTCGAAGACTGTTTGACCACGGTCGCTACTGAATTCGGAATGTAGCAATGACAAGATGAAAGCCCGCAGGTCGCCCTCTGATGAGGGTCCAGGCCCTCCGATGATCCTGTATGGAGCCAAAGAAGGAGAAAGTAGAATACGATATCAGTTGGTGTAATTCATTATTTGTAAATATGTTAAGCTCCTCTAATGAGCCATGTAAGTTAATCCGACTACTCGAAATGAAAAATCATTAAAAAAACTGAATACAGACCACATATTTCACATGTTTTTAGTGTCATTGTATCACAGACGCATACTTGTACGATGTGTATTATGTAGCAAACTGTGGAAAAGTCCCCTAAACCGAACATATGGGAAAAGCGAGACATTATGAGGAGTACGTTGTCTAAATGTAGAAGGGATAGCTTAATAGGCCCACGTTTTAAAGACACGAGGGTCTTGTGAGAGATTAGCCATTAGAGGAATGTGAGGGGGTGATAACGGAAGGAGGGTAGCGAAGGATGGAAAACGCTAAGCAGATTAAGTAGATGATTGTGGGGATGTGCTAGTTATACATGAATAGATAAAGGCTTGCGTCACGAAATGGTATAGGAATCATGACCAGTTCTTAGGGATGTGTAATACCAACAACAAGCAACAAAAAGCATTCTTAGGTTAAATGCACATACCTGTTAAGTTGTTGTTGTAACGGAAGACCTAGTCTTGCATGCGCCAAGTTTATTTTCCTGTTTATGAATAGAGCGAGGGTTTCTCTGAGCCCAATATTTTCACTTCCTGCCTGTTGACTCTCTAAAGTAGTACTTTTGTCTGCGCTTTGCGTCGTGGCGACAACTTTTAGGCATAGATTCAGGATATTCTCGATATTGCCGGTATCAACCTGTGCTAAGGCTTACCACGACGACTTTTCCATCTCGAGTCCGGATTAGCCTCGCCCAATGGCGCATTGTGTAGGTAGCAGAAGGACGTAGTAGTGAGACGTTCATATCTTCAAATATATTTCAATTCCTGCTACGGCGGCAGTATTTGGCTGCTCCTGCCTCTCCTCCGAGAGTCATTCAGATAGGTCTTTGTAAAAAAAGAGGCATAGTATTCAAGACAGGTTACATTAAAAAGTTCGGCTGCCTGTCCTAATTAGTTATCTGGAAATGCAATACGTAAAAAAATAACAGAGACTCACGGATACGAAGATCCATATTAGTATTTTGTTATTTGAGTGTTCGGTAATGGTCGTAGAAGACCTGGGTTAAGAGATCGCTCCCTGACCCACCGCGCCACTGCGCGATAACAGGCTGGAATGTGTGTGCATGCAGAGATGTACAGTCCCGCATTCAGACGTCGGTAGGCCCACTGCCCTCAATGGACTCTAGGGCCGATGAGAGAAAGTAAGTAAAATAAAAAGTTGGTATCCGGTATTTGTCCGTAATATTTTCGCTACGACGGTCCATGCTTGTGATATCTTCTTTACATGTGCAGAACCACATTTATAACAACATGGGGACTTTTCTACATTTGCATGGGTGCCCTTCCACCAAGTTTCTGAAACAGAAAATTTGTCTTCTTTTTTTAGAAAATGAGCATTTTAAAATTCAACATTCTATACTTTGGATTTAGCTGTAGTGTATAAATTTTACTTTATTGCGGTGTAGGCACGTTTCGTATTCTAACCGTTGATGTTCACGGACATATACAGAAGAAACTCACTTTGAGATTAAATGTACGGAAACGATCAAAAAGTCGGGGCAACTCTTTACTGATACTATTTATTTGCTATCAGTGTATCACATTAGAAACCTACAATCGTTTTGGCAGCGTTCACTCACTCTTCATCTAAAAATAGGTCATGCGTTCTTCCACATGGAACAAAAGCTTGAATTATCTCGTTGAATATTCACACATTAATTTCGGTATTCCACAAAGGTCAGTGACTGAAATGCAAATCTACTAATTTGTAAGATATATTTCTGTAATTAGACATGAGACATAGTAAGAGATTTTGAGCGGGCCGATTTTTTTTTTTTGGGGGGGGCGGGGGGTAAACAAGGTTACAATGAGGGTGATCCGGAAACATGTCAACTCCGCCTTTAATATCGAGCTTTGGTGAATATGAAAAGTGGTGGAGCGGAAGGTAGAGCAAGTATCCATTGTTACCTGAGGGGCCGTCCGGGCTATGGTTTAAGGATACCTACGCCGGTGTTTACACCTAAAACTTTGTGTGTGCTATCTATAGAGATGCAGGGAGTAACCCTAGAAAATCCTGCATCATGGTATGGCAGATGGCATTGGGGTTCTATTCTCGACGTCGCCCTTCCGTATGACTGTGAGGTGACGAGTCCTGCTGTGGGGACGCAGCATATCCCGTTCTTCGGTGTCTCCCCACTCCGAGTTTCAAGGAGGTCAGTTGGCCGACTGAGCCATATGGATCAGTGGACACTCATGGCCATATGCCCTAGGTCCTTTGACCCCCTACATATACCTCCTAAAATAGTCTAAGGGTTAAGTGTCGTCGGCGAGATATGAAGAACTTTGAACTAAAAGAGTTACCCAGAGAGAGTGCGAGGCATTCCCGACATGATCAGGTAAGCCCCGCAGTCACTCTGGGCTGAAGCGCCTGCGAGAAAACTCCCGCAGATGTTTCAGGAGGCTTTTTTTTGGGCTTAACAGGCTACATGAGGGTGATCCTGAAACAGGCAACTGCCCCTTAATTAGCATAGAAGAAGGGAATTGATAAGGGGGAGTGCGGTAGGTAGAGCAAGGGTAGCCATATGGCTTGACTAGAGGCCCCACGGGCGATGGTGTTTTTGGCATACCTACCCGGTGTTTCGCAATTGGCCGCTTATTTTAATTTTAATGAGTACATTTTACTTCTCAACTACGACTAAAACTGCACATATACTGTACCCCGTATATTGTTACGTACAGATAGAAAATATAGGTCAACATTTCTGTCATCTGCATTTGAGGTATTAGCGGAATTCATGTGGGCGTGGATTATATATAAGGGCACCAACCTGAAATAGAAGTTATTTTCATAGTTTAAATTAAAACAGAAAGGTTTTTTAAGTCAATTTCTTATTAGTTAGAGTACTAAAAACTGGAATACATGACAAGTAATCTGTACCTTTCTGTCCAATATTTGAGCTTTGAAGGACGGTGAAAACTAATGTTCCGGCGATATGTTAAGCAACACAAGCGGCGGTCTCAGGGCG
Organism: Eucriotettix oculatus; assembly: GCA_034510155.1. Lineage (NCBI taxonomy): Eukaryota > Metazoa > Arthropoda > Insecta > Orthoptera > Tetrigidae > Eucriotettix > Eucriotettix oculatus. The sequence goes on from CM067377.1 coordinate 171,804,582, forward strand.
ACGAGTTTGAAAGACTTGTCCCGTCTTTCCGACTTTGTGGTTTATTTAAAAAATGGGGACCAGCCCCTCCCCGCTGGTCCCTAGCATGGCGGCCAACCAGGTCTACCACCGCCTCTGCAGGACGACTACAGCAAGACGCCGGGCTAAAAAAAAGAAGTCATGCAAACAAGAGGGATTTGCAATAAAAAAAAAGGCAGGAAAGAATATGGTAAAAAGGGGTTGAAGGTAGGTAAGCTGAAAGGCGCCCCCGACGCCTTAAACATTAACCCCCTGGAACCGGTTGACCGAAGCCAAAGTCCCCTGTTTTACTATGCTCCCAGGTTTCCCCGATAGTCGCCTTTCGCTCTGTCCCAGGAGGCGGGGCCCAGGAGCCAAGGAAACCCCGGTCGACCCTCAATCTATTTTCATACTCACCCGTTGGAATGGGTGGCGGAACCTCAATGGACCGGCCGAGCTCTTATTAATGCAACCCCACTTAAAACAATACTTGGCCCCCATCTCCAACGGGTTTTTTTCCTTTCCACGAACTAAACCACGTCCACAACCGAGCAGTTAACAGCTCCGCCGCCTCAAACAGATGAAAAATAAATGAACCAATGGCATTACAATAATACAAGAATTTAAAATCGCAACTAAGAACCTGAGAAATTCTTATGTCCCGTCGTAGAGAATATAAAATATATTTGGTCCCAAACCTAAGCAAATCCGCCGCTTGCAAAACATACCAATAAAAATTAATATTTTTTATTCGCAGCCTAGCAAACCAATATTAATAATGATCTTTTTCGAGTCCCAAAGATAACTAAACTATCAAAGCGATGTCAATAAAAATATTGAAAAAAGTAACTTTTTCAAATTTTTTACTTTTTTTTGTTGGATTTGCGCTAGGTTTGTTAATCTGGTATATTATTTATTAATATTGTCCCGGATACCAAAATTGACATATAATTTTCGTAAATGAATATGTCCCCCCCCCCCATAAATATATGTTAGATAATGAATGATTTTTTTGAAAAAATTATATTTCTATTGGCTTTGATGTTTTGGAAGACAGCTTTTTGTTTGTTTCCATCTCGTTGAATAATCTGTGGATCGCAAAAGAGTGGGCCTGGCCGATAAAAATATGGTTTATAAACAGTAAAACATCCAGGTTTTGGGGGAAAGATCCTTCCTATAAAATAATTTTACTGTTTATTTATGAAAATTTTTTTAAACTTAAAACGCATGTAACAGATGATAACTAAAAATTTTCCCATTACAAAAATTCAATGCCGCAATAAATAGAGAACGTCCTCTTGGTGGTCTTTGAAACCCGTTAAGCCAACCTAACACCAGAATTCGAAAATTTGAATGTTTAGTCACAAATAAGATCAACAAAGTCTTTAATTTTTTATTAGTTTCGTCCCCCATGAGGTTTTCTGTGTTTGGGTTTTTCCTGAGGTGAAAAACAATGAAAAATCCTGACCAATTTCATGAAATTAGCTATGTGGAAAATTGTTTCCCCCTAAGAAATTGTCGTCCCCCGCCAAACTTCTTCATGTGAATGTAACCCGATCAGATATAATATTTCACGACTTTAGCGTTGGAAATTGCAGTTGTTTTTACTTTTCCTTGAATAGAAAGTTTTTTTAAAGCAAAGTTGCTGGAAAAAAAACTTACTAATAGCGTGGAATTCTGTTAACGGGAAGTACCTAGGAAATTTTGTGATGAGTAAATGTTCGCCTGTTTACTTAAATTTTATGAAACATCTAAGGCTTTATGACCCCCCTAGTTCCCCCTGTAAATCAAAAATGCCTTATTCGCGGATAAGAATATTTATACCACGTTTTTAGAGGAACACCGGAATTTGGTCGAATGATGAACTCAACCGAAATTTATTGAAGCAGTAAAACGCTGTGTACCTAGAAAATGAGGGAGAGTGTTTTTTAGTGGGATGTATGGTAAGTAGAAGTAAAAACAGTAAATGGGTTTGGTTTACAGGACCGATTGATAATATATTTTTTCTATTTTTGTTACTTGAAACGTCCCCCATTAGAGTACAACTCTTAAGATTACAATTAATTGGCTTTTGAAATTTTGGTATTGTGGTATACATACTTCCCCTATCCTGGCCACATTGTGGTAAAAATTTAAACTTATTCCATTGAAATGAAAATTGGAGTTTAATAGAAGCCCTAAAATATAGTTTTGAATGAATCTCCAAACCTTATTCTCATCGAGAAGATTTTAAAATTACAGTGAGTTGTCATGAGAACTCCCACCTGAACGATATTGGAATATCTCCAACATCAGGACATGCAACCTGCTCGATAATTACGGAAAGCAGACAGGATCTCATTCTTGGAACTCCATCGACCCACTTAATGCATTTCCCTGAATCACCGCGTAAAGTGAAGGAAAAAAAGTATTGTGACTGATACTGTAAATAATTCTCAGTTGACTAATAAATAATAGAGGTTTGTAATGAAGTACTCTAAATCAATTGCAGCTCACCCGCGATAGGTACTAAAATTATTTCATCACAAGAGATCTGTATAAAATCAGACTTGTATATTATTCAGAAAACCTCTAAGGAGTTTTGTGCTAAGCGTACCAAATATCGTTCAATTTTATGATTTTATAAGATTCCTAACTGAACAATTATATTTATTAAAAGTTATTCCTGCTGAAAACGTTAATGTCTTTTTAATTGGCATATGAAAAAGCGTCCCAACATTTTTAATTAAATGTTATATGAATATCTATTTTCTCAGTAATACAATGTATACTTGAAGTAAACACGTTACTTTAAAAAAATTATAAGACAAATTTACTATTTTTTTTGTTATTGAAAGTCTTATTAAAAGAGAATACTTACAATATGAATTAAGATTTTAAAATGGCAGGAAACATTTGTTAGGTTCATTGACAACTTATTATATTTCAGTTATAACTCGTTAACAAAGATAATGTAACATACGTTTAAATATTTAATAGAAAACCAATTTTCAAGTTTTGCTTTTGTAAAATAACACCAAAAATTCAAATCTATATAAATAAAATAATTGTTTGCTTATCTTAAAAAATATATTGTAGCCGATCGGTCGTATCCCTGGTCAGCTCTTCCTCAATATTAGAATTTAATAACTTTTAGGGCACCAGGTATTTTTTTGTCATAAAAACACCAAAAGATTCAATTTAGAGTTTTAATTAATATTCAGAGCACGAAAATTATAAATCAAACAGGGCATGGTCACTCATTCATTCTTATTTTACGCAACACGACTTTCCTCTACAATAACCCGTTGACGACTGCCTGTACGAAACGCTTACGTCAGCCAAATCGACAATGCGTCTCCGACAACAATGCTTTTCGGAACGAGTTTGACGCGCCACTCCTCCAACAGGCAGCAACTTGGAACATACATTCCTGCTCGTATAGATTTTATCTGGGTTGTAACTTTACATGTTACAATATATAAATAAGATCGGACTGATTTCTCTCTCGTATCATCTAGAGATGTAAAGTTTGTAGTGATATAAAACTATAATTCGTCATTTTTATAAGTTTAATTAGGATTAGCAGCTGGGTCATTCCATGTGAAAACTCGACCTTTTGTGGTTGTGTCTCTTCTGCTTTCCCTGTCTTATTTTTGGCAACAACGACGCATTCAGTAAGGCAGGCGTTAAAGATCTTGTCCATCTCAGTTCATTAATAAAAGCACACAGTGAAAATAAGAGACACATCAATAATGTTTTAGATATTTCCATGCTTGGCTCCGTTAATATTGCAACAAAACTAAGTAGAGCCTATCAAGACAATATTATTAAGCACATTGTACATGTAGAAAAATATAGACACAGCCCTAGCAATGTTATTAATAGAAAAGAGGCTAATCCTACAAACGGAAGGATATCCTTGTAAAATTTCCTGCTGTTACTTAGCGTAATGTAGCACATAACTTTAAAAACTCACGAGCCGCCACTGGTCTAGGATTACTTCATTACAAAATTTAATAAGATTTGGTGATGGTCGAGTGGGCAGCCTCTGGTAATTAGGCGTAGGGTGATCCAACAGGGCAGAAACATATTGTATTGCTAATAATGTACTTATCTATTTTTATGTTTTTAACTTTTCACCTTTTCAAGTTTACCTAATTTCATAACTATTTCGTCTTTTAGGAAAGAGTTATTCTTTCAAGAAAGAATACAGTAATCAATAATGGTATAATTCATGCAATTATGTGCTTATTTCACTGCACTAGCGTTGTGATGGAAGTCTAGGAACAAGGAAGAAGGGAAGGGAAGGGAGAATTCCTCTCTACCTGACGCTCATCGCACGGTCATTAGCTGGAGGGGAAGGGGCACGGAGGATTAGTCGCTCTCTCTTCCTGTTCGCTATAACCAGCGTATTACTCGAATCGTTGTTTGAACAGTTGTCACAAACTCGGCAATTAGAGTTTTAAACTAAAAAAATGATTGTTTCGACGTGTGATATATCAACACACTGGCATGTCATGTGACTGTGTTACCACGGCAAGCATTTTATTTTATTTAGATTTACATAATGGAAAAATTCGAATATAAATGTATTTACGTTTTATAGAAAAGGAAGTTTTAAAGCAATTCCGTATAAATTATTAATCGTGCCCATATTTATGGAAACTATGCATGAAAAAAAATAGAAACGGAGCCTCATTATTATAATAGGTTCTGAGCGTAATATGACTTTTAATTTAAATAAGGACAAATTTATTACTTTAACATTAAAACAAATTAATTTATTGAAAAAAATTATAGTCAATTAATACGCGACAGTTAGCTCAGATTTAATTTAACAAGACTCGATCTATTTTTAATAAAAGACCATTTATGTGGTAATTGTTTCGCAGCAGGAAAGTAGTCATACGCAATTTCGATTAGTTGGCACTGACACACCTGATTTCTCCGAGTTAGTGGTGGCTACAGGTAATTGGGCAGCTCCCTGAGAATGCTTCTCGGTACATGGACTACCTTCCTTCCTAATACGGGACTGGTCGCATCCCGAGGTTTTCTTCCTTGTTTACACCGATTTATGTGAATGGTCGATGCCACCTGCTACTGTATTCTCAATTTGTCTCGAGATTAAAGGTAAACTTTTCTCACTGGTGACCAGCTCTTCTCACATATGTATTTCTGATCCTACTGCCAGACTCTAATCTCTATCTTGTCGTGGTCCAACTACCAAACTCTTTCCTCTCACCCTTCTTCTTCGAAATTAGTTCTCGTACTGACTTATTTCTCTTTCATCTCCTTTCCACATTCCTACTTCAAATTTCCACTCCATACTGACCAGTTCTTCTATCGTCTCCTTCCCAGGTCAACTCTTTTCATGGTCCCACCATGAGGGTGGATGGCGGAATTCATAACCGCGTGATTCAATCAAATATCGAGCTTGGCCCGCGAGATGTCTTCAGATTTCGCCGAGGGAGGAAAAAACGACCTTCGAAATTTTCGAATGGTTGAATGCCGTAAGCACGTAATGACTCCTAATCCACGGAGCTCAGGATTTCACACTCCCAGGTCGCTCTTTCCTGCCTAGTCGGTGTCTGGCATGCTTGATATTGCCGTCTGATTGGCGCCAATAGGGAATCTCTCAACCAGCGTGTACCAAGTGTCGCCACTGATTGAATAAAATGGCAATCGCCACCTTAATTCATTAAATAAATTAATGACAATTTGAAAAACAAAAAAGAATAAGTGTTACCCTAAGAATGCTGACGCTCCGTGCTACTGAGCGGGACTCTTTTATGACTCTTATTTCATCTCGTAACTCTATCAAAAGATTTACGTGAACGAACTTGAGGTCAAAATTCAAAATAATTCTTAAGAGAGGTACAACCAAACGCCTTAAGTAACATTGAACACCTATACAGATTTCAAAAGTTTGAGTTTCAAGAATAATATTTATCGCATATTTTTATTTTTTTGGTAGTTTTACTGCCTCTAAAATATTCGACACTTATTTAACACCCTGTACATAATATAAAAAGGAGACCTAAAAGAAAAATTATTCTTGACTTAATTGATACCAAACTTGGATTATATGAGTTGTAAAAACTTCAAATAATAGGGTCCAAGAATATGAAAAAAAAATCCTAATGCTTATAGTTTTTTGTCCTCTATATTTGCCCCCTTTTTGGATTGCAATTGAGTCTTGTTGATATCGAGAGATTCAATGCATCTACTGTGTAATGTACCAACCACCTAGTGTGTTGCAATGCTTTCCTCTTTCCCTTCTGCACGAACATTTATTGGTCGCTTTTTCTAAATGTTTTTCTAATTTATTTGTACATCCGGTTTCGGTTGGTATTTTCGAAAGCTTTCAAATATATATTCGTAGCCGATTAATCTGGATGAGAATCTTTCGCGATCCAGTTCATGGGTGTGCTTTTTAGGATTGTCATCGAGAAGCTGAATTGTTTTTGCAGGTCAACAACTCTTTTTCTCATTGACGTAATCGGAAGTAATGCAACGCAGCGTATTTTAGCATATATTTTCTATATCTTTAATTTCTGTGGGTGGAGTTACAAGCACTTGCTGATGGAGATGAGATGAGAATGCAAGGAGAACATGCGTCCTCCCTGTGAGTGGTTAATTTCCTCGTGCAAATATGCCTGTTGTGTGGAGTTCTCTGTCATATTAAAAAGGACTAATTTTTGCATCTTGCTTCTAGTACTTTGAAGTTTACGCATGTGAGCTTCTACTTCCTGAAGTAAGGATTCCTCTACTTAAGAATATGAACCGTGCTCACTGTAGTGTGGACCAATTTTCCTGAAGAACACCGGATCAGACCAGTATTTTGGAGTCACAAGAACCATATATATACATTCTTAACAGAAATCATGAAAATACTGTGCATTTTTATATCCCTTACCCTTAACGTTCGTCAGCAAACGAATTTCTGCTATAAAGTGTGACACTGCTTTTTTGGAAGTGACCTGCTTCTTATATTGTTGTATTTGTTTAAACACGTTTAGGCCACTTGACTATAAGGAGCCCGGAACACCAAGCCCGGAACAACCCGTGGGGTAAGAAAGGAATTACCATTGTTGCAGCAGAAAACAGATTGTGTTTGGATTAATCAGCCTACAACTCCTTTATTTTGTAAACAAACATTGTGCCGGCATGGGTACTCAACGCAAAATCAGTTTCCGCTAAATAGCGGTGTATTTAATCGATGTTCTGTAAAACAGTCGATATTTGAATTAATCATCAAGTCTTGCAGGAACTAATTCGACACGTAAGATATGAAAGAAACTAATAACTACAATTCATTTCGAAAAGTAAGTTCATTTATCCTGGCCAAACGCTTTATTTAATGTGAACTATCAAATCCGCGACTGAATAGTCTATTGTTCCCCTCCCTCTTTCGAAATATAAAATATTGTATAAGTGTAAAGTCTACTTTTCATTTTTAATTAATATATATTAGATGCTTTTAAAAATGATCACTGAGATTTTAGTGCTGTGACGACGATCAATGATACTATCTTGCTAAACTCCTGGTAAAAAGTGGCACAACACTCATAGTCGTATTTTTACGTGTCTACTTAAATATTTTATGATTAATCGAAGTATCACGGCTTTAAATGAAGAAAACTCCAGGAAAGGAGATTTAAAAAAGAATAGGAAATATAGCGAAAAAATGAAACAACAGGAGGTGTTTCAGAGTTTCAAAGAATATATCCAGAGAATAGCTTAAATAGGGGAAAGGAGGACAGAAAGCAACTATAGAAGTAAGAAAATGGTCACACTCTTGACAGGAAGAAATTGCTCTCCTCGCAGAAGCGCAAACATATTAAAACCATCAAAATAATAGTTTATTTACGCGTTCTGTCCGATACGTACGCCAGCACACTGCCCACAACAGTCTATCGGTATCCACTCGACTGTTCTTTTCCTGAAATTCTCGTATAAGTTATAAACAATTTTTAATTCCGCAGTAAACGGAACTATCTCGTCTCGTGATAGCTGTCAACATCACGCTCTGATCACGTTTTTCCTATGTCCCCCCACATCTAATGGAATTTTTCCACTATGCCGTGAATCCCTGGTCAGACAAAGGCCTGTTCAAAAATACCATGTCATCTTACCAGGCCTCCGAGAGACCTTTCTCGCTGCTTTCTACTCGACCCACCAAGTTTGCAAAAATGAGTTATCACAAAGTATGTGAAATTTTAAAAAACAATTTTGTGAATATTTAATTAATTTCTCCTCTTTAACACTTAGAAATCCAGCAACCCTGATATCTTTGTATCACAACTTATTATATGTGTTCCAAATAGTTTAGTTAATTATTATTAATTAACATTAATTCCTCCGCGTCGGCTTCCTATACTCAGAGAAACTTTTCATTTACTCATCTTATTATTCCAGTCTATTACCATGATTCTAGATATTACTCTACGGAATTACATGAAAATGAACTAATTATACTATATATATAACTGTGTGATGTATAGATACATCTTTGAGTGTAAGAATAAATCTGTGAACAGTACTAAATTTAATCTTTAAACAAGCATGTAACCATATATTTTTCCAACAAAAATAACGAAAAATGCACTATCAAATATTTACATATTCATATAAATATCCACCTAATACGCTCTGAAAAATCAATTATAGGCTTAGCTTGATATTTGAATATATAGCGTATGAAAAGTATTTGGCAGACTCAGAGCCCTTATTGTCTCTTGACCTGAGTTCCTAAAAAAAACTAATAACCCAAACAGCCAAATACGACACATCGTTCACCCTTATTGGAAGAGGGAGAATTTCTATATTTAATACAGGGCGGAATTCTACATTGTTAACAGATTAGGGACAGCAATAATTTTGCATTTACTTCTTCATTCAATAGTTTTTAAAATATGACTATGAACGCCGACCTCCCTTTCTTAAACTTATAGTAACTAAAACATTTGTCCCGTAGATTCGATCCACATAAGATAGTGATGATGACTACTATATCCCTCCAGACTTTTCTTCTTCCTCAATCTTTTGTGCTCTACAACCCATTGGAGGGCCTGGGCCTACCCGCGTCGACTGCAGACTGTCATACATTGCGATGACGGAACACATTCCCAAGATTCTGGAGTGACCACCGTTGGGCTCCATCGGTATGCGAACCTTAACCTCCAGTCAGTCTTAATCCCGGTCATTCGCAACCAAGAATCGACAACAAACATCCTAGCCCCATGTCAGGATATCCCTCTAGAATTTAGTAATATGAAGCAAATACGTAGATCCGAGGAAAAAGACTAGGTAATACCTAAGACTTTAAATTTAACTTTCACCAAAAATAAAAGAATACAATAAGCAATATATACTAACACCTCATTTACGAGTATCCGCCCGAGTATATAACTTCGCAGGAAAGTTTTTTAGATGGGGACATATTATTACAAAGACCTTATCGCACGAGGGTTTACCACTGGCTAAATAAATTTAACATTGAGAAACTATATCATATACCTAACAGCGTCAAAGTTGGCATGAGTTATTAATTCGTAACATATTTTAAATACTAGTGGCCACTGAATACTCATTAAAAAATTTAAGCAGTCATAAGGGATCTGCTGAACAGCCGAAAACGTAAACAAAATAAAACTAATATGATAGAGGTAAATAATATGACATGTCTACGGGGAAAAATTAAAATGTCATTATGGGAGATATAATAAGTCTTCCTTCGTCCACGACGAAGAATGTTATTAGCAAATCTTTAAAACTAAATCATTTATTTGTCAGTACGTACGTCCAGTATGTATCACCTTAGATTTTCTGTTCTTTCAAAAACAATACTGGTTCATATACGATCGAAGAAAAGTAGAAAACGTAAGAAACCGTCCCCTTTTTCTCACAATTGTCTTGTGGGCGATTTTCCTGCCTCTAAGGCGAACAAATCTCTCCGGTACTCCCACTTGAATGAAACCGATTAAGGTTTTATTCTCTTTGCTCTCGATCCGAGACCTATCAGTAGAATATTTTTTAGTTTCCCATAGGTTTCGAACAAACCCTGTCCCCAAGACCCTAGAGTCAACAAAAAAACCAACTAAAAAACATCACTTTATGGAACCCCTCTAAACTTTAGCAGGCCCTGTTGTAGATTCCGAAAAACCTACAAAATTGTAGAAACAAAATCTGAGGAAATCATGGTTGATTCGAAAGACCTAAGTTTCTAACAATTTTTATGGATCTCATAACATGATCTTTTCTTCTTCAGACCACCGTGGAAATGTGTGTCAACAAGTTGACTACCTCCCATGTTTTAAAAAAAAGTACCATTTCTTGCGGACGAATTTTCTGGGCATGTTACACAACCTAGTATTGAAAATTCAGCATTGGATTTGCGACAACATAAATCTAGGACTTCAGGGGCTGTTATGTTAACGTAAAAAATGACGTGTGTGTACCTTACCCCCCGCCGCCATACTCCCCTCCCTAAGCTAAAACGGATGAAACCCTCCGGCATGAGATGCTAAAAGATGGTAGGGATACCCCTCAAGTAAATTAAACGGATCTATATAATTACATTACGCTATGTTACGTGCAACCCGAGCGAAGCGCCGGGTACTTCAGCTATCGTAAACTACCTGATAATTTATGTCATACCTTGTACTAGTCAAGAAAATATCCTAATATACCAAAAATGACAAACAGGAGTTTATAATTCGCACTTGTAGACTATTTTATTTTTAAGTTAGCAGTTTTAAATTAAGTATCGATATTTTATTTAAAACAAATGAAACATAAAGTTGTGCCATAGTATTAGGTTATTATATTACACACCTTACACGACACTATTACTTTTCCATGTAGTTGTTATCCGTGAGCTCGTTACTAACTAAGGCATTTCTCCGTCAACGGTGAAACCAGTCCTCTTATGCCACGTCGTCAAAGTAAACACACCTGTGCCATAACGGCGACCTTCATCGTGGCACATATTTTCCGACGCTCCACTTCGTTAAATCAGTCCGTAATTTTACTTTTCTTCACTCAACAAAACCATTCCATCAACGTCCATTATTGAGTTCTATCCACTTAGCAACCTGACACTCGCCTGGCCGAACTTCCTAATCATCGTGAATATCGAAAAGAAGTCATAAAGACTTGAATTAAAGTATGGAATACCTATAACACACAATTATACGATTGAATGTTAGCTGTGCTTAACCCATTCCCTTCGCATTCCAGAAACTAATCACTTCCACATCAAAACCTTGACTTTAGTCGGTCGTGCGGGTCCGTTTTAAAAGAACAGTTTGAGCGATCATGTCTAAAACGCAAGCGAAAAACAAACGTCGAATAAGTCTAGACATTGTTTATATATGCTTCACAGATGCGTCTGGTTTCCTAATGAATGGAAATCGCAACTGCAGCTCTGTATCGCCAAAACATTACACCGGTATTTACTTTATAAGCAATCCTTATAATTATAAAATTCTAATTTAATCTTTTTGTATCAGACACTATACAGATAGATGGTATTTCAGTAATCGAACATTGAATCAATGCTGCTGCTGCTATAAAATATTTGACGAAGTGCAGAACATAACTGTTGTAGGGTAGGATGTGTTGGGATAAAGTTAAGGTTAATTAATCAGATAATGGGGAATTTATTTAAAAAATTAATGAAGGAAATATTTACAAAATTCGGAGGTATGTTATGCAATCTGATCTCTTACTAATCTCAGGATAAAACCGTGGACGATATCCTTCCTAGACGTCAAGGACTGGGAAACCTGACAGCGTTCCTCGTTGAAATGTAGCGTCGCCTCTCTGCCAGCTTCTCTGTAAGACGCTCTCCTCAGCGTCGCAAGTTGACCTCCATCAAACGTCCGGGACCAAACGGCTCCCTTCCGTCCCCTTCAAGTACTAAGAGAAGAATTATAATTCACACCGCCTCACCTCCGTGTGTAGAAGAGTCGAAAAATCGACCTTTAAGATCGATTTTTTTAGACCATGAAATGTTTGAGGTATTTAAATATTTCGGTGTTTCCCTGCCTCTCGAGTCCCTTGGAGGCGTGGTTATGTAAATTCCACAGGTCATATCCCTACGTGCCAAAATGCTATTTCTGGGTTGGCATAGGGTCTGGACGTACTGACGCCCATTCCAGTTCCCAACCCTCGCTAACGTTATATTAAGACTTCATGAAATATCAACTACCGCGCTACACTGTAAGAAGGCTTACTTATTTTTACTCGTTTTAACTAAATGATAAATTCTTAAATAAGAATTCAGTTTTTGTATGCACTTTTATCTTTTTTATATATAAATGTGGTAATTATGTACTATATTTAATGGTGAATATAACATTAATCTTTCTACAAGCTATTTGGAATAAAGATAAATAGGTAACGCATCTCGCAGAGACAGTTATACGGTTATTAACCATTATATTCTTATAACTTATTGTATTATTTTGAAAACAAGGGTTACCTGAAAGCTTTTTTTGAACGTAATGCAGTAACTGGTATTATGACATGCGCGACTGCTGCGATGTATAATCTTCATTGCATCCACATGTACAATGAAATCCTCCTTTGCGTCTTACTTGCAGTTCTGACCATAGCAGATGGCGGAAATCGTTTTTCGTGGCACGTCCGCGGACCCAGCTGTCCGATGCAACACAACATCGATCTTCCTTGGCGCAGAGCTTGAGCACACCGCTTCCCATCACTTCGCCAGCAGCAGAAAACTCCTAACTTTATTTAGCGCTTCTACCCCGGGCCAGCCGCCGAGGTAATTAGTGCCTCCAGCAAATATTTACGTCGGTTAAAAGATTGTCACGCGAATAAAATGAAGAGCACCCGAGACAACAAAGTCCACGTAAACGCCGTAAATAAAAGTACTCGCAGAAGAAAAAATCATAAACCGTTTTGTCGCAAGTTTTGTCTTAAAACATTTTGGAAAGTCTGAATTAACATATTTCAGAACTATTTTTCTCCCACTATAATGTCTGTTGGAGTAAATGTAAATTATACCTTTTGCTAGTATCTGCATAAAGACTCGACAAACCCTCAAAAATCCGCAAAGAAAGAAAAAAATCATAATAACGCAGAAAGAAAAAAAAAAAAAATAAAAAATAAAATTCTAAAAAACCCCGGTTTTTGGTCCCCCGCAAGTTGTTGTCCCTTAAAACACTATAATGGAACAGTCTGAATTTATCCATATATTTCAGAACGTTTTTTTCTCCCACTATAATGTGGTTGGAGTAAGATTGAAAATAAATTATATCTTTTGGCTAGTTATCTTGGCATATAGACCTAGTCCCCCGACTAACAAACAGAATCCTGTTTAGGTGAAAAGTGAAATAAGCCTTACATTTGGTCCCCAATGTGTTCCACTAATTCGTATAGAGGTTCATTGGCGCCTGTTAAAATTTGAAAAATAATTTAGTTTTTTTTTTTTTATTGTGTCCGATGGTTGGTCTAGTAATCGAAAGAACGGTAACTCAATGTGTTTTTTTTTTTTAATAAATTCGGGCCCACCTAACTGTTTTTTGACAGCATTTTATAAATGATTGTTATGGCATATGGGGTGCACATTAAAAACACAAATTATAGTTCCTCAGGAGTATAAGATTTAGATTTGCCGATGGCTGTTTAATCCATCTACATGTAAACATTTGGAAAACGTCCACAGTCAAGATGCCAAAAATTAATTCTTTATCAGTCTGATCCTAAACAGAATTCCCATCGTTTTTTGGGTCCGTTGAGACCAAAATGGGATTGAAAGGTAAAACGCGGCAAAAAGGTAAAGATCGGATTGTATTTAACGAAAAAAATTTGAGAAAACGTGTTTTTATCAAGTTGAATCTAAATTATGGGGAATGTAAAATACATTAGAAGTAGACACACTTGGTAAATATCCTGAGGCGTAAACTTTGAGCCAAACACTTTTAAAGTGGGGAGAACTACATAAATATCCCAGGTAGTAAGGCACTTCCCAATTTGGTCAATTTAGAAGTCCTGCGGAAAAATAGTACCCGTAAAGGACCAAAAGAAACATTCGCTTATAGGTTCCTTTTGGTTGTTCGTGCCACATCCGTTGAGGTATGGGGCGCGTGTGGTTTTGGGTTAATATCGCCTAACAATTTAGCATCGCGTTTGGACAGTGGCTGTTTCCGAGAGACCACCCGGGCAGGAAAAAGCAAATATATTTCGTGTACAAAAGCGTTATGCAGACCGAACCGACCCCTGACGTGTCTCATTAATCAAAAACTTTGTGATAGTACGATTTACCGACATATGTGAGCGAGAAATTGACAATGTCCTTTAAAAAAATATTAATCAGAGCATGACAACGAACGGGAACGTTGGGTTAGAAAAATACTACCCTTCGTAAAATAGGACCCCGATAAAAACCCTAGTAATGATTTTGCCCGCAAGTCGTTTAGCTAGCGACTTTATCCGAAAGAGGTGGATAAAATTATAATTGTACGGAAAAGAAATGTAATGGGATATGGTTTTTAACATTAATTTTATTCAGCTCATAATAAATTGTAGTTGTATTCAAAGTCTATTTGATAAGTAGATTGATCATGTTTTAGTATTCTAGTATAAATTTTTTTTTTTTAATTTTAACTTAATATTTTCCTTTTATGGGAATATTATATGTTAATGTTTGCCCCACCGAGTTGGGGGGGGCCTCAGCCGCATTTGGATTTACGTATTAAATCTATTAAAGTATCTGAACCTCGCAGAATCACCCTAGGCTCTTTACAAACTCACTAGTCGGCTTATTAATGAGAACACGGTGAAATTATTTGTAATTCCTGAAATACCTGATTAATTCCACTGGCATGCATCTGTAACAGTTTTCTCTATCTGAGCTGCCAATTTAACTAGTGCGAACTTTTGAAATTCAAGTCCATTGACCTAGCCACAGGCATCGCCTTTGAGTGTATTATGGGAGCTTGAAAAACAGGTATAGGAAAAAACGCTCTTAACCCACTACTCCTTGCAGTTCATCTTGCTTTTTTCTGTGGAATCCCTGCATTTGTCCCCGCAGGCCATTCCTAGCTCACCACGTTTATGCCCGCCTTCTATTACCGAGCTTGAAATACCACAAAAAGCCTTGAATGGGAAAAATTTGAGTACAGAACTATTTCTCTACAAGGCAAATCCCTAATAGGAAGATTTTTTTTTATATTTAAAATTAATTATTAATATAATATTTTTAAAAACGAAAATTAAAATACAATGATCATCGATTTTTATAAATAGGTTTATTGGACATTCACTGATGCCAGCGCGGATGTTTGTACCTATAAAGTAGGAATACTGTTCGACGTAGTACGCCCGAAGGTGCCGAACTGGGGTCCTCACGATTTTTTTAATAATGGGTGAACGAAAACTTTGCCGAATTGAGATATATGCCCGAAATTTCCTGGTCCGCCCGGGAATGGTGCTTGATTTTCCGGTCAAAAGTTAAAGGTTTTGGCGGGTGTCTCCTCTATACGGTCCCATGTGCATAGAAACCAGGAAGTGCCCGAAAAAATGCTGCCCTTTATACCCATGTGGGTAATTAATAATTCGTCCGTTTGTTGATTATATTTCGAAGATAAAATACTTTTTACCAGTTAGTGGGTGGTAAATTCCCGAAATGCGAGAAAGGAACGTCACTCCATGCCGTTGGGGAAAAAATCCCGTCCCCCAATTTGTTCCCCTGCCCCTTTGTCACAACGGTTTCAAATAAGCGCAGTTTGTCACCTGCAAACTCAACACACACAGTTTTTTTTTACCATCGCCCTGTTTTTGTATAAATCCTTAAAAAGAGTTTCCTCCGGGGAGAAGGAATGTATGTGTGGGACGTTTAATTAAGATAACTCGCGTCAATTACGGAATGATTAGTAAGTAAAAATTTTGAATTATCGCAAACGAAAAGCACAAACTATTTTTAAGTTAGGTACCGGTGTTTGGTCCCCCCAACGTTTTTTTTTGTAGAAATAAAGGAGCGATTAGTTAAATTAGAATTTGTTTATATTTTCCATCTCAAACTTTAAAGATTAAATCTATTTGTCATTAGTGAGCAAAACGTTCTCCGTGTAATTTTTGTTCATAGTTTCTACGTAATGACTAATAACAATTTACTACAGACGGTGTGACCCGTAAGG